>CAWUFW010003795.1:1200000-1718691 GCA_963921515.1 Calotriton arnoldi | reverse complement strand
CGCCAGCCACAGCACACACCCAAACGTCAGCAGCAGCGCCAGGAGGCGCCTGGTTAAATATCGAAGCGGGCTCCCGCAGCGCGCGACGCGCCCGGGCAAAGCCCGGGCCAAGGGCGGGCCCGTCCTTTCCCGTCATTGCCAGGAAGAGGCAGGGCTGGGCTACCCCTCTTTCTTTTGACATACGGGCCGCAGTGATGAACATTGACCACTGAACTCCCTCCATGGATTCCTGCAACAGACACAAAATAAGTGAGTTCGTGACTGTGGGGCTGATGTACAGCCTCTGAGGGATATGGGTTTTACATGGTCCGTTAAGTAACCCAGCCAGACTGACTGTTCTGTGCGCTGAACTTTTGGGTGTTACTGAGTACTAATTGGCCTCTTTTACCATTGGCTGCTATGACTTGTTGATTATTGGATTACAGCCTTATTATATTAGTTTGGTTTTTTTGGCACCTAGTGCAAATAGTTTTAAATGACCTGCCCTGTTCTTTACTAGGGGAAGTATGTCTAAGAGGAAGCAACCTATGAAAGGCTCTAGAGGGGGTAGCGGTGACTACCCTAGATTCATTTTTGTCCAGAGCTGCAAATGTTTTGTCAAATGAAATTGCCCTAACGGAGCGTAGACTTTCGCTGGAACTGACTAGTCGGCCCTTAAGCCCGTTACCATCTAACACCTCACCTCATACTGTGCAAAGTGAGCCTGTGCCATCACCATTGGTTGACTCCCTTTTGATTGAAGAGGTTGAAGGCAATCAAAATGAGGGCCCTTCTTCATTTGAGCCTCCTGTAAAAAAGAAAAGAGGCGGAGGCAGGAAAATTGCTCCCCAGCCGAAAAAGCAAAGTGTGTTATCTATCGAAGATCAAATTAATGTGGGTTTGGGACAAATTGTTAATAGCCTTTCTCTAAAAGTTGAAGAACTTATAAAACTGCACCATAGCCCTATTTTTGTCAGGTTGGATAAACTAGAATCACTTCTTCTTCAGGCTAATGAACGTCTTACCACTAGTCCCCTGGTTTGTATGGGCTTAGCTCAAAGTGGGCAAGCTAAGGAGAATGACTGCAACAGTCAACCACAAAATACTGGGTTGATAATTAACAATAGTAAATCAAGGGTCCATGCGGTGTTACATCAGACTTCTAGGGATAGTATGCAGAACTTAAGTTGTATAGGCCCAGAAGGAATGACTGGTCCTCCAAAAAATGGTATAGTCCAAGGAAGTGCCGTACACACACCCCCAGGTCTATGTAATTCTCTCGGGGTGGCACCTGAGGAGATAGGACAGACGCATGGAAACGAACTCAGCGGGCCGAGAGCGGTTAAGCTCAATAGCCCGGTGAATCCGAGATCTGAAGTTCTACACTTGCCCCCCGAGTCAGCCCCGCTTGTGACTGTCCTAGTAGGAGTTCCACCCCTATCGGAGAATACCAAAGAGACAACAAGGGACCTAATACATAAGGTAACACACTGGTTGGGGAAAACACAATTATACGGTCGTACCTTTGCCCCCCACATTATCATGGCCAGAAGAGTGGGTTGGGTAGGGAAAATTACAAGGAAAGATAGGTGTGGGGATTGCATTGTGGTTAATGTAACTCACCCTGCTCATGCGAGAGCCATGCTACAAGGCCAGATGAGAGCCGCTGCGTCCCCGGGAATACAGGTTTTCCCACTTTCCTTTTTTTATCCAGAAGGGCCATTACACAAGGTTGGAGGGCAACAGATACACTGAGCCCCAAGGGAGGGTATCGCAAACACAAGTAGTCAGATCTGCCAGGAACACATTAATTCCCCTCACAAATAGATTCACACCGTTAAGGGATCTGGATAGTGTGGATTGACAGCCAATTCCTTCAGTGACCACAGTTAGTATAAGTCATCCAGTAAGAGTACAATCGATTGGTCCGTCCGAATTACCATATGCCAAAGTGACAGATCCCCTGGTATGCAGCTTTATGACATGGAATATTGCTGGTCTGAAGGCAAAAAAGCTGATGAACAGTGGTTAGCGGTAATAATGGTGGCCCATATCATTGCACTCCAAGAGACCTGGGATACTTCTGACTCTTTTTTAATGGATGGTTTTGTCCCTTTCTTTAAATCTGCATCCCCCTCGATTGCAGGAAGAGCGAAGGGTGGTTTGCTCACCCTAATTTCTCTTAAACTATCATGCGCTATCAAGGGTCTTCCAAGCTCATCGCCACATCTTTTAGCAGTAGAACTGACTTTTCCAAGTGGGGTAACTTTGGTGATCGTAAATTTTTACAACTCATTTTGTAGGGATTTTGAAAGTGAACACCTGATTGGTCTTGATGTCTTTTTAGAGGAACTCGCTCAGGAGAGACAAACTCCCTACGAATTAGTCATAATGGGGGATTTTAATATACATCGATGTAAATTTAACTGTGTGATAGATGGGGAGACTCATGAAGATTTACCACCTGAGGCCCATTTTGAACATTCTATCCAAGGCACCCGACTTGATAGCTTACTAGCAAATAATAATGTGTACTGTCTAGAGCCTGGGGAAGAAGCAGAGGTGATACCATCTT
Organism: Calotriton arnoldi; assembly: GCA_963921515.1. Taxonomy (NCBI): domain Eukaryota; kingdom Metazoa; phylum Chordata; class Amphibia; order Caudata; family Salamandridae; genus Calotriton; species Calotriton arnoldi. The sequence goes on along the minus strand of CAWUFW010003795.1, from coordinate 1,716,137 downwards.
TTTTGGTAGAGGACGCAGTTCCACCATAGATTATGTTGTAATTTCAGTACCCTTATATCGATATATGCGGGAGGTCAGGGTGGCTCAAACTGGTTTTAGCGACCACAATCCCATTATTGTGGAAACTAATGGTTTTTTGGTCCTTCGGGGAGCGGAGCCAAAAGCCTTGGCAAATGGGGATTTTCGGCCTACGGCCCAGGATCGGAAAATAAGATGGGAGAAAATTGTCCCGGATCTCTTTTTAACTGAGTTATATATTGAGGGCAAAGAGGAAATTGAGCGTTGCCTAAACACATCCAGCGAGCCAAATGAAGTACTAGAGGCTTATGATAAATTAAAGTAAGCTAATTGATAAAAAGTTAACTAGTAAAAAGACCAAGGTAGGAACTAATGAGGCAAAGTGGTTTAATGCCGATTGCTCCAAAACCCACAAAGCCCTTATGGTTGCTTTAAAAAGCGCACTTAGAGATCCTGAACTGATTAAAACCAGTAGGAAAGCATATGATTCAGCTTTAAAATTAAGGAACGGTGCTTTAAGGGAACAGGCATGGGACGATCTAACACAGGCAAGCACACAAGTCGATAGTGCCAAATTTTGGAAAGTGGTAAACAGCCCCTTTTTTTTAAAGATAATAACACGACAAAAGTAGAGTGTGTAATACCAGCTGACCGGTGGGTTAGCCACTTTGAACACATTTATTCAGAGGTTGTTACGGAACATATAGGCCCTACTTGGGTACCGAGTCCTTTACCACTAGATCTGTTTTTGGATGTAAAAGAGGTTCAGAAAGCGATTGAGGGTATGTCCGCCAGGAAAGCTCCCGGTCCCGATGGGATACCGGTGGACCTCTATAAGTCAGACACGGGTGTATGGGCGAAAATTTTAACCGGAATGTTCAATGCAGCCATAAGGGTAGGTCAACCACACTCATGGTCAACGGCGGTGATATTGCCAATTTTTAATAAAGGCGTTAGGGAAGACCCGGGATGTTATCGTCCAATTTCTTTGTTGGACTCCGCAGCAAAAATAATGGGAAAAGTAATTTTAGATCGCCTAGCAAACTGGTTGGAAGAAAGGGAAGTGTTGTCAGAATTACAATTTGGTTTTTGCAAAGGCAGAGGTACAGTGGAACAATGTATGAATTTACTTATGATTACCAGTAAATATACCCTAGCCAAAAAAGGACGTATGTCATTGGCTTTTATGGACTTAACGTCCGCTTTCAATAGGGTAAATAGGTCCAAGTTATGGTACTTATTAATAGAAACAGGGATGGACACGAATTTAGTAAGTTTCTTGCACTGGTCCCACCTTAATTTAACTGCCTCTGTAAGGTATAATGAAGATGGCTCCTTATCTAATGCCTGGAAGGTAAAGAGAGGAGTGAGGCAGGGGTGCATTCTTGCCCCGGTTTTATTCACACTGTACATAAATAATTTGGGGGCAGTGCTGTCTAATTCTTCTCTAGACATTCCTAGAGTAGGTTCTAAATCTATTCCAGCACTTTTATATGCGGATGACGCAGTTTTAATTGCCAGGACCCCAAATGCGTTGAAATCTTTAGTTAATACTTTTATTGATTTTATGGTAGCCCTGGATCTTGCGGTCAACTTTAATAAATCATACATAATGTCAATTGGTTACCCTAAAAAGATGAATAAATCCCTTCCCTGTAAAGGAGGAGTGCTAACCAATGTGCCCACTTATCCATATGTGGGTGTATTATTTGATGACAGGGGCACCTGGGTAGCACAGCGTGCTCTAAAGAAAAACACCTTGGCAAGAGCAGCTGGGGCCTCACTGGATTTTGCTAGAAGACTAGGGAGCAAACCCAAACAACCACTGCTAAAATTATATAATGAGAAATGTGTCGCTATGACAGTGTATGGTAGTGTGGTTTGGGGTTACAAGGATTGTAATGAACTTCAGGGGGTAGAAAATAAACATTTACGTAAACTCCTAGCTGCTCCCCCAACACTCCAGCTTTTATTATACATGAGGAACTAAGGCAGGGCTACTTGACAGATAACATTGCTGTAGCACCCCTGATATGGTGGCTAAAAATTTGGTCCAGAGAAAAACCAAATTTAAACCAGACTATTTTAGAGGACTGTTTGAGTTTGGATGGTGCTGCAGAAATTCCTTGGTTAAATTATATCTCACAGCAGCTTTCAGCTCTTGGGCAACTGGAGCTATTTAATAAACCCAGAAAGCTGCAACCCGAATCTGTGAAAAATTTAAAAACTCAATTTCTTCTAAGGAGGCAGTTAGATAGAGAAGCAAAGGAACTTATGAAACCCTCTTGCAGATATTTTATGATTTTAAGTCCTGGTATTTTAAGCCAACCGTTTTGGTCTTTTGTTAATAACCTGCATCATCGCTTTATTTTATCTAGATTTAGATTTAATTGTATCCACTGGCTCCTAACTGTACCCAAAGGCTTTTCAAAGTTAGGTTCCTTGCAACCATGTGCATGTGATAACTTCTCTGAACAAGACCTATTGCACTTTATGTTCTTTTGCGGTTTTTATAACGAACTTCGAGCTAAATATATTCTACCACTTTTAAAAGATTGCCATTTTGCACAAGTTAGTCCAGCATTGACCTATCTACAAATGCTTTCTTCCCCCTTTGTTTGTTACGGGGTTGCACGTTTTTTATCAGGGGCAATTCGTAAAAGAAATAATATGGTGGGTTAACAAATATGACCCGGGTCGCTAGAATATGCCTTGTATTCTGAATTTATTTTAACTTTGTGTATTTTAATCTACAATGTAAGTGTTTTTATGTAAAATGTACTTTTATGGCCAGAACGTGGCCGAATAAAGTTTTAATTGATTGATTGATTGATTGACATCACTGATGACATCATCCACATGATCATCTGATGCACCTCCTCACACACTAATAAAACCTTTCATACACCCACTGTAAAATACAGACTACCAATATCGAAACCATAGACACACCAATAGCAGTTAGTACATACCCGCTCAGTGATTCATACGTCTACACACACATCCACTCACTAACCCATACAGTCACTCATACACGCAGTCATTCATCAATACAGCCACTGATATATCCACTCATACACCCATATAAACACTCACACACTGCCACTCACCCAGAGTTACTCAAAAACCTAGTCAGTCACCCAAAGAATTAATTACACTGCCATTTACTCACCTATACAGTTATACACACACACCACCTCACTTATTCATACAGATACATACTGTCTTCAACAATTACTGACATAAGCACACACTTATCCATGCAGCCACTGTCACAATCACTCACTGTCACATATACTCACTTATATACTCCAACACTCACAAATACTGCCTTTCACATATGTAGTTACTTACACATATACCACTAACATATCCATTCACTCACCAACACAGCTATACGTACACTCACTCACCCATACTTTCCCTAAAACATGCACTCATAAACGCATACACCCAGTGAATTACCCACTCACACATCTATGCACAGAGTCACACACCCCCCACCCACCCACATAGACAGTCAGGCACCCATACAGATACTCAGACAACCAATGAATAACCAATATAGACACTCATTTAGCTACTCACCAACCCATTCAGCCGCTTACACACCAACTGACAGACTGATAAAGACATTTACACAGTTTACTCACTAACCCATGCATTCAGTAAGACTAGTTTAATCACTCACTTATACAGTCAGTTACGTACCTACTAAATCATCTATTCAGACGCTCATACACCCACCCATACTTCAATACACCTTGGCATTTATATATACAAAACATATTTAAACTTTACAGAAACACACAGACACTGGATGATGTCATCAGTGATGTCATCCGTGATGTCATTTGAGATGTCATCAGTGATGTCATCAGTGATGTCACTGAGCATGTCATGAGTGATGTAATATGTGACGTCATCAGCAGTGCATTGCGGGGGCACGAGTTATAGCTAGCTCTACTAACTATAACAGCCGAATTTCTCTGGTTTTATACTAGTGAAATGTCCAACTAGCTATAACGTCACTGAAACCTATGGTTTTTTCAGTGAATTTCTAAGGTTTTTTAAATGCTAATTTCTGACTATAACGTCCCTGAAACCTATGGTTTTTTTCAGTGAATATATATATATATATATATAGGCTGAGCACTCGCTATGTTATTTTTTAACATGCACTAATTTGGCAATAATAGCAGAGCATCTTTAATCCACATTGTGGTCTGTACCTGTTCTTGCTGCTGAGGAGGACGGCGACGTATGGAGTTTGATTATCCTAAATATATATATATATACATACACACACATATATAGATATTACCTACTGGCGGTCACCAGTAGGTAGTTATAGTTAGGACCAAAGTTTTCATAGGAAAAGCGTTTTGTTTTTGCCAATAACTTTGGCACAGCTTGATGAATCTTCATTAAATTTTCACAAAACTTCCCTTTTGGTTTAGCTGCTATTTTCAAAGTTTCAGGGTGATACCTCAAGCAGGGGCCAAGAAAAAAGGGGGGTCCTAAAACGCATTTTCCCCATTTTATGTCCATGGGGATTTTTAATTTTTTAATACAACTACAGCCCGAAGCGCTGAACGGACATACATCAAATTTGGCAGAAAGCTAGATGTTGGTCCAGAAAGTGTGTTTCTTGTGATTTGGTGTAAATCAGTAGTTTTAGAGATATTTCAGTTTAAAAAAATACAGATATCCAGGAACCCAAAAGCCTACTGAAATCATACTGAAATTGGATTGGCTGCCAACTCTTCGACCAGGAAGGGTTGGCAGCCATTTTGGGACTCAGTTGAACTGAGTCCCACAGTAAAAAATAAAGAAAAGGGGGTAGGGCAGGAAACCGGTGGGATTGAAAAGCATTTTTTTAAATTTTTCCACAAATTTATGGTTGGATCCGCGAATCCGTGGCAAAATTAAAAAACAAGGCGTGCGGGTTCCCACACATCTTATTTCTGAAGCCCAGGTGAGGGCCATATTCAGGGGGCATGAGGGTAATGAAGGACGGAGGCTCACAGGGCACTAAAGACTAGAAAGGCTGGGGGGCGCTTGGCCCCCCGCTGACCCGGGGACTTTCACCTCCCTGGGGCACATACATTATTTAATGAAAAGAGAATGTAGGGGAAGCCCTTTGGCCATCCCCGCAGGCCCAGACACCACCACCTTCCTCGGGCAGTATTAAAATGCGGAGGAGCCACGCGGCTTCCACGCTGGCCCGGGGAACAACAGGGTACAAATGCGGGGGCCTGCTTGGCCCCTCTGCTGCCCCGGGGACCACCACCTCCCTGGGGCACATAAACATTACATTTGTAGAATGCGGGGGAGGCCCTACTTACACTCACTGAATGATGTCATCAGTGATGTCACTGACCATGTCATAAGTGATGTAATATGTGAGGTCATAAGCAGTGCACTGCAGGGGTGTAAGTTATAGCTAGCTCAGGTAACTATACCTGCTGAACTTTACTGGTTTTGTACAAGTGAAATCTGAGCTTCACTATAGCGTACCTCTAACCTTTTTTTCCAGTAAATTTCTAAGTTTAAAAAAAATTCTATTTCCTAACTATAACTTCCCTGTAACCCTTGTTTTTTAATTGAATTTCTGTTTTTTCAAACTCTATTTCCTAACTATAACATCTCTGTAACCTTTGGTTTTTTTAAGCGAATTTCTATGGTTTTTAATTAGTAGTCACGTTTGCAGAGTGGTGGAGAAAGGAGGCGGGCCTCCGACCAGCTGTCAGGAATCCTGCTGCGTGGACTTACTGGATGTAACAAGAGGGCTTCTTGGCCCCCAAGTACCCTCAGCATCCAAGGGGTCTTCATCCCCCAACCATTAGTGCATCAGGAGGCATGTTTACAGAGTGATGGAGAAAGGGGGCGTGGCCTTCAAAAGACCTCCCAGCAATCCCACTGTGTGGGACTTACTGGAGGTAACAGGAGGGGTTCTTGGCCCCCAAGGACCATCAACAGCCAAGGGGACTTCATTTCCCAACCTGTAGTGTGCCAGGAGGCGTGTTTTCAGAGTGGTGGTGAAAGGGGTGGGGCCTCCAGTGTCTTGCTGGTGACCTTTATTTTGTTGTTGTTTTATTAGGGAAGGGGGATGATCCCGGCCCTGGGGACATCATCCCCCGGGCCCAGCCATTTTTTTTGTTAAAATTTGGGGAGGGGAGCCACACAGTCCCCCTCACAGGCTGATTTCAGCCCCAGGGACCTGGCCTTTTTATTTTATTTTATTTATTTATTAAGGGAGGGGGCCGTGTGGCCCCCCAACTGGGCCGATTGCCAGCCCAGGGACCCCATCCCCCGGAGCCCGGCCTCTATTGTGGGTGCCCCTGTCCCACCCAAGGCACCCAGTTACTTTCGTAGTGGACCGCAGGGGAAGCCTGAAAGCCCTGTGGTCCTGCCGGCTCCCTGCCTCCTGCAGGAGCAGGCATTGCTTTCACAGACAGAGAGCTGCTGGAAAGGCAGCTCCCTCTCTGTGATAGCAAGCGTGAGCATTAAAATTGGTCCAGCAAGCCAGAGCAATTTTAATGCTCACACTTGCTGAAAGCGGAGCGTTTGTTGTGGCTTCACGGGAGCGGTAAAGCTCTCACCAAGTCACAGCAAACAGCTATGTGCCGGCACTGGGCACCCCGGGACATAGCAGGAGCCGGCCCTGGAGGGTGGCGGTCCCCAGGGTCATTATTGGATCCAGTAGGGGGGCTGCATGGCCCCCCTTCTTTCTTGTATTTTTCCCCTGGAGGTGGTGGTTTCTGGGGTAGCGGGGGACTGTGTGGCCTCCCCATATTCAATTTAACAAAAGCCCGGGGAGGTGCCAGTCCCCAGGTCTGCAGGGGGATCCACATGGGCCCCCACATTAATTGACATTAAAGCCCCGGAGAGCTGGTGGCACCCAGAGCTGCGGGCCCCCCAAGCATTTTTCCAGGAATAGCCATGGGGCGGTGGCAGTCAACGGGGCTGGGGGGTCCGAGAGACCCCCATATTTTAAAATAAATAAGCCCCAGGGAGGTGGTGGCCCTGGGGCAGCGGGGAAGGCCATACGGTCCTCCTCCGCTTTCATTTATAAACAAGCCCCAGTGAGGTGGTGGTCCCTGGGGCCTTAATAGGCCCCAGGAGGGGGGGCTCATGTGCCCCCCTTTTTTTTATTAAAATGCCCCTACGACCTGGCCCATCCGGAGACCGATTAGTAAAGAATCACAAGACCCCATATGTCGTTTTTTTTTTTTTTTTTACTGGATCGCAGATCCTAGGTGACTCTCACCGAAAATATGCTGTTTTGGCTTTGCTGGGTCTCTGTGAGACCCCTAGGAGGTCTAGGGGGTCAGGGTAGTTCTATCCTGCCCCCTTTTCTTTTTTAAATGTTTTTTTCTGGGCCTTGGCTCAAGCAGAATACCAAGATGACTGCCAACAGTTCCTGGTTTGAAGTGTTGGTAGCAAATCAGATCTCAGCACTAGATCGGGAGGGGTCACGGATTCTCTGCATCCCTATATATATAGAAACTTGGATTTTCCTTAATATTTCAAAAACTACTGGCGGGTTTACACCGGTTTACAATAAAGTCACTTTCTAGACCAACAGCTACCTTTCTGCCAAATTTGGTGCAATTCCATTCAGCAGTTTAGGCTGCAGCTGTGTCTAAATGTCCCAAGGAAATTAAAATGGGAATTAACACATGAAAAATGCGTTTTGGGAACCTCCTTTTACTCGGCCCGGGCGTGATTGTGATCACTGTAACAGGTTTCCAATACACCTCCTGCCCGTACTGTTTTTAGGTCGAACCTAGTTCAGTAGGTGAGGGAAGCCCCGCCCACTCCCCGCTCATATTTTTCAATGGCTTGTGTCTTTGTCCTTCGTAAATTCTGCCTTCGGATTCGTTTATAGGCTTGTTAGTCCCTCCTTATTACTTCCATGTTGTGATTTGTATCCTCCCATGGGTACTGGCCCCTTTACTTCGAGTGTTACACAGTATGTGTTATTTAGACTGTGAGCACTATTTTCTTTAATGAGGTTCTCCTACTGCCTTCTCACCCCCTCCCCCTGCCAGCACTCCCGTTGTCCGTGCCTTCTCACCCCCTTCCCCCCGCCCGCACTCCTGTTGTCAGAGCCTTCACACCCCCTTCTCCCCCCTCCCCCACCCGCACTCCCGTTGTCCTGCCTTCTCCCCCCTCCCCCCGCCCCACTCCCGTTGTCTGTGCCTCCCGCCTCTTACCCTCCTTCCCGTTGTCCATGATGACTTCTGTTTGCAATGCAATTAGTCTCGCGTAAATGCGAGTCCTATTGCATTGCAAATGCTTGTTTAGTTGCTTTCCTAAATCACGCGCTTCGATTCAATTTGAAACCGAAACGGATATTGTTCCTGGAATTCCCCAAATATCTGGCCTCCAGCCCTGATCACATGATCACCAGAAGCAAACTGTTCTCAGTTGCTCATTAGACGTGCAGCTTGAGCCACGTAGTCACCGTTTGCGTCTATCTTACCGGACGAGGTAAAAGAAATGAATGTGAGATTCTGTAAGTAACTGCATGTAGAATGTCTTGCAGCGCTGGTTTGTCTTTTTGCAAAGCTATAAATAAACATCTCTGAAATGTATAAACTTAGCTGTAGCGGCCTCTGAAGAACAGACAGCAAGCAGCCCCTTCTTGTTTGTTTTCTGAAACCATGCACAGCAAGACTACCTTTCATTAAGCATGTGTTATCTAAAAGCTTGTGCTCATTCTATAATCATCAGTGAGATGAAAGAACATGTTTTTTTTATCTCTAAATCCGCCGGAACTGATAGCGCTTTACCGCAGCTCTGCCTTATTATAGTGTCCACTGTGGAATTTTGTGGAATTTTCATGTTTTCCACTTTCTGAGCTGTGTTCTCTGTGGAAGACGCGTTGTGCATTGAGCTCTCTGTAATGCTTTGCGAGGAGTGGTTTCACTCGCGCTAGGAAGGGCCCGTGGCTTGTGGGGTCTGTTGAACATACATGCAGTTCAGACCGATGTATTCAGTGAAACGAATCAACATTTGCCTGACATACTAGATTGGGTCCTGTTCTAAGTTCCTATGATTGAGGGAAAGTGAGGGAGAAGATGTGGGGTAAAGGCCACAGCTAACGTCTTTGGAACTGGGAAACAAGGTTTGAGACTCAGTGCCGGCTCAACATCCTGTCATTCTGGGCAAATCACTTAATCTCCCGGTGCCCAAAAAATATTTTTTTACAAATGCATCCTTGAGTAGTGTAACTGGTGCTCACCTAAAGCGCTCCAGTACTTTCGAGTCGAATTCACAAAAGCTGTTAAAAATTAGTGTTCAGTGCTGCTGTAATTGGAAAAACTTTACTCCTGGAACCCATACATCGGGGGTCAAGATATGGCAATAAAAAGGGGTGGATTAATGAGGGGATGAGTCATTAAAAGCAGTTTGATTGTCCTATTATACACCTATTTGTGTTTAAACTCTTCCACAAAGAAATTGCAACAAGCGGAAATGGGACAGGAAATATGCTGTGGCTTAATTGGTTGCAAAGGCTGCGTTTTAAAATATCTTATGGGGTCAAGGCACCTGCTGCAGAGAGCTTTGTGTGCCATGTAAATCTCATGGAATAATAATGGTAAGATAACTCTGGTGGTTATTGCACTTGCTGCCGAGATCTGTGTTTTGTCTAGTCACGGCTTTGACTCATAAAGTAGTATAGAGGGTTAATGTGTCTACAGTGAAGCAAATTGTGTACCATGCAGATTAAAGATTTTTATTTTTTGCAGATAGCAGAGTTACTGCCTTTGACACTGAAGAATTTTTCTATGACCTGCAGTTCATAAATTGCAGTCATTCTAATATAACACAGTGAGCTATGAACCAGCATCAAGGACCTGCATGCAAACTGCAAGGCATGGGTTTAGAACCTTATTGGTTTTTTTCAATCAATTGTTGTTATACAGCTGCTAAAAGTAGCCTGTTGTTATAAGGGTGCTAAAAAAAGGTAGTAATCATATCTTATTAGTACTGACAACCACACATACTGTGTTACGTTTTAAATCCGGAATTTGAGGTTGGCAGACGTGAGGCTCTACTATTGGGCAGCTTAGCTACTGGTGGTGAATGACTGGCTGAATGGGGGTTGGAGGGACCCAGCCTTCCGGCTGGAGGTGGGAGTGGAGGGCCTGGATAAGATTAGTGGCTTGCTGTATGGTGATCCCATCCCCCTGGTCTCACGAGGGTGGTTTCTTGACCTGGCAGCTGGCATTATGATGGATTGGATGGGACAAGCAGGTCACGCTAGCGACTCCTCTATGGGTGGGCACATGGCTGAGTCACACCTCCACTTTGGCTGAGATAGGATTGGGATTTCCACAGTGGGTGATGTCTGGTAGAGGACCTCTAAGGTGTTGCAGTAAGAATTTGGTCTGCGCAGGTCTCAGTTCTTTAAATACCTTCCACTGTGCCACGCCCTTGAGCAGCATCAAGATTGCCTGGGGAATGTCCCTGAATATATCCCCCTTGAATCACAGATCCTCATGGGACCCATTATGGAAAAAGGGATTTTGTGGATTTATAAATCCCTCTTAACCCACAATGGGTAGGGCCCCTGGAAGATTCCGATTTGAGGGATGCCCGCATGGCCCCCGGATACAGGTCATTTATGAGGCTCCAGCTCATCCAACTCAACTATTTGCACATGACCTATAAGACGCTGATGCAGCTTTGGCGAGCTGGGGCGCTGGAGAAGCCAGTGTGCTGGCGCTCCTCGGAGCAGTCTGCCCACTTCTATCACATGGTGTGGGTATGTCCAGTGATTGCAGAGTTTTGGCGTGCAGTCATTGATACGCTTTCTGAGGTGATTGGGAAACCTATGGACAGCTCCCCGGTGGTCATATTACAGGGAGGTTTGGAGGACTGGGCTACTCAATTGGGGATCGGACGTTGGTGGGGATCGGGGTGGCATTGGCAAAGTGAGACATTTCAAAGTGGTGGTGATCGGTTTCCCCTCCCCCGGTACCTCCTTTGAAGCAGGTGATGGACTGGTATGCCACCCAGGAGAAACCAGTATACATATCCAGATGTTGACCCAAAAAGCATGAGGTATGGGGGAAATGGTTGGTGTTTCATGGGATGATTTGATATGTTCTACGATGTGCAGTGTAACTATGTGCCATATATGGCTCCTTATTGTATCTTGATCAGTGGTGACATTAGAAGATGTTACGTGTTTTAGAACCAATAAAATTCAGTTTATTATAAAATAAAAATCCTGACTTTGTGTTTCTCCCAGCCATGCACTCTTAACATATACCTCCCACCAGTATTTCCACAACTAGCTCATCTTAAGTGTATTCATCGGGAAGTGCTGCCTCCCTGGACATGATGAGGCCCCTTACAATAGAAATGTGCATAGACACACGTGCAAAATATCTCAGCTTTTTAATAATGACATTACAATTACATGGTGTAACCATACAAACACCAGACCTGGCTTTTGTGACCCATGTGGCATGGAGCCAGTTGGCAGCCATGTGTTCTAGATCTGAACGTGCTGAATTCCATGGTGTCTTAAGTCTGACTAGGCTAACATCTAAGTGATTTTTAATTAACCAAGCAACATAGGCACACACCTCATTATTAATGTGGCCAGATGATTCCGTGCCACACACAAGCCACAATACTGCAGTCCTTGGCTTTTATTTCACAACATAATCCATTGCGATAGTTTTAGTCTTGATTCCAATGAACGGCCACATCTGGACTATACCACTGGATTAGAAGTATTTCTAAAAGGAAACCGCAGGACTGGACCATTGTGTCTTTTGTGACATGGTCTCCTGTGGTAATATCATAATGGTAGTGATACAGTTTTTGGGTGGGATGAGAAGTGACTTTGTAAGGAGAACTTGAACACATGAAGTCAAACATGAAGACATTGCAGAATGTAAAATCATCATTGAACAGAACCCAACAGCAACTTGGAAGTATGATGCTGTCATTATTTTTTACAGTACAGACCATGCCTTTCTTCACTATCACTCTACAAACCCTGCATCTCATCTCTATTTCCTCTCTGTACACGCCCTGTATCGCTTCGCTGCCAGACCTCTGTACAATCTCGGCAACTCTTTTCAGTGCCTTCTCTCCACACCCACTACATCTCTTAACTGCCCTTTATCTACACAGCGTCTGCATTGCCTCATGTGCCCATACTTTCTCCTCAGCCCCTGCATCTTATCACTGTCACATCTCTTCACAGTCTCTGCATTTCTTCATTCTCCATCTCGCCCCAGCCCATATTTCAATTCACTGTCTCAAGTATCCACAGTCTTAGGGAAATCGTGATGGATATCTTGTCTGCCTTATAAAGAAGTGCATTATATCTTATAGCACTTGTAATAAGCTCAGACACGGTATCCAAAACATTTGTGGCGGAGTAACCCATCCACTAAACTGTAAATCAGGCCCTCAGTCATCAACAATGTCATTTGAGATGTCATCAGTGATGTCATAAATTATATCATAGAACATGTCATGGGTGACATAATATGTGAGGTTAGAAGTAGTGAATGTTGAAGTCACAAGTTATAGTTAGCTCTGCTAACTATAACTGATGAATTGCTGTGTTTTTTTTTGTTCAAAATGTTAATGTTGACACTGAATATTCACCTAGCTAGGGCTTTTTAATGTAAAGTAATATTTTATTACCGTACATAAAGCCAACACCCCTCCAGGCCCTGCGGCAAACCCGGCACCGACTGTCAACCCCACACTGCGCACAGCCTTTGCCCATGCACAGAAGGGGGTTGGCTACAGGGCCCTGTGGCCAACCCACTCGGAGCTAGTACTGTTGCTTACTAGCTTGGAAGGGGCGGGCCAAATGGGTGGAGCTTGAAGGTGATTTGGTGCCTTTGCATTCTCAGCAGCAATTAAATGGGAGAACTATGGACTTGGCCCTCAGACCAGGAGACAACAAGAAAGAATCCAGTCATCTTGGACAGTCACTACAGAAGAGATTGTGCTCCAATAAATCAATGATGCATTCTCGTCCATCAAGGATTTCAGTTCATTCTTAGGTCGAGCCTGTGCAGCGAATGCGCTGCTCTGCAAGGCATGCTGTATTCAGGTATGGACTTGAAGCTCCACCCACTCTCCGCCCATATTTTTAATTGGATTGAGTCACTGTCCTTTGTAAACTGTGGCTTTCCATTGGTCAATAGGCTTAGTAGTCCCTCCTTAGTACCGCCTTGTCTCATTTTGTAACCTCCCATGTGGACACCCCCTCTTAACATGTGTTGGTACTCTGTAGGCTTTAATTACAGCCTCCGAGCACTATTTGTTTAAATGTTGCAGGCAGGGGACACTCTCCCGCAATGCTTTAATTTTTATTTTTTTCATAGCACGGCACGTTCATACATTGGTGGTCGTGCCTTTGGCTTATTTGTGGCGCCGAATGGGGCTGCATGTTTTTTTTGGACTATTTATTAACTTTTTTCTTTAAACTGCCCCATGCCACACTTTCACTTTGATGGCTACTGCGCCCCTTTCCTTAGATGAGCCACGTCTAAGGAAATGGGCGCAGCTGCCATTAAAGTTAAACCGCGGCATGGGTCCCATTTACACAAAAAAAACATTTGCTTGTCAAATTGACAAACAAATGCTTTTTTTGTAGAAGCGCCCCATACCGCTCTTTCACTTTAATGGTGGCCGCACCCCTTTCTTTAGACGTGACTCGTCTAAGGAAAGGGGCGTAGCCGACATTAAAGTGAAAGCGCCACATGGGCGCTTTTACAAACAAGCGTTTGCAATGCAATAGGTCTCGCAATTACGAGAGTATTGTAAATATGAGACCTATTGCGTTGTAAATGCTTGTTAGGTCGAGCATTCGAGACCTCTTGTATATACTTTAGTATATACTTATATGTGTATGTACTTTGTGGGCTCTGGAGATCAGCCCTAGGACTTGTCTGCTTCCGCTTAGGGGCTTTTTTTCTGTTCAACTGCCTCTATTTAACTGTCTTGATAGAAAACGACCAGTAGAGGTCAGTACAATACCAGAATTGCTTTCTCCTGAGAGACTTTCTTTTTTTTCTGACAACTGCCTCTATTTAACTTTCTTGATAGAAAACGACCAGCAGAGGTCAGTAAACTACCAGAATCACTTTAGCATTCTCTAGATTCCAGTCCATAGAAATTGTCTTCCACGAGCACCCGTAGACAATAATATTTTTTTCAAATCTTGTATTTTCAGTGATATGACCACCGAAGGCCCTGATTTTATATTAAAAACAGAGCTTTGGACTAAACCATTTCCCGCTGAAAGGCAATATTTATCTCCATGTGTTCCCATACCTGGCGTGTCACGCGGTTGGGTGCTTACTTTCCCTCCATGTTAAAGAACAGTAGATGTTTCAGCACCCAGGCTAATGTGCTGCATAGCTAATACATATAAGGTCCCAAAGGCGAGACCGATTGCATTGCAAATGCTTGTTCCCATTGACCTCAAGATAAAGATGTAATCAATAACTGACCCTTTCTCCAGCCCACAAATATTGGTTTTAGGTCAAATGGTTGCCCAAAGATGTCCCCAACATTGAGGAGGTCAGTCTGGCCAAGGGCATTTATTAACCTTTTGCCTCTTTGTCCAATGCAGACGGGTAAAAAATGGGACGCCTCACCTAAAGGGAGCTAAATTATCAGAATTCTGACCCAACTTGGTGTTAAAAACCCCTCCAGAACCACATTAAAACATTTAAATTTGGAGAGGGATCTAGCCTCTAGAACAAACAACACAGCAAAGAGACTCCCAATCTGGCAACCACTGTCATTAACTGAATTATTTAAGTTTATCAGAAAAAGGCTAAAATTACTAAACACCACTATCCACAGTACTTGAATCTCTCTAAGTGTTAAAGGTACAAGGAGGACCCTATGTAGCTTAGTTATACAGACCATAACAGCTAATCCACCCTGTGCTCCCTGGCCTGCAATGGCTTTAGATGGTACACAAAAACATTCAGACCCATCCACAAAAATAGGGTCCAGGCCCCAAGTTTCCTATAGCATTATTACATCGTATTGTGTTGCAAGGTTAATCCACTCGGGGTCCAATAACTTGGATCTGACACCCACTGTGTTCCAGCTAACAAGTTTTAATGGGGGATGCTGAGTTAAGCTCCCAGTAGATAAAGATTCTTGTTCCAACAGGGGCTGCTCTTGACAAGTTTGATTTAGAGGGGACCAGGGAGTCAGTCATTATTGTCCAGACTTGTCAGTGGAATAAATCTGTTGTGGATGGGGATAGAAGGTTTCTCTACTAATCTCAAAGATACAGTAAGATCAGCCTTGGGGTTTGATTGCAGGTGCCCATAAAAACCCCAAGTGGCACAATATTTGTACGCTCCTCCAGTGAGGACTCCGTATTAAAGGCTTCAAACAATCACTTCAATAATTCAGGATATTTACAGTTAATCACTATGCAATTCCCCCTCAGATATTTCCTAGCAGGGCCAACCCATCCAACTCTCCTGACAAACAAAATATCATTAAACTCCCTAATGTTGAAGTTAGTGTTTTTACTGAACCAGTAGCAGACTTTGTTTTCCAACTGGGGGGGTGGTTTCCTCGGTGTTGGGGTTTAATTCAGGAACCCCCGTCGTTATGACAATGTACGGACAACAAGTAGTTGGTAAGTTTAGGATGGGCATAATATTAGTGACCTCCTCAATACTCCTTGTCCCTTCTACTTAGTTCCTACTTCTCCCATTTTCACGCCCCTCACTCGATGTTGGTGTTCCATTGCTGACAGGAATACGGGAAACTACCGTGTTTTTAGCAGCAGTTGAGGAACAAGGTTGGGGGGGCAGTGCCTTTGTGCAAATGTTCCTGCAATTCTATATTTCTCTTTCCCGTGTCAGTTTGCTGGGTTTTATTGGTGGTACACTGGGCTATAACTGGTTTGAATTTATCCATGATATTATCCTAGTTAAATGATGCCAACCCCCCCCGACCCCCCTCCGCCTTGGACCCAAGTAAGTCCTGTTTTCTCATGTTTTTTTGGTAGGTTGTGTGGCTGCGGAGCGCTTTTTGTTTTCATTTGCTTTTTGCTGATGTGGCATTATTGCTGCCATTGCTAACATCAGTTCCAATGATCTCAAGCGAGGCCGCTTCAGTAGGCACTTGATGGTCAGGTGTGGTAGCTGAGACCAAACTATCCCTCTCCAGGGGGGTGACGAGCTGCCCCCATCCATGGATAAGCGTCGCTCAACGATGTCGATTTCTTTGGTGATAGCTCCCATAGCGCGGGCCAGATATGAATCCAAGGTGTTCCGATTCAAGGGATTATTGTCGTTCTCTTTTTCTACGTGCAATGTTCGCTTGTCCATGGTTAAAACAGGCCATCAAAATCAAAAAGCTGAATATCCCAAAGTTAGTAATAGACTCACCTCACAGTCCTCGGGAGGAACATTAAGAGGGGTGGCCAAACCCGGCCTCCTCTGGGCGCAAGACAGGGCCACCCTGCTGGACTGCTGTGCGCCTAATATCGTGCTGATAAAACACGCCTCCGGTGTGGTGATGCAGGGGATTGTGGGACCTGTAGTCCCCAGTGGCTAATCCCGTCAGGCGCCTTTGGCCTGTTGAGCAGGGTTGTACAAATCCATACAGTGGGTGCCTCTGGTCGGATTCAAGCAGGGCTGTGCAAGTCCTTGCGGAGCTCTTCATGGCAGCAGGAACAGACTCTCCCCAAATCGATGGTCACAAAACAAATGCAACATTAAGTGACCTAATTTGGCAAGGTGGCATGATTTTTGGATTATACATTTCCACAAAATTGAAACTCGGATTGATTACTTTCTGGCTCTCTGTCTGCTAGCCTCTCCTTAAGTGAAATAATTGAAAACAAACTGTCAGATCTCTCCCTCATACATGCAGAGCTAAACTTACAGATCATTAGGTCAGAGTGTTGAAATTTAAAGACCCCGAGGCAAAACAGAAATTGAAGCAACACTTACAAACCTATCTGACGAGGAAGGTTCACTCAAATCGCCACTAACTTTATGGGTATCCTGTAAAGCATGTTTGAGAGGCCAACTAATGAAGGGATTTGCTCTCCACCTAAACAATAACTCTGCTGCCAAACACTCTCATGAACTCCAAATAAAATCATTGTCGGACCAGTATTGGCACACCGGGCGCTCTTAAACATTTGTTCACAGCCAAGATGGGCTTGAACTCTCTGCTCACCTCAATGTCAGAAAAGGCCCTTCGCAGACTGAAAATGTGAAATGCAGACAGTATGAATTCGGAGAGAAAGTAGGCCGCCTATTAGTCCTCCAAATGAAGTCAATGAATGGACTCACATCGATCTATCCCAGCAATACGTACTCCGAATTGCTTGATTACTAACTATTCCAGCGCAGATCAATGAAACCTTCGCTGCTTTCTCAGAGGGCAACAGAGACTCTCAGCAAACATAACGTCTGTTTTTTGGTAAACATAACTCTGTAGTAACATAGTCCACGCTGGTAGATGTAGTTTAAGTGGGTTTATTCAAGTTACACAAAGCAATAGATAAGCTCTGTAGAGCAGCCCCACCAGGAGCAGCCTGCTAGCTGCTCAGCCCTTCCACCAACTGTCACCACTCATACCAGTCACTCAAGCATTCCACTCATGGCCCACACACCAACATTCCACACAGAACACTCACACTGGCTGAGCAGCTAGGAACAATATAGCATAGTACATAATAACACAACATGAAGATACTACATTATCTCCTTCCTATAAAACAGAAGAACAATGAAACTAAACTTTAAGAACTATAAACAACAATGTACACATAAGTAAATGGTCCATAACCCAGGGATGAAAAGTAGAAACCACATCACGAGAGGGAAAAGAACCACACAAGGAGGAAAGATACATAGAAAATACCCATCCTCCTCCTTTAATAAAGGAATGAACATGAAAGAATAATGTGTATACTCCCCATGTACGGAGAACAAACATGTAAAAATGTGGAAAGAAAGGTCAAAAACCCAATTTCCTGCCCCAAATAAGGGACCCTAGGGACCAAAACCCAGTTGAAAGGTAGTGAAAAACATCCACTACAACAAAAGCTAACGTGCGGCACATGGTGGCTTACGCACACAAGGAACAAAACCTTGCAACAAGTGACCAAAATGTACATGGGACTGACACCCAAGACAACACACTCTGTGTAGGACGAACGTGCGGCAAATGGTGGCTTACGCACACAAGGAACAAGACCTTGCAATGAACGGAACTAAAAATCCATTCTATGTGTAAAAAAACAACTAAACCCAGTAAGTTAACCCTCATGTAAGGGTACAGTGATGTAAAGTGTTGACATGGGACTAATACCCATTCCAAGCGTGAAAGGGAAACACACCCTTAACCCAACCCTCTTGTAAGGGTACTGTGTCAAAAAGTGTGGATATGGGACTAAAACCCATTCCCATCCCAAAGTGAGGGATACATAACTTGTTAAAGTGAGGATATGGGACTAAAACCCATTCCCATCCCAAGGTAAGGGATACATAAATTGTAAAAGGCAAGCCAAAACACATTAAACATGCCAACCTCCTGTAAGTCTTGTTCCACCCACCCTACATATAAAAATGTGATACTTTAGTGAAAAACAATTAGAAGGCAAAAACACATGCAAATGACTATTTTGCACACAATTCAACAAGCCCTTCACCGGTGAGCGACCACTCACCCGAGAAATGCCACTATGGCGACACCCACGACAGGTTGACTCCATCACGTGTATAATGCATGT
Organism: Calotriton arnoldi; assembly: GCA_963921515.1. NCBI lineage: Eukaryota > Metazoa > Chordata > Amphibia > Caudata > Salamandridae > Calotriton > Calotriton arnoldi. The sequence goes on along the minus strand of CAWUFW010003795.1, from coordinate 1,697,335 downwards.
AGCAGTCCTAGTCAAACTGCCATACACTGTGGTAACGTAGCTGTTTGAAAAGCATGTCCACTGTCACCATAAACACTACTGCAGCTTAACCAAAATGTTCCAGTGCTATATGCTGCTGTAAACAAGATCCAGTGTGTACCCAGTAAGTAATGCATCCTCCACTCGCAGATGAAGGTTAAAAAAAAAAAGTAGAGCTGGTCGAAATTTTCGAGGTGATTTACAATATACGAAGACTGAGAGGCTGTTTCAGCAAAAAGAAACTTAGTGGCTAATCCACGATTGTGCACCGTATAAAGTCATGAACAAGTACAATTTAAACAAAAAAGAGAGTACCTATCCACATCCACAAACAAGAAGACATGAAGTTCATCCGATCTTCACATCGCGACGTAGCTGGTCAGCTTCAACTTTCACTTAACTTTGTTGACAAGACAAATACGTGGTTGGCAGAAGATAGGAAAAAAAAAATTTGACGGCACACATAAAGGCTACGTTGAAATCCTTCAGCCTCCAACCCAAAGATGGCGGCACGTATGTGACGCGAAGCCGGCTGGCTCACAGCGCGTCTGTGCGTTAAAGCGTCCAAGAGCAGCAGTGCAGGAGAGCGTCTTGTGACAGCTGTGTACCGGCCTGCACGCAAATCCTGATGACGGTAAGACCGCGCGCTGGAAACATCGCGTGCACCCATTTTCAAACCTTCGTTAAACAGTTGAAAAAAAAACCATACATGTGAGGCCTATGATGGGCCTACTATAATTAACTTTTTTAAACACATGAATTCTCACCAAAAGTCTCCTGCACTCCAGACGTAAATGGGCAAATGTACCATACCCATGTGTATCGATTAGAGGAATGTTCATTGAGTAATGTGAAGAAGGCACAAATAGGGATTCCTCAAATCCAACGCTGAAACTCCATCCCAATCAGACTGTACCTAAAAAAAACATTCCTTCAAACAACTTCTACAGGAGTTTGTCACACTTGATGAGGTAAACATCTCCCAGTGTGTGCACAACAATCCAGTGTCAATGAAAATGTCATTGTGCACAGCAAAACAAAACACTAACTTCAAAAATGGAAATTGTAAGTCCTACTGCATTTTCCTTTAACCCGATGTAGCAAGCAATTCTTGCTTCCATAACAAACCAACATATGCGATGTTATGTCAAAAATGAAGTGGCTTACTTTCCCTGAAGGCGTAGTTCTTGTTGATATCTGCCACAAGAACAGAGTACAGAACGCTTGAGCTGGGGTTGTCCGATGTAATGGACACTGGTGGGGTTGCAAGGCGTGTTGCTCCAGTTTCCTTTAATTCCTTTGTGGCTTCATTTGTTTCAGTGTGGCCTTGTGACCCAGACTTGGTGTGAACATTTCCTTGTGTTGTCTCCCCAACATGTTGACTATTTGTAGCTGTCATCTTGAGCTTCTTTCACTGCAGAGCGTGAGCAAGTCTCCAACTTGTCGCCAAAATAAATGTAGTAAAGTAGTCCACACTGGTAGATGTAGTTTAAGTGGGTTTTTTCAAGTTACTCAAAGCAATAGATAAGCTCTGTAGAGCAGCCCCACCAGGAGCAGCCGGCTAGCTGTTCAGCCCTTCCACCAACTGTCACCACTCATACCAGTCACTCAAGCATTCCACTCATGGCCCACACACCAACATTCCACACAGAACACTCACACTGGCTGAGCAGCTAGGAACAAGATAACATAGTACATAATAACACAACATGAAGATACTACAAACTCTACCTCATTTTAGTGACGAATCTGCAAATGATTTGAAAGGAGATGTTACAGAAGAAGAGATACTAGATGCCATTAAAACTATGTGGCTAGGGAAAGCCTTGGAAGAAGGTGGCTTGCCTGTCGAACTCTTCCAAATAAATGCACAGGCTCTGTTTCCATTACTGTGCAGGGTCTTCAAAGAAATAGGTGGAAAAGACACGCTCTGCCCTGAATTCAACATGGTAACACTAATACTCCTTCGGAAACCTGACAAGTGCAGCAGTGTGGCCCATTCCTAAATGTGGACACCCCTATTTGTCCTAAATAAGCACTTATAGTGATGGGCGAACACCGCACTGGGTAGGATGGTCAGCTAACGGCATTCAACTGAGACACAAAGAAACACTGCAATCCTTTGAAGCACCACAAGCCAATGTTCAATTGGCAATACCTCCAGCCAAAGCATTGCTTATATAAGGTATTATCAACATGACTTTACACTGAACCTGACTGAGTAGTCCATGAATACCTACTTATGTAGAGTTCTTAGGGCCATATGTATCAAAAAAGAGTTTTGCGATTCCCAAATTGCAATTTTTAGCGAATCGCAATTAGAGAATCGTAAAATGCAATGTAGTAGGATTTGCTAAAAATTTTGCGAATCCTACATATTCCTTATTTACAAATTGCAAATTGAGATTTGCAAATAAGGAATACCTTCCCATTCATTCCTATGGGCTAGGAGGCCCTTAAGAATGAATGGGGAGACATTCTCAATTTGCGATTACCAATTAGAGAATCGCAAATTGAGAATGCAATTTCAAGGTTGCAAGGGTGCCAAAAGGACACTGTTGCACCCCTGAAATATGCATGTGTGCACATTTTGCGCACATACATGCCCTAAGGGCATGTATGTGCGACATATGGGACGCGCAGCGGGTGTGCGCAGCGGGCGCGCCGCTGGCGCGCCGCTGGCGCGCCTAAGGCAAGCCCGTCTGCGCCCGTCCGCGCCTGGACCGGGCCAAGGGCCAGAAGTCCTGGCGCTCTCTCCAACTGCCATCAATACCCAGTTGCAAAACAAACTACAAATCACGAAAAAGAGGCTGAATCTTCAGTTTGCACTAAAACCGCCAGGTGGCAATATTCATCAGAACAAATAAAATCCTATTGCCCCCTTCCATCTCATAAGTGTGCCTGCCTATTTTTTGACGGCAAGATGGAAACATGTGCAAACTGCGGTTTTTCTTTAAAGAGGAATCCAGGCTATGTCAATAACATTATAAATGAAAATTTGGCAAATGCCACTCTGACAGCTCCATCCCATAAAAACTTTTCGTTCCTGTATAATAACTGTCGCTCCCTCCCTAAACATAAATTGGATATGTTTGACCTCTTGCATGACGAACGACCTGATGCCGTTTTCTTGACGGAGACTTGGCTCCATGAAAGTGCAGGCCCGGATGTCGCTGCCGCCCTTCCATATAACTATGCAATAGTTAGGAAAGATAGAGCTATAAAAACAGGAGGGGGCATAGCCATTATTTTTAAAAAGGATTACCAATGTTCCTTTGAACCTTTTATGGCTCAGAACAGCGAGGCGGCACTATTTAAGCTGACCCTGACCCCTAATTTTACTTTCTCAGGTATGCTGGTATATCGTCCCCCGGGACCGTCTGCATCCTGGACTTCTTCCCTTCCCCGAACTTATAACCCCTCCAAGTATGAAAACAGCAAATTTTACAATCTTGGGTGACTTCAATCTTCATCTGGAAGACCCCACTTGTAAATGTAGCACCAATCTTATCTCGGATTTAGCAGCTCTAAATATTAGCCTTATGAACTCAGGCCCCACACACGAGGCAGGTCACCTGCTGGACCCCATTTTTTCGAATCTTCCGGGGATCCACTGCTTTCCGGCCTCCCTCTAAACTGGTCGGACCACTTTCTTACTAAATTCCACTTAAAACTTTTAGAGAGTCCTGTACCTATTTATGTAACCCCAGACATTTTTATCAGGAACTGGAAAAATCTAGATGCCACAGTCTTAAATAACATTTTATGTTCCCACTTGCCCATTTCCAAACAATCAGTGAACTCACTCTCTACTTCGGTACAGAAATGGCTTCTTAATGCCATTGACATTTGCTTACCTTTGGCAAGAAAAAAAGCCAACAATCATCGACCCCCTGCACCTTGGTTCACTGAGACTTTAAAGACAGAGAAAGCCAAATGTAAAAAAATGGAACGCAAGTGGAGAAGGAACTACACCCCTGCTTCCAAAAGAAATTATAAAGGAGCGAAAAAAATATATCATGATCTTTGCAAAACAGCTAGGGCGGATTATGTCTCATCTACCATTTCAAGAGCTTTAAATTGCTCTAAAACACTTTTTAACATGGTTAAGGAACTTGCTGGTTCCAAAACTCAAACCAAACCCCCTGCACTTAATAAAAAGCAATGCGAGGACCTGGCCACTTTCTTTGTTCAAAAAGTTGATAATATATATCAGGATATAGTACGAGGGCAGGTTGACAACTTTCCTCCCTCCCCAGGAACATCTACACCATCTTCCATGGATGACATACCCCCAACCAAGTTTGGAGCCCTAATTTACTTACAAATCAATTGGACACATGGCCTCTGCTAAACATCACCACCCTAAAAAAACTTTTGGGTAGTATAAAATCAGGATCACCAAGGGATCCCTTGCCCATTTCCGTACTCCAGCAGCTGGAACCTCCGTCACTGCAGGTAATCATGGATCTTTTAAATGCCTCCCTGCTGGAGGCAATTGTCCCGTCTGATTGGAAACATGCCATGGTAATGCCTCTTCTTAAAAAGGCAAATGCTGACCCTGAACTACTCTCTAACTATCGTCCCATTTCACTTTTACCGGCCTTCTCTAAAATCTTAGAAAAACATATCCATGCACAGCTTTCACTGTTTGTCGATGCGCAAAGTTTTCTCCATCCTTCACAGTCGGGTTTCAGAGCCGGTTTTTCAACAGAAACCACCCTGCTGGGGGTAAACGAAAGACTGCGCCACCATCTCGATGCTGGAGACACCGTGGCCCTCATTTTGCTGGATTTAAGCGCAGCTTTGACACGGTGTCCCATGCCGTGTTAATTAAAACCCTTAGCTTGATGGGCTTATGTGGGCCGGCTCTGAAATGGCTCATTTCCTTCCTCACAAGTCGCACCTTCCAAGTTTTTTCTCCCATAACTAGTTCTGATATCCACTCTCTGACTCATGGGGTACCTCAAGGCTCTATCCTTAGCCCCCTACTTTTTAACTTATATGTAAGACCTCTGGCGGATATTGCAGAGAAATCTGGGCTGACCCTTTTCTCCTATGCGGATGATTTGCAAATCATTTTTTCTCTATCTATGAAGAGCACGACAGGGACTTCTCCCCTTCAGCTGGGGCTGAGGAATATCGCATCATGGATGCAGTCTAACTACCTCAAACTGAATGGAGGAAAAACCGAGGTTCTTATATTTGGGAAAAATAGGGAACTTTGGGGTCCTCAACATTGGCCCTGCGAGATGGGTGCTCTTCCTATACCGGTCCGCCAAGCTCGAAATTTGGGTGTAATCATGGTTGATACACTAAGTATGCATAACCAAGCTGTTAAAGTAGCTGCTACTTGTTTCACTATCCTGAAGTGGCTAAAAAAAGTCATCTGGATGCTACCAGAACCCACTCAGAGGACTGTTGTTCACGCCTTGATTACTTCAAGACTTGACTACGGGAATGTTCTGTACTTGGGTTCTAACAAAGAGGTGACACGCAGGCTGCAATTGGTTCAAAACTCTGCAGCTAGGCTCTTATGCCGAATCCCCAGAACTTCCTCTGTTTCCGGCCATCTCCGTGACTTGCACTGGCTCAGGGTGGAGAACCGAGTTAAGTTCAAAGCCCTGAGCTACATGTTTAAAATCAAAAGTGGTTCGGCCCCCAAATACCTTCAATCACTGGTTCATCCCTACGTCCCTTCTCGTGACCTTCGTTCATCTACGCAGGGAGGTTTTTCTGTCCCAAAAATCAAACTAGCAAGGATGGGCGGTAGGTCTTTCTCTCATCTTGGCCCCTCACTGTGGAATGCTATGCCCCTAACTCTTCGAACCGAAACTAACTACATTCATTTCCGTAAATCCTTGAAGACATGGCTTTTTAATCATTAGCCTGCTGCCTCTGCCTTGACATCAGTCTCTGCACTTGTGTTTGCGCCGGGAAACCCTTTTTGGGTAGCTGTTGCGCATTATAAGTTTAATCAATAAATAAATAAAATATAAATAAATATGGCACTTTTAAAAATCAAAAAGTGTTTTTTTAAAGAAAATCGCAAATTACCACCAACTTGAAGTTGGTGGTAATTTGCAATTCCTTAAGGCCAAATAGCAAATTTCTGGTGCTTTCAGAATTGCATTTAAGGAATCGCAATTTGCAATTCCTTAATTGCATTCGCAAAATAGAGAATCGCAAATTTTGCGATTCTCTATTTTGCGATGGCCTTTTGGGATGATACATCCCAAAAGGCTTTTTCCCATTCGCAAACGGGCAGATTCTGAGAATCTGCCCGTTTGCAAATGGGAAAAAGGCTTGATACATATGGCCCTTAGTCAGGAATGATATTCAGCCTCTATGAAAATCTGAGAGAAGAGATCCATTCCTGACTGCCCAGAATGCATCTGAATGCCAAATGGCAAAACAAACTAATGTGTTCCTCCTTCTCATGATGACAGGTTAAACGACATAACAATAGTGAAATGTGTGTCTAATAAAAATAATTTTCTTAGAAGAAAAAGCACTGACTGGACAATGATTTATTGACTTTTGTGGTTACCCACCAGCAAGCTGGGGTTACCAGCCCACACCTGCTCCCCTGAGTAGGTTTGGACTGCTCTGCTTTGCTACCCTGAGAGAGTCAAGTGCTACAATGGGTTCTTGATTCCCAGTAAAAAGACAATTGCAGAGAAATGACTTGTGAAGGACTTACATCCTTCGCAACCAATAATCAAATTTTTTATAGGTGTTGAATCCAGGGTGTTAACATTATTAAACAATCCTCACTTGCTGAAAGCACATTTTTCATGAAATGATAACCAGTTCTAGGCTTTCTCAACTAATCCTTACTTTCTCTCTTAGCACAGTAACAGGCCAGGCTCGATTGAATGATTCTGCAAGGGCATGACATTCTATTGTTAGAATTCTTGATGTTGGTACACAAGGAAAACACTTTGTGACAGAAACACAAATATATAGAAAATGCGAATACATAGGGGGATATGTACAAGGAAGTGGAGGAGAGAGGATTTAGCCTTCCTGGCTTAACGCCTCTCTCCTCTACTTCTGAAACGCATGGCTGCACCATATTTACAAGAATGTGGTGCAGCCTTGCGTTTCCCCCAGCAATGGCGCTAAGTTTAGCAACTTAGCACCAACGCAGGCACCCTTGCACGAGAGTGCAAGGGTTTCTGCGTGCAGGGGAGAATTGTTTATGTGTAGGAAGGTGTCTCTTCCTGCACATAAACAATCCCAGAAATGCCATTCTGTCACTTTCATGTGTGCTGCTTCATGCAGCACACATGAAAGTGACAAAATTGTATTTAAAAAAAAAGTTTGTTTATGTACAGGAAGGTATATCTAAAAAAATAGAAGGGGGACTAGGAGCTGGTTATGGTCCAGTACCCGTGCTCCTGATAGCAGTCACAATACCAAATGGAGGGTAACTGTTCCAACCTACCGTTGGAACAGTTACCCTCCATTTGTATTGTATGTACAGGAAGGGACACCTTCCTGTACATAAATAAACCATGGCATTTTGCTTTTTCCATTTGTGCTGCACACGGCAGCACACACGGAAAAAGCAAAAACTAGGAGAATTAATGCATTTCTCCTCGTTTTGCCATCCAGTTTACCTGGTCTTAATTTTGGCACTGCCTCCTATGTATGCCACCCTTGTACATAGGGGGCAACGTCAAAATGAATGGGTGTTGCAGTGGAACGCCCACCGCAACACCCACTGCCCACCCCTTTCACACTAACCATAGCGTGAAAGGGGGCCTTATGTACAAGGCAGCGTTAAGCCAGTTGAAATGGCTTAACGATGCCTTGTACATAAGGCGCAGCCCCTATCACCACCACAACGTCACTAAAGGTGACGTTGTGGTGGCGATAGGGGCTTGTACATATGCCCCATAGTCTGTTGTAATCAGCTGTTTTTGGATGTCACTATCTAAGGCTATCAAGGTAATATATTGGCAAAGTCACTCCAAGTGAAGAGCCAAAAAAGATGCCTCAAGGCTGTATCAATGTGAGCTTTGGAAGGAGGTCACACCATTTTTGGAACATATCAGACTTCACAGACATGAGAAAAGGACACAGACACTATGGCAACTAAGCATAGGAAGAAATCGTAACACAAGTTGCACAGAAAAAACGTGATCATCACAAATGTGAGCAGCATCTTCCCAATGTGGCAGTTCTCTTAACATGGGCGGTTAATTAACATTTCAGTTTGATCTTATACAAAACTGGACCGTTCATGTAATTTTTTAGAGCAAATTACAAATCCGAACGTGAAGGACATTTCTTCAAATGCAAGCAACAGCAAAATGTACTTGAAATTACATTTTCAAGTAGAATTTTTACCTGAAAGGTTCAGTTCAGTAATTTTTGAGAGTGAAACACATTTTACTCTTTTTTAAATTTAAAGAGCAAGAAAATTCCGTAGCCTGGGAGGCTGCAGTACCGTAGTAATTTCCTCGTCCTGTCCTGGAGACTCCTCCCTCTGCATTATTCAGTCATTTTGGAATTGGATTTTGGAAGGAAAGTGTCACTCTCTTTCTGTTTGCAATCTATGCTGCATCCACACCCTTGGAATTTTTTCTTTTTGGGGCCTTGAGGGATTAAGTTTTTTGAAGGGAAAATGTTTGCATATTTTTGGGGTGGTGGAACCCTGGGGTTAGAAACACATTTTCTCAATATCCTTGTGATTTTTGTCAATGGTGCACAGAAGTGTTAATCATTTTACTGTGTTGTTGTTTTACTGTTTCGGTCTACTCTGCCCTGCAGTAGGACTTGGATGTATTTGTTAATATATTTTTCACATGTTCACTGCTATATGTTTTTTTAATCATTTTGGGACTTATGGAAGGCTCTGTATTGAACGCAAGATGTAGGTTCTTTTTTGTCTGTATCTGCCATTTTGTGTAGGTGTGTGCATGTAGGTGGATGTATGTGTGTGTGATTGTGTGTGTTGTGGCCACTTTCTCTTTGTTCTCTAAGCCTCCTTCTTTGCTAGCCATGCGGCGACCACCATTGTGTAGAGACAGTGAGTTTGTATGTGTGTGCGTGTATGTGTGTGCGCGCTCATAGTGGATATTTTTTTTTTTCCCATGCCTCCTTCTTCGCTGGACATTTGGTGAAAGAGCGTGCTGCCACCATGTTCTGAAGCCAGTATACATTTCAATCATTTTATCCCACTTTTAAAAACTATTGTCTAAGAACAGTATTAGAAGAGGAATATGACATTTGTGTTCATGTTTTGTTTTTTCCTGATACATTAATTTGTGCTTGTCGCTGATTGTAGTACAGTGTTGTTGTTTTGAGTTCATGTATTTGTTGCATGCCCCCTACCTCCAACAGGCTCCCCATGGGCCATGGAGAGGCACCATCAATTTTTGAATTCATTTATTCGATTTTTGCCTGCCCCTATCCTCCCTCCCATAGGGTCCTTACAGGCTGTTGAGTGGCACCAGCCATTATTTTATTCATTCATTTGATTTCTGCTCTGACCCTGGCTTCCATAGGTTACACATGGGCCCTGGAGCGGCACCAGAAATTATTTTATTCATTTATTCAATGTTTGCCTTTCACTCTGTCTCCTATAGGATAACTATGTGCCCTGGAGGGATACCAGCAAATATTTAATTTATTTACTCGATTTATTGCCTGTCCCAGACTCCCATAGGGTCCCAATGGACCCTATGCCTATCTTAACCCTGGCTTCCATAGGTTACACGTGGGCCTTTGAGGGGCACCGAAAATTATTTTATATATTCATTCAATTTCTGCCTTTCACCCTGCCTTCCATAGGAAAGGATACCCATTGGCCCTGGAGGGAAATCAGCAAGTAGGTAATTCATTTATTCAATTTTTGCTTGTCCCCAACATCTCACAGGGTCCCAGTGGGCCCTGGATGGACACCAGCAATTATTTTATTCATTTATTTGATTTTTGCCTGCCCTCCACTCTGCCTTACTTAGGATACCCATGGAGCCTGGAAGGGCACCAGCAATTGTTTAATTCAGTTATTTGATTTTTGACTGTTCCCACCTCCCATAGGGTCCCATGGGCCCTGAATTAGCACCAGCAATTATTGTATTCATTCACTTGATTTTTGCCTCCCCTGTCATCCGATAGGGCCACGTGGGCCCTGTAGAGGCACCAGCAAATATTTTATTAATGTATTCAATTTGTGCCTTCCCCTTGCCTCCCGATGAGTCCAATGGGCCCTGGAGGGGTACCAGCAATTATATAATTAATCTATTTGATTTTTGCCTGCCCCAATCCTCCCAAAGGGTTCCATGGGCCCTGAAATGAGACCAGTAATTACCTTATTCATTTATTCAATTTGTGCCTGTCCTTCCCTTCCCACAGGGTCCCCATAGGCCCTGGAGGGACACTAGTAAATATTGAATTCATTTATTAGTTTGTTGTCTGCTCCCCACCACCCCTAGGGTCTCCATGGGCCCTGAAGAGTCACCAGCAATTATTCAATTTATGTATTCCTTTTTCTGCCTGTCCGCATCCTGCCTCCCATATGGTACTCATGGACCCTGTAATGTCCAGCAAAATATAGTTAGTTCATACATGGGTACATTATTACTATTTTTAAGCATTTGTTGTGATGATGATGATTGATGACTTGTATTACATTGGCTTGATTTCCCTAGTCTTACTGACTTTCTGTTTCATTTTAATTGCCTTCAGGTGCACGAGACATCACACCACACACAATGTTGAGATGGGGAGAAGTCTCTGAATTAGGTGAGGGCAACCCCATCTCTTAAGTGCTTCTGCTTGTGCTAAATGCTGCTAACTCATAAAATAAGAGGGTCTCAAAGAAGGAGGTTCCTGACATCCAAAGTTGCCAATAAGGAGGAGAAGCCTGCTGCCAGTGCCACCACTGGCATCAAGTCCTCCTCATTTCTTTGGAAATATAACTTAGCTTCTACACCCTCCCCTGGTCAAGAAGAGGCTGGTAGGAGGATTACCCCTGGATTAACGGCACTACCACCAAAACCAAAGCCCATGTCTCTCAGCACTGCAATGATTTCAGTCAAGAAGAGCAGTGAATCTGAAATTGAATTTTCCCAATAGCAAACTGAACCTTCACAGGAAAGTCAGCAACAGGAACCACAGCTTGCAACACCTGATCTTCCGGAAGTAGGAGCACACCAAGAAGTTGAGCTTGCTGCAGAGGAGGATTTCATTGTCATTTCTCTTCCACTGGATACATCAGCCTCACGATCTCCAGCAAGGAAAAGAAAGAACACTCCCCTATCTTCTACAAGCTCCCCTTTTGATGATCTGAATATGGATTATAACCCAACCAAGACACTCCATGTGAGACAAGGGAAAGGAAGGTTCCCAAAATTCTTAGAAGTAAGGAAGGTGATCCATCAGTGATAGTGTGGAGAGTGACACAGCTCACTTCTATTCAGCCTGCTTTTATTCACTTAGTTCTACCAACACTGCTTGCTTCCATCCTTTCAAGACCCCAAAAGCCGGCAGCAACCACCACTCCTACCGCAATCACAGTTTGCCCTAGAGAAAAGCTAACACCACCACCTTAACAAGTTGTTCGAGCTTTGGCACCAAAAGAAAGCTCTCCTCCCCAGTTTGAGACTTCTTTGCACTCAGGCCACATGAAGAGCACATCTCAGGATGCTCAATTTAAAAAAAAAAAAAAGAGATCGTTGAGGTAAGCCAGGTGGACATTATGGTACTGGGGATAACTGGTCCATCTAAAAAATTAACAAGTAATTGTGTGGGCAGAGCAACTCAAAAACATAGCTGCTGGTAGGGAGAATGTACAAGTTCAGCTGATAGAAGGAGGTGGTGGTGAGGATGAAGAAGAAAATTTTGGTGTCATGCCCTGCGAGTTCAGTGTGAAGTCCTCACCTACAGCAAACTCGGAATAGCACAAGGGACAGAGGAATATCACCACCTCAAGGTGCCCAAGCAGCCTACCTGCTCCCTGTATGTCACTATTGGAGGTATTTCAAAGAAAACAGTCACAACAATCAAGTATCTGGGCTATGTTTACCAAGGAGTCACTGTACCACTGAACCCATGACAAAGTCCCTTTATGCAATGGGATGCTGGAAAAAAAATTAAGCACTTGACCTCCTCCCTTTTTGTTTCGTGAAAGGAGAAGTGTTTCTTAAATTTGTGGAGATCCTCTGGTGAAAATGGAAGGTTCAAGCCAAACCTATTTTTCCATTGTTGCTTTGCCAGTGCTACACCATCAAGTGCTGCAATTGATTGGCAAAGTTATGAAGGAGAGCACTATTCACACTATCCACCTCACGACAGATATGCAGACCAGTCGTCAAGCAACAGATTGCATGTGCATTCCTGCACATAGCATCTTCTTCAAGGGAGTGAAGCAATGGCTAATTAATGGTCTCACAGCCAATGATGCTTTTCAGGAACTCGGTTGAAACAGTTGCAGAGATCTCAGCATTAGATTTGTTACCATTGACAATAGCAGCAATATTGTCAAAGCCATGACTTATGGAGGATACTTTAGGATGTGTGTTTAGCACAGTACATAAACCTAATTGAGCAGGACTTTCTCAATAAAAGATACATTTTAATAATTTGTTCAAAGCCTGGAAGCAGATCAGAATGATTCAGCGTGCCAATAAAGTAGCTGTAAAAGCCCTCATAAAAGAGGTGTCAAAATGCTGGAACTTAACCTAATATATTCTGCAATGCCTGTTTGATCATTACAAGTCAATCAATGATTATGTAATTTAGAGAGGTTATGAATATCAAAGCTATGACAATGGAGGTGGACAAATCAGAGCTAGTAGAATGCTTATTCCAAATGATTCTTCCTTTTGATTCAGCACAGACAAGAGCACAATGAGCTAAGTGGTCCAGTTGTTGCTCCTGCTGCAGGAATATTTGCAGAAGGTAGAACAAAAATAATTTACCAGTGTCAATAAAGAAGCCGGTACTTAGATTAGGAGCTTATTCCTTCACTTCAACACTAATTAAAGGTTTCAAAACGAGATCCTCCCAAAGTACATATGTGCCACAATACAGGATCCAAGGTACAAAAAAAGCATTGGCCCCACTTTCATTCTTTTTACAAAATTGGATGTCTCACTTTACAAGATGTGGATCATCAGGAAATCGGATGGTCTAGAAAAAGAAAGACTCCAAATTCAAGGCTAGAGCACAACTGGAGTGCAACCTTCAACCTCTGGAGAGGATGGCGCTGTTGGCTGTCAGCCTCTGAATCAGCAACCAAATCCATCTTTGGCTAGCCCTAAATCGACAACAACAATAGATCCACTGCCAATCTCTGGGTTGGTTTCATATAGTAGGACATAGGTCAAGTGCACAGGTGTAGGCACAGCAAGTGACAGCAACAATGAAAATTCAGAAGACAATTCAAGACTACATGGATGACTCAACAGAGGTGTATCTGGATGAAGAACCATTGACCTATTGGCATGGGAAGAAGGACCAGTGGCCAGAGCTGGAAATAAAGTTTCAGCCATGTCGGGCAGTTGTCACAGTGGGAAGGACCAGTCTCTCTCTTCAAAACATGAAGACGTGAAAAATGTGATGATCGTTAAATTTAACAAATTATTCATACCAAAAAATTATAATGCTCTGAAGACACAACCGTGAATGGGGGCAGTTGGTCTGATATGACAATTATGGTGATCCTCCTGAGTTTGAGGGCAAACTCTACTTTCCTGACTAAATCCATAACACAACAGTACAGACATGATTGTTTTAAGATATATATATATATATATATATATATATATATATATATATATATATATATATATATTCACTGAAAAAACCATAGGTTTTAGGGAAAGTTATAGTTAGTTGGACATTTCACTCGTACAAAACCATAGAAATTCCCCCGTTATAGTTAGTTCAGCTAACTATAACTCGCGCCTCACAATGCACTGCTGATAACGTCACATATTACATCACTCATGACATGGTCAGTGACATCACTGATGACATCACTGATGACATCTCAAATGACATCACTGATGATATCATCCAGTGACTGTGTGTTTCTGTAAAGTTTAAATATGTTTAATATATATAGGGAAAGGCGTATTGAAGAATGAGTGGGTGTATAATTGTCTGAATGGATGATTTAGTAGGTGCGTGACTGACTCTATAAGTGAGTGATTAAACGTATCTTACTGAATGCATGGGTTAGTGACTAAACTGTGTGAATGTCTGTATCCGTCTGTCTGTTGGTGTGTAAGCGGCTGCATGGGTTTCTGAATAGCTACATGAGTGTCTACATGGGTTATTGATTGGTTGTCTGAGTATCTGTATAGGTGCCTGAGTGTTTGTGTGGGTGGGGTGTGTGTGACTCTGTGCATAGATGTGTGAGTGGGTGATTCACTGGGTGCATGGTTTCAAGAGTGCATCTGTGATGGACTGTATGGGTGGGTGAGTGTGTGTATGGGTGTGTTAGTGAGTGAATGTATATCTCAGTGGTATATGTGTGAGTAACTACATATGTGAAAGGCAGTATATATGTGTGTTGGAGTATATAAATGGCTATAAGTGAGAGTGTGTGATTGTGAGAGTGGCTGTATGGATGAGTGTGTACTTGTATCAGTGATTGTATAAGAGCGTAAGAATGTGTTAGTATTTGTTTGAGTAAGTGAGCTGGTGTGTGTATAACTGTACATCTGAGTAAATGGGAGTGTGATTAATTCTTTGCATGACTGACTAGGTGTGTGAGTACCTCTATGGATGAGTGGTGGTGTGTGAGTGTCTATATAGGTGTATGAGTGCATATGATAGTCCTGCACTGAGTGACCGTAAGTATGAGTGACTGTACGGGTGAGTGAGTGGATGTGTGTGTAGACCTAAGAATCAGTGAGTGTGTATGTAGTTAATGGTGTTGGAGTGTCTATGGTTTTGACAATGGCAGTCTGTAATTTACAGTGGGTGTATCAAAAGTTATATTAGGGTGTGAGAAGATGCATCAATTTATCACATGGATGATGTCATCAGTGATGTCATCAGTGATGTCACTGACCATGTCATGAGTGATGTAATATGTGACGTCATCAGCAGTGCATTGCGGGGGCCGAGTTATAGTTAGCTGAACTAACTATAACGGGGGAATTTCTATGGTTTTGTACGAGTGAAATGTCCGACTAACTATAACGTCCCTGAAACCTGTGGTTTTTTCAGTGAATATATATATATATATATTATCTAATGGCGGTCGCCAGTAGATAGTTATAGTTAGGACCTATTTTCCATAGGAAATTCACAACATTCTATTTCGAATAACTTTGGCGCCGGTTGATGAATCTTCGCGAAATTTTCAAAACTCGTGGGGCGCTCCGGTCCGCTCCTATCCTGAAAGTTTCGGGGTGATTCGGCAAGCAGGGGCCGAGAAAAAACGTATAACGTGCCTGAAACCTATGGTTTTTTCAGTGAATTTCAAAGGTTTTTTAAATGCTAATTTCTAACTATAACGTGCCTGAAACCTATGGTTTTTTCAGTGAATTTCAAAGGTTTTTCAAATGCTAGTTTGTAACTATGCCTACAGAAGTAGGACATGTGAAGAAAGAAGAAAAAACGCGCAGAAAGAAGCAAAAGAAATGTAGAAAGAAACAGAAGTCCACAAAAGACGAAGAAAAATCCAGGAAGAAGCAAGACATGTGCAGAAAGAACCAACAGAGGAGCAGAAAGAGGCCTTGTTGCAAAATCATCCTGTGCCCACACCTTTTCCAGACGGGTACTGGTGGTAACTGACTCTGACTAACCAGGCCTAGAGCCAGTGCTATGGTAAAAGACACTTAGAATACAGTTAAAACACCTACATACACTAGTGAACACTATGCGTTGGGGTACCCCTGTGATTAGCATGACCTCCTCTGTAACTCCCTAGTACATAATAGGGCAGGGGATTAAAACTACCTCTTAAAACGCGCCATGGGGCGCGTTTGCACACTGGTGTAGGGAGGGGGGGGCTTGAGGTTACATGTGTGCAAACACGCCCTCTGGCCATTTTAAGTTGGGGGATAAAGTCCCCTTGAATCCTAAGGGCCCCTGGGGTCCAACTAGCCCACCAGGTACCTCCAGTAAGCGCCACAGAGCTGCGTTGCACAAAGGTGTAAAAAGGGGCGTGGCCTGGACCACCTCTCTGCAACGCAGCCCTGTGGCGTCCACTGGAGGTACCTGGTGGGCTAGTTGGCCCCCAGGGTCCCTCAGGATTCAAGGGGAATTAATTCCCCAACTTAAAACGCGCCACAGGGCGTGTTTGCACACATGTCACCTAAGGCCCCGCCCCCTCCCTTCACCACTGTGCAAACACGCCCCGTGGCGTGTTTTAAGTTGGGGGATTAGGTCACCTTGAATCCTGAGGGTACCTGGGGCCCAACTAGCCCACCAGGTACTTCCAGTATGCGCCACAGGCCTGCGTTGCAGAGAGGTGGTCCGAGGCCACGCCCCTTTTTACACCTCTCTGCAACGCAGCTCTGTGGCGCTTACTGGAGGTACCTGGTGGGCTAGTTGGACCCCAGGGACCCTCAGGATTCAAGGGGACTTAATCCCCCAACTTAAAACATGCCACAGGGCGTGCTTGCACACATGTCACCTCAGGCCCCGCCCCCTCAATTCACCACTGTGCAAACGCGCCCCGTGGCACGTTTTAAGTTGGGGGATTAAGTACCCTTGAATCCTGATGGTCCCTGGGGTCCAACTAGCCCACCAGCTACCTCCAGTAAGCGTCACAGAGCTGCGTTGCAGAGAGGTCTAAAAAGGGGCGTGGCCTGGACCACCTCTCTGCAAGGCAGACCTGTGGCGCTTACTGGAGGTACCTGGTGGGCTAGTTGGCCCCCAGGGACCCTCAGGATTAAAGAGGAATTCATTTCCCAACTTAAAACGCGCCACAGGGCGCGTTTGCAGAGTGTTGCTGGGAGGGGTGGGGCCTCGGTGCGATGCCAGCTTTTTTTTTTTATTCTTTTTTTTTTAAAAGGGGGCTGTGTGGCCCCCCTTCCTTCCCTATTTTATGAGGCCTGGGGACCCCATCCCCCAGGTACTGACCCCTATTTTTTCTATTTTTACAAAAATGGAAGGGTGCAGCGTGCCCCCCCTCCCGTGGCCATATTCGGCCCCGGGGTCCCCATCCCCCGGGGCATGGCCAGTGTTTATTTAAAAAAATATATATTTGGAGGGGGGCTGCGTGGCCCCCTCCTCAGGCCATTTATGGCCCCGGGGACCCCATCCCCCGGGGCCTGGCCTCTTCGTTGGGAACCCTGGGGGGAGCCCCAATTCCCCCACGGTCCCACCGGCTCCCCGCCTCCTGCGGGAGCGGCATTGCTTCTCCACATGGGGAGCTGCTGACATGCAGCTCCCCATGTGGAAAAGCAATCTGGTTTTTAAAAAAATGCTTTTTTGGGCCCTGGGGGTCCTTGTGGGACCCCCTGAGCAGGCCTAGGGGGTCAGGGTGTTTCTACCCTGCCCCCTTTCCTTGTTTTTCGCATTTGTTTCCCTGTTTTCTTGTGACTCAGTTCTACCGAGTCACAAGATGGCTGCCAACACTTCCTGGCTTGGAGTGTTGACAGCCAATTAGAATAAAGCTCGTGGTCGGGAGGGTCCGCAGATCCTCCGTGCCTCTAGATATCAATATTTTTATTTTTTTAATTTCTCAGCAACTACTGAACGGATTTACACCATTTTTAAAAAGGTCGCTTTCTGAGCCAAGCAGTACCTTTTTGCCAAATTTTGTGTAATTCCGTTCAGCAGTTCAGTCTGTAGCCTTGGCTAAAGTTTCCTATGGGAAATTGATTTTTTGACTCTTATTTTTTGAATTTCTCAGCAACTACTGAACGGATTTACACCATTTAAAAAAAAGGTCGCTTTCTCAACCAAGCGCTACCTTTTTGCAAAATTTGGTGTAATTCCGTTCAGCAGTTCGGGCTGTAGCCCTGGCTAAAGTTTCCTATGGAAATTAACATGGAGAAAACACTTTTTGGGACCCCCTTTTTTCTCAGCCCCCACTTGACAAATCACCCCAAAACTTTCAGGATAGGAGCTGACCTGGATAGACCTTTTTTTGGGAGAATTTTGCGAAGATTCGTCAAACGGTGCCAAAGTTATTGGCAAAACAAAAAACGCCTTTTCAATAGAAACGAGATCCTAACTATAACTACCTACTGGCGACCGCCAGTAGGTAATATATATATATATATATATATATATATATATATATATATATATATATATATGCTGCTGGAACATCATACTATATATATAGAGTATTATTATTACTATTATATATATAAGATTGTATATATTACAGAGTGGCGATATTCACCATGTAGTTATAGTTTGAATTCACAGGTATAGGAATTCCTCTGAAATTTGGTTGCTAATAACTTGGCCCTTGTTTGACGAATCTCCATGAAACTTTCCTGACCTAATGCTCTTTCTACATTGACAGAGGATAGAAAGTTTCACTGAGATTGGTCAAGTGGATGCAAACTTAAATTGGGGGGGAGGCCTTAATGCTTTTTTTCGACCACTGCATTTTTGATAGACATTTGTATCTTGGACAGCACAAAAGTCGCTGAACGGATTTCCATGAAATTCTGTAGGATTAGGCATTATGGTGCACAGATGATACTTTTGGATACTGCAGGTAAATACAGTAGCAGCCCGCGGTGGGAGTGCTCCCGGGCGGTGACGTGGGGCAGGGTGGGGGGTAGTAAAGTACGGAATACGGGCGAATAGAGGTAAGTAAAGATATAAATAAAACGAATTTCGTTGCGCGTGCTGCATCACATTTGGCGATGTAGCGTGCGCAACGAAATTTGTTTTATTTATTTATATGTTTACTTACCTCTATTCGCCCGTATTCTGTACTTTACTACCCCCCACCTTGCCCCTCCCCGCCCCACATCACCGCCCGGCAGCACTCCCACCACGGGCCGCTACTGGGTAAATATTTGGTAAGATATAAGTCATTTTAACTTAGTGAAATCTGTTCTTTTGATATTTTTGGGAAATTGCACAGTATTTCATGGAGGCACCGCAGTACACAGTGATGACAAGTCTATATGTGATTGGATAATGACTGCAATTACAAAAGTCAAAGACAGCCATTTTCTTTTTAGATACACTTTGCCTGTGTTCTGCATTTCCCCTTAGATGTAGGTAAGTATTAGGTTTGATATTTTTTCCCTACCTATTACCACTTTACTAAAGTAATAATAGATAGGAAAAAATATTTATGTTTCCATATATTTAAAAAAACTTTAGAGATTACCATGGTACTGCCTCAGGAGTACCATGGTACCAAAAAAAAAAAAAGTTTTAAAATTTAAATACACTGTGGTACCCTATATTTTACAAAAATAGTGTGCTACAGTGTATTTTCTATTTTAAACATATTTAAAATCTCACAAAAAAAGCTACAGACTACCACAGTAATACCTACAAATTACTGTGCTACTTAAAACATGTCTTAAAAGATGCACAGTTGTCCTGAAACTGCTGCAAAAATATATAGAAAATTATAAATACAGTTCTCTACCTATTAAAACTTTAATGAAGTCGTCATAGGTAGGGAGCAACAATAACACCTACCACTTACCGAGGTTTAAGGCCCTGACCGGTAAAGCAGCGCAACGCAGAACACAGGCAAAATGTGCTCAAAACGACATGGCTGCCTTGTAAGTTTTGTAAATACAGCCATTAACCAATTACTTACTGTCTTATCATAAGCATGTACTATGGTATACCATGCACTTACCACAGTATACCAAGGCACATTATATAACTAAGGGGCCCATTACGATACCCGGCGGAAATAAATCCGCCAGGCATGGAAGCGGCAAAAATCCGCCCGCACACACCGCCTGAACACCGACCACGCCATTACGATTTCACAAACCGAAAACCGCCATCGGCGGAAAAAGCACACAAAATACCGCCCGCCAACGTCCGAGTCGGAGTCAAACCGCCCGCCACGGACGGAAACACGCACGACAACACAAAACCGCCCGCCCTCACGGCCGACACACCGCACGTGACATTACGATCGCACCGACATGAGCGCGGAAAAACCACAAATATACCGCCCGCCAGCGCAAACAACGCCGATGAGAATCGACACGGCAGAAGCCATGGCGCCAACGTACCTGCACAGAAACCATCCGCACACAAAACCAATAGCACACAACATGGCCAACAAGTCCACACAGCAAGGCACGCACAAATACACAAGCACAGTACACATCCCGAAAACACCCCCGGACAAACAAAAAATACAAAGGCCAGAACCCCAGACACAACACACCTGAAAACAACAGACCATGAGGACACACCCACATAGGTGAGTACAAAAGCAGCACTCCCACAGACCACAACCCCTTGCTACATTGCAAACCAGAGAGGAGAGGAGAGGACACAGTGACACAGCAAGGACAGCAGCACACCACAGAAACGCACACATCACAACCACCACCACCACCACCACCACCACCAAACACCACCACCACCACCACCACCACCACCAAACACCGGCACCACAAACCCCCTGCACATTACACAACACACACCGCACCAGCACCACAAACACCATGGCACCACAAAGAATGCCCAAGTTCACGCCCATGGAGCTGACGGTCATGGTCGACGAGATCATCAAGGTGTACCCACAAATCTATGGGAACATGGTCCAGCACACACCACTAGCCACCAGAAACAGAATGTGGAACCGGATCGTAGACCAGGTCAATGCAGTCGGGACCCTGCCCAGGAACAGAGTCGAAATTAACAAACGTTGGAATGACGTAAAGAGCCTGGTCAAGAAGAAGGAGGGCAAAAACAGAGAGCTGGCTGCCGTCACTGGCGGAGGGAATCCCGCGCTCTTTAAGACCTTCAAAGCGTGGGAGGAGAAGGTGCGAGTCGTAATACATCCGGAGATCCTCGCCGGATTAGCAGGGGGAGTGGAGGCTGGTAAGTACAAACTAATGTATACCAGCACACCGCTATGTACTCACATGCGCAACTACCATGCCACAGCTCCCAGGGACAAACACCCCCATGTCCAGCACACAATACACAACACATCACACACACATGCAACAGACACTACCACACACAGCCCAAACCGAACAACTGTAAGATGCGTGGGGACATGTGTACACTAAGCCAGCCACGTAACCACCAACAGGTCCCCAAATATGCCAGAAGCGCCACAACGAGCACCCACCACACCCATGTGTCCGCCACAGCTGCACTAACCGACAAGTAACAGGTAAGTGGCAGGAACACAAAGTGCAGTGGGTGGGACGGTGGACAGCCCAAGTACAACACACACCAGGCCCCAGTCCCACAGCACAGCAAGGAGGAGCATCCCCCACACCCCACAGCCACGTGTCAGCCACCGCAGTGCACAACGACAGCCGAAAGGCAGACATCACGGTTCACAGCAATCGGTGTCAGTGGGTGTCCAGCCACCCCACGACCCACAACACCCCCCACCCCCACAGACCTGCAACATGGAGCACCCCCGCTTAGAGCCATGTGGCATCCAGTACAGTGCACGCACGAACAACTTGCAGGTGGGGAAACTGGACAGGGCTGGATTACTGGAGGCATGAGGACCATAACACGACCAACACATGGGACATGTCACGTAGCAGACGAACACGCAGCACCGCCCACCGTCACGAACAAGTGAACAATGTGCACACGGACATGAACAACAGACTCACACCCCACATGACCCATCACAGACATAGCAACACCTAAGGAGCCACGTCTGCATGCACAAGCCACACTGAATATAGTCCCACACGGCAGCCACTGTGCAACTCATCACACACAACCGAAACACCATTGAAGTCCTGTCCATGTAGCCCCTACTGCCTGTCAACCACACACCCCACAACTACGCCTATGTAAGACAAACAACACTAGACGCAACAGAGCGGAACAACATAAATGCACACGAACACCACTGAACCCATCAAACTCACAGACACACCATGCACATACAACATACCATCCATCCCATCCGTCAGCCCCAGTCTCATGAAAGGCATGTCATCCGCACAGCTGCCACACATACAGCAGTCACGCTAAGACACATGCCCATGACCAACCATGTGCCAGAAGTCAATTAAGCGCACGACACACTGTGAGCAACAACACACAACATGGGCCACACCCCCCGAGCACTGCAGTGATGCACATGGCACAGGGCAGCACGCACACCAAGGAGATGGGACAACTGCAATACGTTGGCTGGCACACAACTATCACTCACTCATAACGATGCGTCCAATGCCATGTCCAGTAATCACAACAGACAGCAAATATGCAGGCCATGTCAAGCATGCACACACCTCAAACCATGCACTGTCATGCTGTCACAACACATGTCACGTTCGGCACCCATGGCTCACAGCATGTACCCCAAAAGCATATCCCCTCCCAAATGCGAATCTGGGGCATGGCCCCCATGTTGCCATATGCGTTCCTAAGCGTTCCATTTGAACCCCAAAAGCATATCCCCTCCCAAATGCGAATCTGGGGCATGGCCCCCATGTTGCCATATGCGTTCCTAAGCGTTCCATTTGAACCCCAAAAGCATATCCCCTCCCAAATGCGAATCTGGGGCATGGCCCCCATGTTGCCATATGCGTTCCTAAGCGTTCCATTTGAACCCCAAAAGCATATCCCCTCCCAAATGCGAATCTGGGGCATGGCCCCCATGTTGCCATATGCGTTCCTAAGCGTTCCATTTGAACCCCAAAAGCATATCCCCTCCCAAATGCGAATCTGGGGCATGGCCCCCATGTTGCCATATGCGTTCCTAAGCGTTCCATTTGAACCCCAAAAGCATATCCCCTCCCAAATGCGAATCTGGGGCATGGCCCCCATGTTGCCATATGCGTTCCTAAGCGTTCCATTTGAACCCCAAAAGCATATCCCCTCCCAAATGCGAATCTGGGGCATGGCCCCCATGTTGCCATATGCGTTCCTAAGCGTTCCATTTGAACCCCAAAAGCATATCCCCTCCCAAATGCGAATCTGGGGCATGGCCCCCATGTTGCCATATGCGTTCCTAAGCGTTCCATTTGAACCCCAAAAGCATATCCCCTCCCAAATGCGAATCTGGGGCATGGCCCCCATGTTGCCATATGCGTTCCTAAGCGTCCCATCTGAACACCAAAAGCAAAGTACAAACCAGATCCAGGATGGGCCAGGAGCCCGCATACACCAGAGTCACAATAAGTAGGGGCACAGCAACACACCCATCGGCATGGCCAATCCGTCCCATGCCACATGTGCACAGCACACAGTCCCATTGCCAAGCACACACAACTACAGATGCTACAGCCACACACACGCCTCCGGGAAACCCATGTACGAGATTGCACGAACTGTCAATGTCAGACGACAAATACATACTTCGCCAGGTGCAACACAATAACAAATCTCATTCTCTCCACAGGTGACGAACTGCTGGATGCTGGGGATGGAGCCAGCAGCCAGCACAGCCAGCCTACAAGCCCCCAACGAGGACACACAGATCTGGAGGATCTGTCCTCCTCTTCGGACACGGACCACCAAGCAGGCCCATCTGGTGTGGCAGGGCCCAGCCGCTCCCCAGGACCCCTCCTACCCACCAACCCATCATCCAGGGCTGCTGAACATTCCCAGCCCCCTGCTGCCACTGTCGTTGCGGCCACACCCACGGTCATTGTGGCCACTACCACTGCCGCAACCGCCACCATCGCCGCACCGACCACCACCGCCGCCACCACCGCCACGTCTTCGCTGGCACCAGCCCCAGCGCAGGTGGTGGCCCGGATGACTGGATCCACCCTGGGAGCCACAGCGAGGACCGTGGTGAGCAATGTGGCTAGTGGGCAGGCCGGTGGCAGCAGGACTGGTAGGAGGAGCAGGGTCAGGGAAACGCCAGCCTCCCTGGGAGCCATGCCCTGCCTCACATGGCCAGAGTCCTTGGGGCCTATGAAGAGGCCCAAGGACAATGGGTCCGGTCTGCTTCAGACACGCGTGAGGTGCTGGGGGTGCTGAGGTCCATGGACGCCCGTATGGGCCAAATCATGGACCTCATGGGACAGCTGGTGGTGGCGGTGAGGTCACAGCCAGGGACAGCAGCTCCCCTCCGCCACCACCTGCCGGGGCGCAGGGTGGAGCAGCAGTGTCCAGTTCCCCTGCGTCCACAGCCAGTGATCACACCTCAACCACCAGCATGTCGCAAGCAGGCACCCCCTCGCAAACGTGGAAGGGGCCGTCCGAAGTGGAAACAGATCTCCCGGGAGGACTTCGCACGCTCCAAACGCAAGTGAGGCAGCCAGCCAGCCTTCCGCCAGCCTTCCTTGACCAGCCACTGCATTGACTTGGACTACGATCCCACTCCACACAGCCATCTGGATGGCATGTGTGTGTTGGACTATGGACATAGAACCAGTGGGTACACCCTGATCATCACACAGCCATGACCGACAGCTCATTGTCACTGCACGCACCACTTTTGTCATCACCTTACACACAATCACATGTCACAGTTTGTAATAAATGCACCTTTTTCACTAACTGCTGTTTGTGCCCTGTGTCTTATTTGTACGGAATACAACGGCCACCTTGGGCGGAAAGGCACCTGATGCGTGGCATGGCAATTGAATCCGGAGGGCCTGTAGGGACCTAGGGGTGGGAGACAGAACAGGAGCACATTCAATGAGTGTGTCACACACCCATCACACAGTACATGTCAACAACTACAAGCAATGTACACACATCGCACAGAGCAATAGGGCACAATGCCACAGCCACCAACAGTGGCATACTACCCTGGCCATGGAGCGTTGACACACAGCACGCAGTGAACAAACGGCCACCCTGACACAGCACACACACACCTGCACAGATACAGCCACATCAGCCGTCGTACATGGACACTCACCGTCCAAGTGAAGTAGCGGGCGATGAGCTGCTGCCGCACATTACCAGCTTCCTCCTCTCCGCTGTCCTCCTCACTCGAGCTGTCCTGGTCTGCGGGCTGGGGCCCTGGTTGATCTCCGTCATCCACGATGAGGGGGATCTGCTTCCGAATGGCCAGATTGTGCAGCATGCAGCACGCCACCACTATCCGGCACACCTTCTGTGGGGAGTACGCCAGCGCACCCCCGGTGCGGTCCAGGCACCTGAACCTGGACTTGAGGAGGCCAAAGGTACGCTCGACCACACGTCTGGTCCTCCCATGTGCCTCATTGTAGCGATCGTCTGCTGGGGTGCGAGGATTCCTCAATGGACTGAGCAGCCATGCCCCATTCGGATACGCAGAGTCACCTGGGTGTGAGGGACACAGAGAACCGTTGCTAATCCAACTGGACAGGGGACAGCATCGCACAGCCAGCACGCTACACCACTCCACATACTCACCGACAATACAGGCACGATCCTGTTGCATATTGGACATCAGTCGTGGCAAGATGCTGTTGCGCATTATGTGTGCGTCATGGGCCGAGCCTGGGAACTTTGCACACACGTGGGTGATCACCATGTCCGCAAGGCACACCACTTGCACATTCAGGGAGTGCGTGTGCTTCCTGTTGCGGTACAGGTGCTCAGTGGCCTGTGGTGGAACAAGGCCGACATGTGTGCAGTCAATGGCTCCAACGACGTGTGGGATTCTGCCAAGGGCATAGAATGCACCCTTCACTGCCGCCAATTCACGAGCCCTGGGGAAGCGGATGTACCTGTTCCGGTACAGCATCATGGCTGCCAGTACATCCCTCAGCACCTTGCTGAACATGGGCTGGGACATCCCTCCTCCAATGCCCACTGTGTGCTGGAATGACCCAGTGGCGAAGAAATGCATGGCGGCCATCACCTTAGCCGTGGGGGTGACAGCAGTCGGATACACCCTGCGGGGACGGAGATGGGGTTCTAACATGGCACACAGTCGATGCAGGGTTGGCCTGTCCAGCCGAAACTTCCTAATAACCTCTGTATCGTCCATGTCCGCCAGCAATTGGTATGGGCGGTCAATGTTCGGTCTCCGCCTAGGGACAATGGCAGAGGACACATGTCAATGCAACACGACACATAGCAATTTCGCATACACATCACTGACATGACTGAGCAAGCACATGAGCCACAGCCCAGCTGTCAAGCTGGGACGGCACGGCCACAATACACTTACACAGGTCTCCCAACAATGGCAATGGCTAGTGATACAAACCACTGCCATGTGCATGCACATGGGGATCTAGGCCCCAATGACTTGCGGGGTGTGCTGATGGGGACTGACTGCATATCCGTCAAGCGGCAACGCCACGGCAACATGAATGTCTGCTGAGCATGGAACTGCTTCCGCGGCTGGATGAGTATGGCACACGACGACAACGATGTGGGCACAGGCTGAGCTGCCAAAACAAGTGGGACCTGTGGCACGAGGGGATATGAGACAGTAGTAGGTGTCAGCACTGCACCCTATGTACAGCACTGTACGGATCACACCTCCCGAAACATTGACAGGTGTCCACATTGACAGCCCCATGCCAAGACGGCTGTGTGCTTGCAGTCACACGTCACAGGTGAGAGGTTACATTGCACGTGCCAGGTGGCAGACGTACATAGTGGGAGCTGGCATGTGTGTGCATGTGTCTCCTGTTCAGGTTCCACCAGATGGGCGCTGACTCTGTACTGACCATTGGACACAGCATGTTCCGTGGTAGGCTTGTGTGTGTGGGATGGTGGCACTGGATGTGCCTCCGTTGGGTGGGGGGCCATGCACAGGGCGGGTACGTCGATGATTGCGCATTGTTGGTCACGGTGGGTGCACCAACTAAGATGTGTTGCCCTGTGTTCAATTCCTATGTCCGCATGATGATGGACTGTAGATGTGGGCAGACTACACATTGGTCGATGTGCTGTCTATATGCATGTGCCTTCACACCAGGCACAGCTGCCCCTGCACATGTGACCCCTGCTGGACTCGCTGCTGGGTCTGTGGAGCTGATGCACCTTCTGCGCATGGGGCGGACAGCTCTCCTCACTTCCTCATTGCGCATGTCATGACTTTGCCGCAGGTGACATGGATCATGGAGGGCCCACATGTACGCGTGGGTAGGCTACACATGATTGTACACTGGTCGCCACCCCCAGTCAGTGTTTCGAATGGGAAGGTTGTCGTGCTGGTGGTATGTTCGATGTGGCGGATGGGCGGGCCTAGGTGCGGGCTTACATTCCGGACATGGGGGGTAGTTGGATTGGTGACTAGTTGCAGTACACATGGGACACGTCTCTTCCTTTCCACATCTGGGTCATCCCTTGTACTGACTGACAGTGATACAGTCATCTTCGCCCCAGCCCTCATGTCCTCCCCTCGCTCCCCCAATATGCATGCTCACCTGCGAGGCTAGCGCTTGCACAGGCAGCCCCAAGCTCGCACCAGAGAGGGCAAGGAGTGTATGTGTGGGTCCAGTTGCACGAGTGGGCTGTCTCAGGGTATGATGTGTTGCGGGACGCCGTCCACCTGCGTGGTGCCCCAAATGGAGACCCGGCCTGCATGGACTATGCATCACAGTCTTCGCCTTCCGGATCCGCCACCTGCGACACCCACTGGCTGTGGCTGCCCTTGCGGCCAGGCCACGTCTGTCTGTGACTGATGGCCCACACATTCACTCTTTGGCCTCTCTGGGGAGGGCTCGGGGTGGTGGCGCACGCGCTTGCACTTAGTCGCAATGGCATGTGGCGTGGTTGGTATGATGGGCAATGGATGGGATGGTGCGAGCCACCTCCCGTGACGTCAGTGCTGCTCGTGCTGTGGTGCGTCCCCTACACTTCCATGTGACTTGTGCCATGCTAGACGTTGAGGTTCTATTGCCTGTGTGATATGACCAGGAGGAGCGCGAGGAGACCTCTCACACACCATGCTCCACTGCCATCCCGTGCCCTGTATCGCCTGTGCGGATTGACTATGTTGGGGTTACACCTGGTCGACTGGGGCTGTGTGTGCCTTGTCAAGGGGCATGGCGGGCGCACAACAGGATCCAGCTTGTCCACAGAGGGTGGGCTGAGGTGCGCCTGGTACCGCTTTGTACGTGTGCCCGGCTGCTGTGCACACACGTGTTCACTCCCCCCGACAGGTGTCCTCTCACAATGCCCAGGGAAGCGGTGGTGTACTGTTCATGACCCCTCCCAACACGGCGTGCTCCAACTTGGCATGTGCGCATCTACCCGTCGCACCCACCCACCTGAGCACTGCGTCCATACGACTTCACACGACACATGTGTGTCTTCCACAGTAGTGCTACTCATTTGTGTTGACATCCAATACCAGTGGACTACATGGTCATGTCACGACTGCCGTGTACTTCACATACTCTCATCCTCTCTCATTCGTACTTGTGAAATGAGTCAGCGGAGACAGTTTTGGTTTCAAACATTATATTGTGTCTTCTGTCCTCTGTGATGCAGTATAGTGGACACTACTGGCAGCGGAATACATGTTGAGGATATACTGAGCATGATTGCAAATGGGATAGGGTGTGGGGTTACATGTGATTGGCTGTTGCATGTGGGATGTGGGCTTCAGAGTGACATCTGCTTGGCCAAGGCTGTGCTAATGTACATTTACGTATAGCTGCGGAGCTGCGGACTTTGACACAGACGGTATACATGTAGCCTACCAGACCGCTTGGCATCATGGGCACAGTCCATCTCAGTTCCATGTGACAGGTTTGCTGCGGTTGTTCCTCATGCACGCGTGCATGTGAGATGACATCAGGGCATGTGCTTGCGTGCATGCAGCGGCGTGCCACTTGTTGTTGCACTGTGGTGGTTACTGGACATGTCACAGTCACTGGGGTCGTGTTGTTGTTGTATGCACTTGTCGTCCATGCAAAGGTCCTGGTATGGGATTCCCGGGGCGGGGGTGGGAGGGTGCAGCACCCACAGACTCCAGGCGACCTATTCATGTCCACTGAGCGGTGTGTGTGTCCATGTGCGCTGGATCCATGTCGTGTCCTGGTTGTTCGTGCAGTTCCGTCCATGTGGGTGCGATACACAGAGCCCATGCCACTGCCTCCCACGATGCATGCGGTGTTCCTGGATGTGATGGGGAACAGTGTGCATGTCCCGGTCATATCCGATGTCATGGCGATGTCGTTGATGGTGTGGTTACAGTTGCCGGTCGTTTGGTATGGCTGTTGTGGTGGTGACTGGCCAGTCCGTGCGGAAGCTAAGCATGGGTGCGGGGTTGGACATCGTAGGTCACTCGGGGAACCTGCGTTGTGGTCCGACGAATTGACAGGTTGTCAGGTATGCGATGCCGTCCAGCAGGGCTTCCATGTCATTGGTGGTGTACATGTTTGCCAGCCAATGTAGCGGATGGTGGCTGTCAAGGTGTTGTTCGTAAGTTGTCCCTTGGAGGACCATGATGGGGCATGCTGGGTGACATTCAATGTAGCTGTTCTCGATGATCCGTCGTGTGGAGGCACAGTGGTCCCATTTCAGTGCGGGTGCGATGTTGGCCACATACGCCATGCCCCCATAGGCAGAGCAGGCCCTGTCGTGTGCGTCCAGAGGGAGGAGTAGTGGTAGCAGGTCCGCCTTCAGACATGCCGGGTTGGAGAGGCATATCTCGACGGGATGCTGGTAGGGACACCTCCGACAGTAGAAGACGGGCATGACGCAGCTGAACAATGTGATGCGGTAAGTCAGTGGGTAACTTACGTTCAGCAGGGACAGGAGATCGCATCCCAATGTATGGAACAGGTTGGTTTTGTACAGCTTGAGCTGTTCGGCGTAGTTGGGTAGGTGTGTTGCGGTTGCCATTTCGCAGCGGTTCATTGAGGTGGCGTGCTCCGGCTGTGTGTGCAGTCTGCAATGTGCACGCTCCGGGGTTGCTGTGAGCTCTGTGTAGTCGTAGGGAGACAGGACTTGTGTTCTGTTGGCTTGTTTGGAGGACACGGGCCCTCTTCCCACATGCTTCTCAGACAGTTCAAGGTCAGTGATGTGTGACTCCTTCCAATTAACTTGCATGTGGCCGACATGGGGGAGTGTTTTCTTCTTTCTTCCCCGTCCGTTGTGTGCTTCTGTGATATGCGCTATCTGCCCTGTGGTCGGTCCCCTCGGCATGCCTGTGTTGGTCTATTCTTGGACAATGGCTGTATTCACCGGCTTCTGTCGTAGGGCTGTGGTTTCGGAGTTGGAATGGAAGGTCATTCAGTGCTGTCTGCTCTCCCTTGTGTGGGCGGCAGGCTGCCTTTCCGCTCTGCGTTGGGCCTTGTGTGTGAATGTTATTCTTGGGCCACCTGTTGTCGGTCCCCGGGCTCTTTGGTGTTCCGTTTTATATGTCTTGTTCATATGTGCAGGGTGGTATGGGTGTTTCTGTGTGGTACTGGCGTTCCTCTTCCCGAAGGGGCCCTGCTTCTCCTAGTTGGTGTTGCCGCCGCTGTGTGCTACGCCATGTTTGTTACACTGGGGTGTGTCCTGCTGTTGCGTGTCTTCACTGACATGTGTGCGTCGGTTGTGTGGCGTTGGGTGTTGTCCGTGAATTGGGCGTTGGGGACATGTCTGTGGCCGGCCTGTCACGTGTCATGTGCGTTCGGGGTGGGGCTGATGTGTGTGCTGCTTGGTTGTGTCCCTGTGTCTGTGTGCGACGCATGCATGGCGCTGCGGTTGGCCTCTGCGTTGTGCGCATGTGTGGCGGCGTCATCGGCGCTTTGGGGCCGTGACGGGGTGGTTGGTTCCTAGTCCCAGGTGGTGTGTACACATGTGTTCTGCGATGTTACGATTTGGCCTGTGTGTCATATGTGGATGCGATGGTGGATGTGTAGTGTACACGCGCTGGTGGGGGGTTGTCCGCTTTTCCGCCCTTGCACTGTGTGCGCTGTTTGCGTGCACTTGTTCTGTGTGTGCCTACCTGCGTCTCCGCGGTACGTTGCGTCCTTGGTGGTGCATCAGCAGAAGCATGGGGAGTGCCTGCAGTGCTGGATTCATGCTCGGGGAGCCGCTTCTTCATTGTCCGTGCTCGGCATCCGTGTTACCGCTTCGGTTTGTCGTACGGTATCTCTTGGCCATGGGAGCCGTTTGTTTGCGGCATCGTAATTTATGCGCCGGGCGGGACGTGTTTCGTCGGACGGTGTGTGTCAGTTGGGCTGCGCCGCTACATGTACGGGCGCACTTTGATGGCGGACGGTGTTGCTGGCTTGCCGGCGGTGTTTGGCCTACTTTTCGCATCGTAATTGGACGGGCGTGTGGACTGCTGCGTGCCGGCGGTAACTGGTGGTTTTTGCATCCGCCAGCACGGCGGTGGTGCTTCCGCCCGCCATCGTAATGTGCCCCTAAGTATGCTAAAAAGTATAACTTTAACACTACTTACGTTATTCATACATAGTACCAAAAATTACTATTTACACCAAATAGTCTATCTCCCTGCCACATTACATCTACATCCATTAATATACTTTCATGCTATGTCTGTTTAAATTACCACACTCCACTGTACGCCACTACACTCTATGCTACTCCACTCTACTTCACTCCACTATATGCCACTCCACTCTCCGTTAATCCACTGTACGCCACGCAATTCTACCTCACTCCACTCTATGCCACTGCAATCCACACCACTACACTGTACACTAATACATTCTATGTCACTCCACTCTTCGGCACCTCAGTGTACACCACTCCACTGTACACCACTCCACTCAATGCTACTCCACTCTACGCTATTTCTGTGAATGCTAGTATAGTGTACACTATTCCACTGTATGCTGCTCCACTCTACACCACACCCCGCTACATCACTCCACTGTATGCTAGTCCACTGTATGTAACTCCACTCTAAGACAATACACTCTACGCTGTTCCACTCTATGTCACTCCACTGTACGCCGCTTCAGTGTACACCACTTCACTGTAAGCTATTCCTCTGTACGCCACTGCACTTTATACCACTCCTCTGGATGCCACTCCACTATACACCACTCTACTCTATGACAATCAACTGTACGCTATTACACTGTGCATCACTCCATTCTATGGCACTACACACTATGCCACTCCACTCTACACCAATCCACTCAACAGTACTACACTCTATGCTATTCTACTTTACAACACTCCACTCTACTCCACTCTACTCTATGCTATTCCACTATATTCTACTCCACTTCACTTTCCATCACTACATTGTACACCAGTAACACTCAACGTTATTCCAATCTATACCACTCCACTGTAAACTACTCGATTGTATGCCATTCCACTCTACGCCACTCCAGTACTATGCTATTCCACAGTGCGTCAATACACTCTGCCTCACTCCACACTACATCCCTCTACACTATGCTACTCCACTGTATGCCACTCCACTCTTTGCTATTCCACTGTACACGACTCCACTCTATGCTACATCACTGTAAGCCACTTTACTCTAACATACTCCACTGTATGACACTCCACTGTACACCATTACAATGTACTCTATTCCACTGTATGCTGCTCAACTGTACGACATTCTAGGCTATGCCATTGCACTGTATGCCACTGCACTTTACGCAATCCACTCTACACTATTCCACTGTACACAACTCCACTGTACAGCACTCCACTCTATGCTTTTCCACTCTATGCCACTCCACTCTACGGTACTCAACTGTACGCCACTCTAATACATGGTAATTCACTGTATGCCACTCCAATTTACACCACTGCCCTCTACACGACTATGCCCTGCCCTGCCCCACTCCACTCTACGCTATTCCACTCTACTTTATGCCACTCCACTCTATGTCACTTCAGTCTATGCCACTGCACTCTACGCTAGTCCACCCTACGCTATTCCATTCAATACTATGCCACTGTATGCAACTCTGCTCTCAACACTATTCCACTCTATGCCGCGCCACTGTACGCCACTCTACTATACGCTTTTCTAGTGTATGCCAATACACTCAATGACACCCCACTGTATGCTATTACACTCTATACTACTCCACTCTATGCTATTGCACTGTATGTCACTACACTGTTCCTCACTCTACTGTATGCCACAAAACTCTATGCCAATGCACTCAATGCTACTCCTCTGTAATCTTTTACACTCTACCACACTACACTCTACGCCACTCCACCCTTCACCAATTACTGCTCGCTAGACTACTGTAGGTCTCTCCACTCTATGCCACTCCACTTTACAACACTGCACTCTATGCTATTCCACTCTACGCTACTCCACTCCACTCTACGCCATTCAACTATACATTATTCCACTGTCAGCAACTACACTCTATACCACTCAACTCTCCCCTATTTGACTCTATGCCAATCCACTACATTGTACACAATTCCACTGTTTGCTACTCCACTTTATGCTACTCCACTATACCATACTGGGCTCTACACCACTCGACTCTACTCTAATGTACCCTATTCCAACCTAC
Organism: Calotriton arnoldi; assembly: GCA_963921515.1. NCBI lineage: Eukaryota > Metazoa > Chordata > Amphibia > Caudata > Salamandridae > Calotriton > Calotriton arnoldi. Next base: position 1,663,862 of record CAWUFW010003795.1, on the reverse strand, counting down.
ATAACTCCACTCTACGCACTCCACTCCAGAGTACTCCACTCCACTGTATGCCACTCCACGCTTTGCTACTCCACTGTCCGCTCTTTCAGTATATGCCACTCCATTCTACACCACTCCACTCAATGCTGTTCTACTGTGAACTATTTGACTTTTCGCCACTCAACCTTACTTCACTCTTCACCACTCCACACTATGCTATACCACTCTATGCTACTTCACTTTATTCTTTGCCAGTGTGTGCCAGTTCACTCTACACTCCACTCTACACCACTTCACTCTGCAGGACTCCACTGCATGCTATTCCACTCTATGCTACTAGACTCTGTGCCACTGCAGTCAATGACACTCTACTGTATGCTACTCCACTCTACGCCACTGTACTCTATGCCATTCCACTGTACGTAACTCCACACTACCCCACTCCACTTTATGCCATTCCACTCTATGCCACTCCACTCCATGCCACCCCACTATACACCACTCCACTATACACTATTGCATTTTATGCCGCTCCACTTTGCGCCACTCTACTCCACTGTACGCTACTCCATTCTGCGCCACTCCACTCTATCTACCTCCACTCCAGACCACTCCACTATGCTCCGCTCAGCAACAGAATAGGCCCGTTCACTGTACCACACTAGACTCCACTATATAGCACTTAACTGTAAAGCAATGTACTCCACTCTATGGCACTGTAAAACACTCTTTTTTTACTCTATAGCACTTTATGACACTCTACGTCACTCTACAACACTCTATGTAGCTCCCTCTATGCTGCTCTCCCCCCAGTTAATATACTCTACTCCACTGTACTGCTCTACTGCACTCTATGGCACTTCACTGTATGCTACTCTATTCAACTGAAATGTAGGACAGTCTATTCCACTCCACTATACCATACTGTACTGCACTCTACTCTACTCCACGCCACTCCACTGAACAGCACTTTAATCCACTCTGTGACACTCTACTCTACTCCACTCTATGACACATTCTGACACACTACAACAGAGCAGTCCAGTCCACCGTACCACACACAACACAACTCTACAGCATTTTACTCCATTGTATACTACACCACTCCATTCTACTCAATTTCATACCACTTTACTCTAGCATACACTGCTCCCCTCTATGCTATGCCATTCCGCTGGACTACACTATACTCTACTGCAGTGTAGAAAGATTTACCCTGCTCTATGGCACTGTACAACACTCCACTCTACACCATCCCCCGAAAACCACACTGTAGTCCACTCAATGCAACTCCACTCTACAAGACTCTACTATACTCTGTGCCACTATACAACACTGTACTCTATACCTCTACACCCCAGTGTACAAGACTCTACTCCACTCTACAACAGTTTCCAACCCTTTACGACATAACTCTCCACTGTACTGTTCAAGACGCCACTCTAATTTATAACAATTTACTCAACTTTACACTTCGCCTTTCCACTCTAGTATACTCCACGCTACTGTACTATACAACATGTCACTACACTATATAACAGTTTATTCCACTGTACGCTATGCCACTTCACTCTACTCTACTTCACACCACTCCACTGTACATCACTCCACTTTACCCCACTCCACTGTACAATGCTTCACTCTACACAACTCCACTCTACACCACTCCACTCTATGCTATTCCACTGTACTCCACTCCACTGTACCACATTCCACTCTACTCCGCTTCACTCTACTCCACTCTGCGACACTATACTCTACGACAGTACACTTTCCAACACTCTCCTCCACTCTTCTGTACATAATTCAACTTAATGGTGTCGTGTAGTTCCTATAAATCTATATAGGATCTGCAAGTTTAGACAACATAAACTAAGGGAATGGTATCCAGACTGATTCCAGACACCCTCAACGGATATGTTAGCCTTTAGACCAGCTAGCTCACAGTGCCACCATAAACCCCTAACTTTAACAAGGAGCGAATAGTTTCTGGCAACTATTGAACATGACAACCCTTGACCCTTCAGGGATTGTGGAAACAGTGTACTACTTTTCGCACAGTCACTTGTGCTCACTTGGACTCAGAGAAATACACAGAATAAATGATGGGGATGTTTTCAATAAGCATTTATTGAACCAGCATCATTCTAGTATACAATACGCCTGCTGCGACAACCATTAGAAAGAAACAGATATATACAATTGCAAGAACCAACAGAGTAAATAAAAGGTAGAATTCTACCATGGTGCTAAAACAGTGAATATATGCAGGCATATATATACATAGCAATAATCAAGCGCACTCCTAAGATGCAAACCCTAGCCAAGTGTACCTAAGTGTACCTAACATGTATGTAGGTGTGAAGCCAAGAATCCCCCTAGGAAAGAGCCAACCACATTATCTAATGGGAAAGAACAAAGGACCCTGTCTTGGTCTTGAGTGGGACACCCCACAAGGGATGTCAGACCACTGCGTGCTGGAGTTTCTGCGTGTTGGTACTCCAGCGTCTTGTTTCAGCAACGAAGCTTCTCCCTGGTTTGCCCAGCGAAGATGTGGTGCTTATATACCCAAAATGTACCCTCAGGGGTTCTACCTAGATGTGTAATGATACTGTGGTCCTGTCGTTTAAGGATGACATAGCGGTGACGTTTGTACAGAGTTATTATACAGAAGATGGTAATCCTGCTGTGTGATACAAAGAATCCTCCTGCATAATAAATGAGACTAGTTTTCGAAGAAAACCACACAACGTTTATTCGGCACATAACTAGGCAAAAGGTAAGCGCCAGAGCCATTATGTACAGCAAGGTAGGACAAATGTAGGTAAAAGGTCGAGCAGCTACCTAGGCCTATATTGTGGTACATTGGGGCTCATAATACCCACTCCTCATCCAAAGGATAAGATAAACTAATGATAAAATATGCCTGTCTAAGAAGCATATAAACATTTGTTAAAAAAATGAATGTAAAAAACATCTAAAAACATGGTATATGTAAAACGATGAATTAAAAAAAAAAAATCTCTATAAGTTCTCTCGAAAGTCTACATATTGTTTAGACCAACTGAGCACATCGAAAGCCATGGTGCTCAGTGAGAGCAAAGAGAAAAATAAAACAAAATTATGTTTCCGAATTCCATTTTGGCTTGTTTTGGAAAAGGCTGAATTGTTCCCATCACATGGAGAGTTAAATGTTTATGTGGCCTGTGTGTAAGACGCACATCACTATTCCTTGCCTTCGCAGACGACGGTCCCTGTAACACCTCTTGGTTCAGGTCAATAGAGCAAAGGTGATCTTCTCCGGTTCCCATAGCAGCCTCTGAGGAAGCACTCGACACCTGTGAGCCTGTTGCAGAGCCGGTGTCCATTCTGACAGGAGCTGAAACATCCTGTGATGGCACTAAGAATGCCGACATCAACATGGGAATACGCTGAGGACACTGTAATACGTGGGCCTGTAAGGGGCCCAGTAGTACGTCTACATCCGGTGGCGCAACTGATGGAAGTGTTAGACATATGCCCAACACGCATTCATATCCGCAGCATAGTCAGCGGAGCACAGGCAAGACGCAGTCAACCCAGACTGATCTGAACAATAGGAACCAGTGTTCGCTTAGCTCCCGAAGCCGAGGTGTACCCAGATGGAGTACCATGCGTTCACGGCATCATCCCACCAGGAGTTCTTTTTCCATCTCTTTGGAAGCTGGGACCCACTACAAGAAGGACTGGTGGAAGGCCTCCAAAAATGCTTCTTAATATGGAGTGTATGAATGAAGGGATGACTCAGAAGATCGTCTTATGGAGCGTATGAATGATGGGATAACTCCGAAGATCGTCTGAAAGGTGCTCAACAGTCTAGAACCTATGCTCTTAAATAGGTGTACTATCCCAGTCATATCAGACATGTTAAAGATACAATGTACCATTTCCCCAAAATGGAGCGGGAAGTTCATTCGAACTAGTGCCTGTATCTTAGCTGAAGACCTTGCAACCTGGAGATCAAAAGTCTTTCGGGCTGAGGTTAAGGCCACATCCTTCTGTAAAAGCATGGTTTTCAGTCTGCTCAGAGAATCAAACCGTATAAGGGTAATATTCAATGAAGGCCATAGCGGCACCTCCCTGACTGTGTGGGTCGGTGGAAACAATGCTTGCATACAACAAGTAACCCTGGAACTTACTGTGACCATATATGCGAAGCCTGGCAGCATCCCACAACAGCCTTGATCATTCAACATCAAATAACTCCCATTCAAGAGTAGTTTGAACACCAGATGAATCACTGCAGCTGGGGATCTTTTCAAGTGACACAATAGGTTTGCAACCATAGCATTACATGCTCCATGGAGCATAATATCCTGACAAATTAGAGACCCACTTAAAGAACTCTCACAGTCTGAACCGCTGATAAAAACTTCAGTGTCCCCATTCCTGCATCTAAATCTGTAAGGTAATTCCCAAGATTCATGTATGTACCCGTCTCCCAACGCTCTATACCTGCCTACCTGGTGATACTGTAGACAGTACTGAAATTGGAGTGTCGTGACTGTCAGTGTAATATGGCCATGGATTAACCATTCTGTGGAGGGTGACTCAGCCACGGTAAAAGGCAAGTGGTCCAATTTTTCAATGTGTAGCATTGTATACTTTGCATCCCTTTGTGCCATCTTTGTCTGTCATTCTGTTAGATTGTATGCAGAAAACAGAGACGTACTGTGGATATACCGCTAGGGCACGTGACCAGAACGCAGTGATTGCAGCATCCAGCCCAATAACAAAATGGATCGCAACTGTGATTGTCCATGTTGAAGAATAGACAAATCCGGTTCTATTATATCTATTGCAGAAGACACAATGTTGCCCAATGAATAAATCCTGGATGTTAGTGTGGTTATGGTTTGGGAAAATAAGGGGACCCCTACATAAAACAATGTAAACTTGCTAGCTGTAGGGACAACAATGTAAGGGGGAAAAAAGACAACCTATTCGCAAGCATAAGTGTTTAACAAACAATTATAGCAGGACATAATACATATAATAAAACGACATAGTGCTTAAGTATTATCAAAAAATATTTTTTTTATTTTTATTGTTTTACTGATATTTTATCATTTTTTCAAGAGTATCAAAAATATAATTCTGTATGTTTTAAAAATCACAATGCATCAAAACGTATTATGACATATAAGACATAATCAAGTGAATAAGAGATTAGAACATGATAATACAGTTGACATATAGTACAATATTTTCTCCTAGGTTCGTGACAGGGTCCAGATCACATATGGACAGAAAGGATGGTCGGCGGTAGATGGAACTACGCGCGTTTCGGCAGGTTGCCTTCATCAGGACACCGTCTCAACTTTCACTATTGTTATATCTGGGCATTCTTTAAGGGTTGGTTCCAGGTACAAGGTTTCTTGATGGTAAAATACAAAGAGTCCCTGAGTCTTATAGAGTAAACATCAGCACGTGGACCAGGTTAGTGGATGACCATCAGTTTTATTACTTTACAAGCTCTACTTGTCTGGACTTGAAGGTTTAGTCCGGTCGCAATATTTATCTCTGTAATGGGTCCCTATATCTCAGAGGGATCTTGTCGGCTGTTGTGCTGTTGTTCTGTGTATTCAGGACATCGTAGAGCAGCTTTTGGGGTCTGAGTCCGATAGAGTGCCTATGCCCGGGAGATGTTAGTGTGGTCATACCATTGTCGACCACTGCCAAAGCCTTTTCTAGGTTAACCCTGTCAATCTCACGCAATCTCTCAGCAGCCTCTTGTTGAGAGATTTTCCATACTTTGTTGTAAATGGCATATAAGAAGCACTTTTGACGTGGTTTCTTGCGACCTAACAAAAAAATCCCTAATATCCATGTCTTCTGAGAGTAAGGGCAAGTGTTGTTTCACCTGGGACAGTGTTGAGGTTTTTAGCCACTCTAGGCATAACTTCCCAACACTGTAAGATGTCACCACCCTGAGTGTTCTGTTTGTACGTAACGTTGGCCAGGCCTATGGATACTAAACCCTTTGGTGGTTCCCCTGAATCTTGACTGACACCTATTTGTGTCGATAGGCCAAACCAACCATCCCTTCCAATTGGGGTCTGATGAATTGTATGAACCATCATGTAGAATGTCATCTAGTGTTTCCTCACTATGCTGTGTATAGTTTTGCCACCCCTCAAAGTGTGTAAGTGAGGGAAACCGAGGTGTGTTCAAGTCCTTTAGCTTGGCTAACCCAAGACAGGAAGTTTGTTGCACTGTGTGGCTCAGGAAGATAATTTGCTGTGGTATGAGGCATGCTCTAAATAAGGACTATGGGGCAGATGTATCAAACTAAAATCAGCTCGTAAACGCTGAAATTCGCAGAATTTCAGCATTTGCGATCGCAATTTAGCTGTGTGCAATGTAGGAAAGAAAAACCTACTCGCAAAATAAGGAATCGCAAAATTTGCGATTCCCTATTTTGCGCATGCATTTAGAGACTCGCAATTTGCGAGTCCCTAAATGCTATGCTAATAGCCATTGCAAATTACGATATTGCTGTAAGGAATCGCAAATTACCACCAACTTCTAGTTGGTGGTAATTTATGGTTTCCTCGAAAAAGCACTTTTTGCTTTTTCAAAGTGCCATGTGGCACACATACATGCCCTTAGGGCATGTATGTGCGCCACATGTGCACACATGCACATTTCAGGGGTGCAACAGGGTGTCCTTTTGGAACCCTTGCACTTGAAATAGTACAGCAATTTGCGAGTACCTATTGGGTACTCGCAAATTGCGCATGCAATCCCATTCATTCCTATGGGCCTCTTGGCCCATAGAGATGAATGGGAAGGGATTCCTTAATTGCGAAACGCTATTTGCGATTCGAAATTAAGGAATATATAGGAATCGCAATTATTATTGCGATTTCTACCTACATAGCATTTTGCGAGTCCTTAACAGCGATTCGCTAAAAATCGCTATTAGGGACTAGCAATGATACATCTGCCCCTCAGTTCCCTGAACTTGCCAATCTTTCATCCCCCACACAGATTTTGTGTCTATGGTATCCCTCCAAAAGTCGAAACCCTGTGAAGACAGCTGGGAAATAAAGGAAGCAGAGTATATCTGTTTCTTATTAGTGAGCATATTTTTCCTTGTTAGGTGTAGGTGCAAGCTTATAATAATAAGACCTTGGGTCTGAAGTGTTAATCCCGGAAAAATATGCAAATTTCTGTGCAAACATTTGTGCACTACCTTTAGGTGGTGTCAGACAATGTTCCCATTGAAGGTAAGTGAAAACATTACATGGGATACTTGCTTTGTGCAGGAAATTATGACCATTGTGTTGATAACAATACATGGTGTCAAAATCATATGTATCATCATAAAATTCATTACTGGAAAATGCAGCAGATTGTTCTAAATCAGGCAGCATAGTATTTACAGTTTCATAGTCCATTCATCAGAGAAAGTACTGGAGGTGATGATATCACTTAAAGAAATTTTAAACAAGTGTGGTATTTTCAAAAGTTCAGTTGGACCATATACATCATATGCAACCCTATCCCACACTATTACCTCCAGAACTGGAACTGCTGTAACGTTCACTAAGGACAGGTCTCTTTGTTCATGATGTGACGATATATGTGGTCTCAGGACCAGGTTCACATGTTGTACTGCGGAGTGTTCTGGGAGAAAATGTCCATTCAGGAGCAGAAAAAAGACAGTTACGATACCTATCCAAATACTAGGCAAAGTAGACCAATTGCAATCCAGAGCTGTTGCCAGGGAGTAACAAAGTAAGTCTTTTTCGGCCAAAGGTAGAAGTCGGGTAGTTTTTGGTTGTGGGAAAAATGAGCTGGCGGTGACTCGGGTTCACTTGAATCCAGAGAGAAAGTATCAAAATCGATGAAGCAGTCAGATGCAGTTTGATCTATGTTTGGTAGCTCAGCAGGTTTTGTAGAACTGGCAGATGACTCATTTCGAGACATATTCACATAGATGTCGCTATTAGGCTGAATTGAGATCTGTGTTTCATTTGAATTTTATTGCTGTTCAATTTCAACAGGCAAAAGTTCCATTCCGTTGTTGGTAACTCTTTCACTTCATAGAATAGGATCTTCAAATGTTATTAATCTTTCTGTCTGAACTTCCTGTACTGTAGCGAGAGGAGATCAGCGGCTACCCAGGAGCCCACACGGCCTACTATTCAGTATCGGCCAAATAGTGTGATTTGATCAGATCAATGGAGATGAATCTCTTTTCTTTCTTGCCGGCAAGGGGCAGAAGAAGTACTGTTCTTGTTCCTTCGACAGCCAGGACAGGTACAGATGGCAACATTCTTTTTTGCCCAGAATATTTTCTCTGACCAGGTCCCCAATCTTCGGGACCCAGGCAGGTCTTGCTGGAACAGCTTTCACTTCCCCAGTGGTGGCGCATTTTACTGGGACGTTGCTTTGTAATGCCCGGAATTTATTGAGTTCCTGTAAAACAGCCAAATGATCATTGATGTCTAATGGTTTTTCATCCGCCACTGCACTGCCACAATCGAGGTCAGGTACCCACGTTCTAGTCCAAACAGGACTTCATATATTGTACGGCCTCCTAGGGAACTTCTTGGCATGTTATTAAGTGCCCTCTGGACCCCATATAGGTGATAGACCCAACTGCCACCCGAGTCTAATACCCTTGCTGTTAAGGATTGCTTTACGTCACGGTTTTTCCTCTCCACAATCGAATTTCCCTCAGGATGATACGGAGAGGAGTACCGCAAGACCACACCCAAACTTCCAATACCTTCTTTGTAAGCCCGAGAGCTAAACGCAGGGCCACGGTCAGAATGTAATGTGCCAATTGCGTATGTCCCTATAAAGACTCGCAAATCCTTTATAACAGTTCGAGCATCAGCCAAGTGCTGTGGCCAAACCCACAGGAATCTAGAGCATGAATCCACTGCCACCAGGATGTAGCTGTAAGCCCGTCAGATTGTAAGAGGTCGCAGTAGCCCAAAGAGACACATGCAAGAGGTCTGTCTGATATCAGTAGTGGTGTTTGCAATGGACGTGCTACAGTGGAACCCTTCATCTGCTGACAGATGTCGCACTTAAGGACAAAAACCTTTGGTCTGTTTGGTAAGACCTGGCCACCAATAACGTTGTTTCAGTAGTGAAACTGTTGCAGTAATACCTGCGTGTGCCGAACCCAGACCCTCATGAGCAGCTAGAATTAAACCTAATCTGTGATCCGTGTTTGGTATTAGTCTATCCCCCACTTGAGCATACAGAGTATTTTGTGCATCTAACTTGTAGGATTACTTGAGTGGAAAACCTTTTGGCAAGTTTGAGCTGTTGTTACGCATACTGTTCACAGCAATCATTATCTGTCCGTCTATCATCGTGTAAGAACAAGTGATTGCATCAACGGCAGCTGTTCTCACTGTCGCCTTGGCGGCTTCATCAGCCAGTGAATTCCCTTCAACGTGCACGCCAACACGCTGATGACTCAATGTGTGAATTACATGAGTCTGTGGCAAGCCTCTTTTCAGCTCTGCCACTTGTTCCCACAGCAACTTATGCTTTATGGTGCAACCTTTGGAATCTCTAAGCCCATTATGGCCACAATAGTGAAGATATTCATTGTATGACTGAACACAGTAAAATGAATCGCACACAATAAGTGTGGGGAATTCCGGACCTGTATTTTTTAGTGCCAGTATCAGGGCTTTTAGTTCTGCCATTTGTGCTGTGCAATCTCCTAGAGACTGCATCTGCGTATTGCTAGGATGGAACTTGCTATCCCGCATACGTCCCTTCACAATCGTGCATGCTGCGCTATATTGCTGTTTACTTCCTACAGCAGGCCGGGCAAACCCGTCAGTGTAAATGATGTATTCATACTGATCTAGAGGCATTATTTCATTCAGGAGAGGATATTCTTGTTCGTACTGTAGAAATACTTGTGTTTTTAATGTAGAATCAAATTTATAGTCTACATCTGTTGCAGTGAGAGAATTAGCCCATTGCATCCATCGCGGATGCAGTGCTTTTGCGTTTGTAACGCTTGCTTTTGTAACAGCCTCTAAGGTTGGTACTGGAATCATGACAATTATTAGTTTCCCCTGAGCTAGTGCTCTTTCTCTCACTACAGCAGTCTGTACTACTGTCAGTATCTTTTCAGTGAATGCAAAACACATTTCAGCGTTTGTGTATAAATAGATTTGCATGCAATGGGTACTGTTTCCCCTTCATTAAAGGTGAGGTAGGTGTACCCAGATTGATCCGCGACTACACGGATCACCAAATTTGTAGTATTTACACGTGTATGTAACTGTTTGGAAGCTATCATGTCAGCTTGTAAGGAACAGAGTATTTCTGTGTGTTCCTGCGTTTAATGTCGAATTGAAAAATCAGGTCTAATTAAATCGTAGAAAGGTTTTACCTTTTCTGCGTAATCCAAAATGTATGTTCTGCCAAAATTTAGGAATCCTAAAATGGATTGTAAGTTTTTAAGAGTCTTTGGATGTTGGAGCAGCGCATAATTTTCTAAAAAATGACCTGCTAGGCCTTATCCTTCACTTGAGAGCTCATTTACTAAAAATAGGACATTGTGGCGGGCGATTTTAGATTTTTTAAAGTTAAATTTGTTGCCCTCAGAGGCAAACCCCTGAATTATGCTGTTCACCCTGTGCAAGTGATCCAATAATTAATCGTCTGTCAGATAAATGTCAACTACATAGGACAATGCCTCCTCATACAATTTTGAAGCAACTCTGATACTCTTGCTGAGAACAACCCACTCGAGCAGACCAGCTGGATTCCCCCGGGCTGTGCGAAGATGATTCATTGAGACGCCGTGGGCGATTTTTCTCACCCATTGATTGAAGACAAACTGCTGATATCAAGCCGCAATTCTATTGCGGACCTTTATATCCATGCCTAGGGGCGGCACCTTAACTGTGCATCACCCATGATTAGTTGCTCCCCCATCCCTCCTTTCTGTCCTGAGGAAGACCCGCTTGCAGAGGATACAAACTGCCCTCATTGCACTAGGTCAAAACGTCGACACTCTCCCCCGCTCGGGGCCTGTACTTGATATTATCCCAGTCCTACCCGCTTACAGACAAATATTGTTTGTTAACTTTTGAAAAAGAACAGAAAGAACAACCATGAATTAACTAATGGACAGGCCCCAATGTAGAACTGGTGTCATCATGAATCACGACCAGTTTTGCTAATGAGATTGTAATGTATATAAAATGATGAACCATTGTTTTGCTTGATTGGATCCCCCTCTGGTATATTCTATCTTACTTCACGAGCACTTTCTTCACATTCTCCCTTGGAGCAACCACCTTTTTATCTTGAACATTGAATATGATAATATGTTATGAAAAGTGACCGAATAAAATAAGAGTCACATATAAAGCAATAGTGTGTGCCTTTTTTGGATTCTGAGGATATATATATTTGAATGCCCTTTAAATGAATTAATGGTACATTATTGATTTAAACTATACATGTACTGTATGCTGCTTATGAATGCTTCAGACAACTAAGCTTTAATATAAGTCTAGGACCATTGTTTTCCTATACCGAGAACAACCCAGGGCTATTCCTTTACCCTTGGGGCAGTCTACAGAACTGGTTCTGAGAACCGAGCACTGAAAATGCTGTCAAATATCTGCTTTCAGGCACTATATTTTGGCATAAGAATCCATTCAAGGTATCTAGTGTCATTTTATATTTCTCCAGCACAATGCTATTCATTAATGCGGCACTGTGTGCATTTTGTACTGCAAATGTCTTTGTGCATGTGTTCAGAGGCCTGTAGTCTAAAACTAGATGGTATGACTTGTTGGGTTTCATTACAGGAAACAAGGGTTTATTCATGGAAGAAGTGCAATTTTCAATCACACCTCGGTATTCAAGTTGATCTAAGGCCTCCCTGACTTGCTTTTTCGAGTCATGTTTTATTGGGTACTGCCTCTGTGGAGTTGGAGTAGTTTTAAAGGGGATTTCATGGTGAGGTAACTCAGCATCCCAACCTACATGAATGTGGTATAATGCAGGAGCTAGTGCTACCACCCACTACTGCGCCTATGAATGTTTAAGTGATTCTGGAACGAGGTCCGAGAAGGCTGGTAATATTACGGCTTCTCCTTTTGGGCAGTCCATAACGAACTCAGGTGGCCAATCTTTTACAGCCAAAAGGTTCTCCCAAAAGATACCTTTCACTTTCCTTGATATGTTCCCCTCGATTTGGAGTGTTATTTTGTATAACTGATGTGGGACACTAGTATCAGGTGTTTCCACACTGATATGTTCATTCAACGCTGCTGTCACCAGAAATTCCATCAGGTTCTGGTGAGCTATTGTTACTTCTGTTGCACTGTCTAGCATCGTCAGAGCCCATTTCGTGTTCAGTAGTTCAGTCCTCAGTAGCCTGGTCATTTCTTATTTTAAGGCCAGCTACCTTCTTCTTTTTAAATTGAGGTTTAGATTTTGGTTTATCTTCTTGTTTGATAATATAGTCTGAAGTGTGATGTGTGTCTCTTGGCTTTGCTTGCTCTTCTGATCTGCGTTCTGACCGTCCTTCCCTCTCAGAGTTTTTGGATGAACCCTGAAATGAACGAGGAACGTGTATCAGTATCCTGATACCTGTCAGGTTTTTCAATATTGTCACAGTTTCCAAGGTTATATTTCCTGTCAGAGGGCTCATGTTGGGGAGATCCACACCGTGATGGTGATGCATTTTGCTTGTTTAATTGTTTATTGTCTCATTTCTTTTTATAAGAATCGGGTGCTTGCTTTGAGTTACCTTTTTCAGGATTACCCATCAATTGCGGTTTCACTGGTATAGCTCCCAAATTATCTCTACCCAGTGGTGCATAAGTACCTTCAATAATTTCTGGTAATTCTCGCTCCTGTTGTGCAGGAGTGCATTCCCTCAGGCGTTGATGTATAGCCACTGCTGCTGCCTACCCTTTTATGTTAGTTAACATAATTGTTGATACCTGGGAAAAATTGCCTATCAATTTCATCCCCAAGTCCAGAGCAGATTCTGCCCGTACCCATTCTGTATTTGTTTCAAGACTTCTGGTATGACTGCTATTGAGGGGGTACCATGCGTTCTGATATAAACGGCAGTGAAAACTACTGTACCCCAAGTGGTACAATCCTCTATCAGGGGAGCTATCCCCATTGGCAAGCAAACAGTCAGTATTCTGTGTTTTTCTTGCGGGCCAGTGTGTGGAAAAACTGCCTCAAGCTGCGCTATTTTCTGTGCTATCCGGAATGGCATTTGCTCACGTTTAGTGGGCGTTCTTCCCATAATCACGTTCAGCGTTTGTGTGGTGATTTTTGTTGCAGTCCCTTGTAGTTGACCAGCTTGAGTGACCCTTGTAGGTTGGATTGTGAGTGTTCGCATTACGAACCATGTAATATTTCTGTATAGTTTTAGTATTTCATTGTGAAGTGGACGTAAGTCTGCTGCTTGCAATGTGTCAATCTCTGGATGTGGTGTGTAAGCAGCTAGTACTGGCCAAGTCACTCCATCTCTGCTGAGCAGACCGAGTCTCACTTTATCTGTGGTATGGGGGAGGGCGCCTTTAAACCAATTTATATGTTCTTGGTAAGTTAACAGGACTTCTATGTCCTCGTATGGAGAGTATTCATCTGGTATTTCATCAGGAGCGTAAGAATGAAATGTATGTGTGCGTGCATCTGCAGGTGGGAATTTAACCCAAGAATAGATCACCTCTGTTCTGAATGCCTTGTGTGCCTCAATCACGAAGCTAACGGTCCCACCTAATGCTGAGAGACCAAAATTTTCCAATTGTATAGAAAGTTAATTTCTGCAATTTTCTGAAATGTTTATAGCACCTTCCTGCTTAGCTTCCTCCCTACTAGCACAACTAGTACCACTAGCACCTGTGTCTGCCGTTTGAGACATTATGGGTGGAAGTTTATGGAAAAAGAGATAAGGTTTTGCACAATGTGGGGAACTATAATCATTCAAGCTTGAACAAACCTACTGCCAAATCATAGGGTATACCTACTCAGCTGTGGCTGATTTTCCCTCCTCACTCCAGGCGTCTCTGGGTAAATGTGAGTAGGGGTCTCTGAGAAAGCATGACTGGACTACGCAGATTTGACCATTAAATAAGAACCAAACCAAAGTTGGCGGCGCCATGTCGTATAGTTCCTATAAATCAATATAGGATATGTGCATTTAGACAACATAAACTAAGGGATTGGTGTCCAGACTGATTCCAGACACCCCCGAAGGATATGTTAGCCTTTAGACCAGCTAGCTCACAGTGCCACCATAAACCCCCTAACTTTACCAAGGAGCGAATAGTTTCTGGCAGCTATCGAACATGACAACCCTTGATCCTTCAGGGATTGTGGAAACGTACTACTTTTCGCTCAGTCACTCGTGCTCACTTGATCTCAGAGGAATACACAGAATAAACGATGGGGACGTTTTCAATAAGCATTTATTGAACTAGCGTCATTCTAGTATAAAATGCTTGTCATGCGACAACCATTAAACAGAAACAGATATATACGATTGCAAGAACCGACCCAGTAAATAAAAGGTAGAATTTTACCATGGTGCTAAAGAAGTGAATATATGCAGGCATATAGATACATAGCAATAATGAAGCGTACTCCTAAGATGCAAACCATAGCTAAGTGTACCTAGGTGTTCCTAGCATGTATGTAGGTGTGAAGCCAAGAAACCCCTAGAAAAGAGCCAACCCCATTACCTGATGGGAAAGAACGAAGGACCCCATTTTGGTCTCGAGTTGGACACCCCGCAAGGGATGTCAGACCACTGTGTGCTGGAGTTTCTGCGTGTAGGGACTCCAGCGTCTTGTGTCAACATGGAAGCTTCGTTCAAGGATGACGATAGCGGTGACTTTTGTACAGAAGATGGTAATCCTGCTGTGTGATACTAAGAATCCTCATGCATAATAAATTAGACTAGTTTTCTAAGAAAACCACACGACATTTATTCGGCACATAACTAGGCAAAAGGTCCGCGCCAGAGCCGATGTGTAGAGCAAGGTAGGACAAATGTAAGTAAAAGGACGTGCAGCTAACTAGGCCTATATTGGGGAACATTGGAGCTCATAACAATGGCACTCCACTCAAGGGCATTAAGCTCTCACGATTTCAACAATAAAAATTTTAAAAACATTGAAATTGAATGAAGAAAACAAAGGATAAACCTTTGTTATAGTAAGGAAAGCTTTATCTCTTCTTTATATACGACCCAAACTTAAAATACACAAATATTAGAAATTCTTCCTTTATAGTTAAACCTTAAATTTATAATTTAAGCAATATCTTAAAATTAATATAACTTTATTCATTCTTTAGCTACAAACAAAAGTACACAAGTACACAAAATCTTAAACTAAATGTGTACCTTTAATTTATAATTTACGCAACACCTTCAAGTTATTATAACTGATGCACCTCCATACGCAGTGCATTCAATGTGGTAGCCACACTACATTAACTATAACTCAAGTCTTTTCCATGCAGGCGCTGGCCTATTCAAGTGCAAGTGTCAGCTCCTTCCTCCCAATCTACCTCAGGAAGGCCCATCAGCCTAGTGATTGGCCATCAAGGTGCAAATGTCACACCCCAGCTCCCTTTGTGTGACTGTCTAGAGGGAATGTACAAGGCGCAGCTATCACCCAACTCTGACGTGTATTTAGAGACAGGCAGAGGCACAAAATGGTTAAAGTAGGAAAATGCCACCTTTTAAAAAAAGGCATTTTCAGACCTGCAATTTACCTCAGGAGGTATTCCTCTTAGGGTATCCATAAACGGGCTTTCCAGTATCATGTCCTTATATAGGCACAATTCGCCCTGCCCTTATATAGGCATAAAATCCCAGCCCTTATTTAGGCATTAAACCATGCACTCCAAATACAGGCATGGTCTCTGACATCCGTCCACCCTAACGTCACAACGAGTTCATGAAGAACAGACCCTTAGGCTGCGGGAGTTTCCCTAGTCCAGGACTATTGATTTCTTCAAGGACTCATACATTATGCATGAACCATTATTCCTTAGGGGGTTCATTCATGACGTCTTTCGCTGTCCAACTCACGTCAATGCTAACATTCTTAGGTGCTCTCAGGTATAAATATACCTTCCCTAGCCCCTGTAAATCAGAGGAGACCTCAACTTCAGAGGAGCCCGTTTCCCGGCCTGACGCACTGAGAAGACGCTGTCATCCCTGCACGCAGAGAGCCCAGCTTCCAGTGATCTGACTTCCATTGCGGGGTGTTGGAGTTCGAGTCTGGCACAGAGATTCCTACCTCTCTCATTCTTCAGGTATGGAGTTGACTAGAACCTAGAGGGACTCTTGGCATACTAGGCATACTAGACTTAACATACTCTTAGTATACCGTAGTAAGGAATACTTCACCTACTTCTTCCCTCTTCCTACACCTAGGTT
Source organism: Calotriton arnoldi (assembly GCA_963921515.1). Taxonomy (NCBI): domain Eukaryota; kingdom Metazoa; phylum Chordata; class Amphibia; order Caudata; family Salamandridae; genus Calotriton; species Calotriton arnoldi. Next base: position 1,647,421 of record CAWUFW010003795.1, on the reverse strand, counting down.
AGGTTAGGTACATTGGGGTAGAACTAGCTTAGCAAAGCATCGTATGAGTACTCGCATTTTTAGTCTGTGTTATTTATGTAAATGCATATGTACTAAAAGATAATGCTATCGCAGTATTATTTATTTCTACTGCTCACCCTGTACATTATTTATCTCGCATACTGTCTTGTGATCGTAACAGCACATTTAACTTACACCAGAACCAAGACTGTTCAATAAATCCTTTATTGAAACGCCCGTCTATTTCTTTCTGTGTAACTTGGAGAAAACTAAGCATGCACCACTGAGCTGAGTGAAATAGTTATCTATTGTTTCCACGACTCTGGGACACGTTCTGATTCTAAAGGGAAACACAGTGGTCATGTTTTGCGGCTGCCAGAAACTACTCCCTTCTTGTTGTCAAGGAGTTTCTAGTGGCCTCTGAGCTAGCTGGCACAAGTAATTAAGTTTAATATACTCGATAGGGACATACTGACCTTAGTCCTATGTCAAACCTATAGGATATATTATTCCAATGCGCAGAGCCTATTAGGAAATAGGAGCTACACTACATGGCGCCCAACGGTTTGGTAAGGCAGTAATTCAACGTTAGATACTGAGTAACTCAGCCATGCTTTTTCTCTCAAGACCCCTACCCATATACTCCAAAAGACGTCTGGAGAGGGCAGGGTTAGGTATCCACCACGGCTACATAGGGCAGTACTCTATATATTAGCTGTTTGGTTTGCTCAACGTTGAAGGATACAGTGTTCCGCAATATTGTGCACCTTATCTTTGTTTCCTTGAAACTTGTTCTACATTTTTCAAACAACAAAATGCCTGGCTCCGACAATGAAACCGGAGACAGTGTAACTGTGGCTGATCCAGCCCTAGCAGCAGTTTTTAACTTTACCGGTTTAAATGAAACCGAGGAGGGTGTTATACACATCCATCAAAACTTAAGAAGAGCCATCACTCTAAAACTTATAAAACATGGCCTACCGCCAAGAGGAGGTAGAGCAGTTTTCGTGATAGAGGCACATGAATCCTTTCAGACAGAGGTATTCTATTCATGGGTAATATTTCCTGAATCGAATTCAGTAACACACATGTTTCACTTCTACAAAGAAGATGAACCACCAGAGGAATACATTCCTTTCGAGGATATTGAAATTCCATTAACATACCAAGAGCATCAGCTCTGGTTTAAAGGCGCCCTAAAACATCACAAAAACATTACCAGGCTCGGTCCACTAGGTAGACCAGGAGCAACATGGCCGATTTTAGCCGGCTACACACCTCATCCAGACATTGAAGAGATGTCAGATGAGGATTTACGTACTCAACTCACAGAGTTAATAAAAATTTACAGACAATTGGTCCAATATGTCATGCAGACTTTTACAGTCCGACCACCATTGACATATCCAAATCCAACTCCCCAACAGGGGAATACACTAAAAATTACACCACAGACTCTATACGCAGTCATGGGTAAAATGCCCACAAAACGTGAGCAAATTCCATTTTGGATAGCTCAAAAAATTACTCAAATCGAAGCAGTATTTCCAAATACTAGCCCACATGAGAAACACAGAAGCCTAACAATCAGTTTACCAATGGGGATCACACCACAACTGGAAGACTGCACCACTTGGGGCTCAGTCTTTGCTGCCATCTATACTAAAACACATGGCATTCCGTCAATTGCGGTAATACCTGATGTCCTAAAACAAATTCAAAACGAATACGAGGCAGAGCCTGCTCTAAATTTAGGTATGAAATTGCTGAAAAATTTCGACCAGGTCTCAACAATAATATTATCTAATATTAAAGGGGAGGCAGCAGCAGTGGCGATCCGCCAAAAATTGAGGGAATTCGATGTTACAGAACATCAAACTGAGCTACCCAGAATAATAGAACAATCTTATGCAGAATTAGGCAGAGATAGTTTGGGTGGAAGACCAGTGAAGCCGAAACTATCTGAAAGTCCTGAGAAGGACTCAATAAAACAAACTCCTACATCTTCTAAAAAGAAGTGGGAGTCTACTAAACAAAAATCAAACGAGAAACGTTCTCAATCCCGAGGTAGGTCTCCTCAAAAGGAGCCCTCTGAAAGGAGGTATAACCTCAGGAATAGGGATAATTTGAGAAAACCTGATAGGTATCAAGACACTGATACACGTTCCTCTCGTCCCTTTCAGATCTCATCACAGACTTCGGAAAGAAGAGGACGATCAGAACATAAAGAAGAACGCGTGAAATCGAAAGACGACAAACACGCTTCAAAAACCAAAACAAAACCTCAATTCTCTAAAAAGAAGGTAGCAGGTCTGAAGATCAGACATGCCGAGAATACTGAGAACACAACTCAAGAACGGAGAATGGGCTCAGACCATGCTGGACAGTGCAGCAGAAGTCACAATAGTTCGCCAGAACCTGAAGGAACTTCTGGAGATAGTGGACTTGAATGAGTACATCACAGTAGAGACTGTAGACACCAGGGTTAGTACTCCACAAAAGTTAGATGAAATAACACTCCGGATGGAGGGAGACAAACCTAGACAGGTGAAAGCACTTTTTGGGAAAGACTATCAAGAGGCTATGACATACTTCTAGCAGAAAAGGACTGGCCACCACAATTTGTCAGGGAGTGCCCACATGGCGAGGACATTATTATGCCTGCCTTCTCCAACCATATTCCAATTCACCTAAAATATACATATGCCAGGAAATGGGCAGTGGCCCAGGCCCCAGCATTATATAAAAATCATGTAGGATGGGATGAGGACTCACCTCACCATAAAATACATCTGAAACATGAACCAACTGCACAACGGCAGTACCCAATAAAGCAAGAAGCTAAAGAACAGGTCAGGGAGATCTTAGATCAACTTGAATATCAAGGGGTGATTGAAACATGCACCTCCTCAATGAACAATCCTTTGTTTCCTGTCTCCAAACCAGACAATACATATCGTCTAGTTTTGGATTACAGACACCTAAACACTTGTTCTAAAACTTTTGCAGTGCAAAATGCACATAGCACAGCATTAATGAATAACATTGTGCGTAAAAAATATAAAACAACATTAGACATCTCAAATGGTTTCTTTTGTCAAAACATAGCACCTGAAAGCAGGTACTTAACTGCATTCTCCATAATGGGGACCCAGCGTCACTTTTGTCGACTCCCACAAGGGTTCAAGAACAGCCCAGGTTTATTCTCAGCGAGGGTAACGGAGTTACTACAAATTTATGACAATGAGGCATTGTCCTATGTCGATGACATATATCTGACAGACGATGACCTAGACAAACACTTGAACAGGGTGAGCACCATTATACTGGGTTTCGCCTCTGAGGGCTACAAGTTCAACTTTAAAAAGTCCAGAATTGCCCAGCTCAATGTCCTATTTCTAGGATATGAGCTTTCAAGTGAAGGCAAGAGCTTGGCAGCTAACTTTTTAGAAAAGTGTGCGCTGCTCCAACCTCCAAAAACGCTAAAAACTTACAATCCATCCTGGGTTTCCTAAATTTTGGAAGAACATACATACTAAATTATGCAGAAAGGGTTAAACCTCTCTACGCATTAATCAAACCTGATTTTTCAGTCAAAAACTGGACACAGGAACACACAGAAATCTTGCGTTCACTCCAGGCTAACATGTTAGCAACAAATCACTTACAAACACGCGTAAGTCAACGCAATTTGGTGATCCGAATAATTTCGGGTCAATGTGGATTCACCTACTTAACCTTCAATGAGGGTGAGAAAATACCAATCGCATACAAATCACATTTGTACACACAAGCGGAAATGCGCTTCAGTTCAACTGAAAAATTCTGACAGCAGTTCAAACCGCTGTTGCAAAAGAAAGAGCCTTAGCCCAAGGGAAACGCATTATTGTCGTAACCCCAGTACCGGCTTTAGAAGCTGTTACAAAGCGAGCATTCCAAATGCTAAAGCATTACATCCGAGATGGATACAATGGGTTAATTCTCTTGCTGCAACAGATGTTGAATATGTTTTTGGTCCAGATTTAAAAACACAAGCATTCCTACAATATGAACAAGAATGTCCTCTGCCTACTGAAATTCTGCCTCTTGATCAGTACGAATTTATAATTTACACTGACGGATCTGCACAACCCGCAATAGGGAGTAAGCAAGCCTACAGTGCAGCGTGTGCAATCGTTAAAGGTCGCATGCGAGAAGGCATCTTCAGACCTATCGTCACAAAAACTCAATCTCTAGGGGATTGTACAGCTCAGCGAGCTGAACTACAAGCATTCAAACTGGCACTTGAAAGTACAGATCGAGAATTCCCCACACTAATAGTGTGCGATTCCTTTTACTGTGTTCAGTCGTATAATGACTATATACAAAACTGGCTTGAAAATGGTTTCAAAGATGCGAAAGGTGGCACAATAAAGCACAAAATGCTTTGGGATCAAGTAGTTCAGTTGAAAAACGAACTACCAAAGGCTCACGTGATCCACACACTGAGTCATCAACGTGATGGCGTTCACGTTGCAGGGAATTCATTGGCTGATGAAGCCGCAAAGGGGGCTGTGCAGATGGCTTCCGTAGCTGCGATCACTCGTTCAAAAACAAAAATAGACGGTGAGATAATGTTGGCTGTCAATGCATCAAGCAAAGGCAGCAGTGCAGTGTTACCAAAAAAGTTTCCACTAAAGTACTCTTATGTAATTGATGCGAACAACGTTCCTTTTGCTCGAATCCCTGGAGTGGGGGATAGGGTAATTCCAAACATGGAACGTAGAGCAGCCTTGATTTATGAAACACATTTGGGGAGGGTCTGTCACATCAAGGGATCTCTAAAACAATTTTGACGTTAAAAGAGATGTACTGGTGGCCAGGGATGAATACAGAAATTCACATATTCATCAACAACTGCTTAGACTGTAAATTACAGCGAGAAAGCCACCAGACACCATGCTGCGAATGCGGCAGCCCAGTACAGACACCACTGTTAGACAGCATTCGACTATCTACGCGCCTGCGTCCTACTGGACAAAGGCATTCCCGCAAATACTGAATCTAGGTTCCTATGGTTATGGCCTCAGCGCTCGGCTGGCGCTCGAACTGTTATAAAAGATTTGCGAGTCTTTATCGGCACATACGCAATAGGCACGCTACATTCTGACCAGGGTCCTGCATTTAGCTCTAGGGCTTACAAAGAAGCCATGGCCAGTCTGGGTGTTGCATTGCGGTACTCCTCTCCATTCCATCCTGAGGGAAATTCTGTTGTGGAAAGGAAAAACCGGGACATAAAGCAGTCTATAACAGCTAGGGTATTAGGTTCGTGTGATGGGTGGGTCAAACACCTTAGTGGGGTTCAACGTGCATTGAACAATCTGCCAAGAAGTTCTCTAGGGGGGTCACTCCATATGAGATCCTATTTGGGACAAGAATGTGGGTACCAGACATTGAACACGTAGGCACAGTGGTGGAAAATAAACCATTTGATATCAAAGATCGTTTGGCTGTTTTACAGGACTTAAACAAATTAAGAACGAAACAAAGCAACGTATTCCTACAGTCAACCACCACTGGGGATCAACCGGCTGTCCCAGCAAGGCCTGTCTGGATTCCAAAAGTTGGGGATCTAGTCAGAGAAAAAATTGCGGACAAGAAGGAATTTGGACCTTCTTACAGACAACAAGTACCTGTCCTAGCCGTTCAAGGAACAAGAACAGTACTTTTGCCGCCCCTTGCTGGAAGAAAGGAGAAAAGATTTGTGTCCATCGACCTGATCAAACCACAGTATGTGGCCAATACTAAATAGTAGGCCTCGTGGACTCCGACCTAGTAGCAGATGCACTCCTCTCGCTACTATCCAAGAGGTTCAGACTGAAAGACTGATAACTATCGAGAATTCAGCTGTAACAGATGGAGGACTAAGCAACAATGCAATGGAACTCATCCCTCTTGAACACCAAGTAACAGTTCGTCCAAATACACCTGTCTACACCAACGTAACAAGTGATGAACTGGTTCCAGTGATTTCTACAAATCCTGATGCAATTCCAACAATTGACAGAACTGCTTCTGGCTATTTCATTAACTTTGTTACGTTCTCAGAAGATCCAAGTGAACCTGAAACGACGCCAGCGTCATTGAAATTCAAGCAGCAAGCACAAGACTTTCTTCAATTTATGAAAAAGACTTATTTGGTTTCTCCATGGATTGAACTCTAGATTACATCTGGACTTTTTGTTTTCCTGCTCTGGCTAGCTTTGGTTACAACTGTAAGCGTGCTTATAAGTGGCAGATACATCCATGTGAACACTGAAGGAAAAGACGTAAACGTACTTTTGAAGCCTCATAAATCTTCCCATCGTGAAGCAAGAGACTTGTCATCAGTGAACATCACAGCTGTTCCTATAGAGGATGGTATAGTGTGGGACAAAACAGATTATGATATCTTCGGCCCGAATGAACAATTTAACATTCCACATTTGTTTAAAATTTCACTAAGTGATCTAATTACGTCCAGTACCTATTCAGATGATTGGGACTTTGAGACTGTAAACGACATAATGTTTGACCTAGAAAAATCTGCTGCATTTTCTAAACAAGAATATTTAGAGGGCTCATCAGACTATGAACAAATGTATTGTTTTAACCACTATGGTCATCATTATTTGCATAAATCTGCATATCCAAGAAATGTGTTTATGTTTAACCAATGGGAACATTGTCCTACACCACCATACGGTAGTTCGAAAACATTTGCTAACAAGTTTCCATATTTTTCAGGATACAATACATCTGATCCAGAAATGTTTTACTATAAAAATGTAAACAAGACAGGACTGAAAATTATGTTAACTAATACAAAACAGATTTACTCTGCATTATTTAATGCCCAACTGTCTAGACAGGGTTTCGACTTTTGGAGAGACACAATAGACACAAAAACTGTCTGGGGTACTAAAGATTGGCAAGTGCAGGGGATAGAAGCTTTATTTAGAGCCTGCATCATCCCTGAACAAATAATGTTTTTGAATGAAACTGTCCAACAAACATCTTGTCTTGGATTAGCCAAGATAAAAGAGATGAACACACCTTCTGTACCAACACCTGCCAGTGAAAATAATACAAAGGCAGTGGTGACAGTTGACAATATACTACAACTCAACAGATCTAATCCTGATTGGAAAAAATGGTTGATCTGGCCCACAGACACGAATAACTGTCAGGAAAGATTCCTGAATAAAACTCAGGGCTTTACAATTAATAGGCCAGACCCAAGATACGTCCAAAGACAACATCCGGGGGTAGTAACAACATACAGTGTAGGGAAATTATGCCTCGATTGGCTGCATAAGTCTACACTACAGGATGTGAAACAACACTTAACCTTACTTAAAAAGGACGCAGACCTTAGGGAATTCTTGCTTGGACCAAGAAAACCGCGTAAAAAAGGTTTCATATATGCCGGCATTTATGCTGCTTATAATGAAGCTTGGAAGGTATCACAGATAGAGGCCGCAGAACGAATACGTGAACTTGATCGTATTAATTTAGAGAAAACACTCTCTGTGGTCGACAATGGGTTAACAACTTTGTCCTCCAGAATATATTCATTGGATGGCATTGTATCCTCTGCTATCGACATACTAGAACAAGATTTGGCGATGTTACAACAAGGCCAGTCTCAATTACGTTCTATTATGTTATTAAGCTGGACGCTGCAATCTTTGCGAGCGAGGTATGTGCCTTGGCGTTTTATCAACACAACGGCTCTGTTTGCAGAATACAATCTCACTGATAAACAGATCGAACTGGCACAAAGAGGAGCAAAGTATTCAGTGCTGAGCATTAAAAAACTGGAGAAGTTGCCATCCACGGTGGCAGAAAAACCAGCTACAGAATGGCTTATTCATGGCAAAATAACATTACCTGTGAGTACTTTTCAGTTTCAGTATTGCCTCAGACAAATGCAAGCAGGCAAATATGAAAGGTTGGGTAAGGAATACATTAAGACATCGTGGGATTTACCATATACATATAGATGTTGGAGTGGGGATCGTGAAGTGTTTTTGAGTGGTTCAAACTGTAAACTTGCACTGAGTGGTTCACTTATATGTCAAGACATTTCCTTGCACGGGGCTTGTAATGGTTCACTGGAAAATTTGTCTTGCCATCAGCAGGGTACTCCAGCTGCTGTGATTAATCCAACGTTTGGACAACTTTCTAATGGGAGTTACCTCATGTTGAATGATCAGAGCTGCTGCGGAATGCTGCCAGGCATCCCATATCTAGTAACGGTCAACTCCAGGGTCACTTGCTGTATGCAAGTATTGTTTCCCCCAATAGACACAGTCAGGGAGTCGCCTCTATGGCCTTCGCTGAACGTCTCTTTTATAAGATTTGATACTCTAAGCAGAATGAAAGCCATGCTTTTACAGCAAACAGTGCCTTTGACCTCGGCCAAAGAAACCTATGATCTACAAATAGCAAGGACTTCGGCTGAGATACAGACTTTAATACGTACAAACTGCCCTATACATTTCGTAGAAATGATATCACGTATATTCAACATGTCTGATACAACAGGAATTGTACATGTATTTAAGAGCATCTGCTCAGGTCTGTTAGCACCTTTCCAGGCAATACTCGGAATCATCCCAAACTTTGCACATTCGGTGTTTGGTGGCATACCATTAATTCTAGCACTTGTTGCCGGAATTCTATTTCTCTTCCTGCTATTGCGCTATGGCCAGCCTATTCGCAGACATCACTCCGAGCGAAATGGAGAAAGCTCTCCTTGAACGAAAATGCTGTGAGCAAATAGTAAAGCTTTTGGGCATGACTCGTCTACGGGACCTTAATACAACTTGGTTCCTGTCGTTCAGACCAATCTGGCAAGATTGCATCTTACCTGTTCTACGATGCCTGCTATGCGGTGAAGAATGCGTGTTGGACACCTGTCTAACATTTCCATCAGCAACGCCAACGGATGTCGATACTCTGCTGGACCCGATAACGGCCCATGCTCTGTGTTGTCCCCAGAGGCTTCCTATCCTGATGTCAGCATTCATTGAGATCTCACAGACGCTTCCGGCTGCTGCTGAGGTACGAGAAATATCTACAGGAACACAGGTAACAACGGACGCGAACATTGCTGAGGCAACCTATGCTGGAAGCAATGCTTCCCATCTCTGTGCAATTAATCTACTACATGAGGTGTCCCAACTGACACCAACAACAGTGGATGATGTTTTGTCTATTGAAATAGATGATCTCATGTTTACACCAGACCCGTGAACTAACTCTGATTCGGCATACAGTGTTCCAGAGATGCAGTGACAATTTGGCTTTCATTTTTAAACAACTTGGAACTCTACCAAAATTGAACTTTTTCCCATTTTTTTTTTTGAATGAAAATGGCACATCAATCTGCTTAAAGTAGAACTAGCCTTATAATACAGACTTCAAGGTACTTCCACGGACACTTAGTCATCTTGTGTGTCTAAAACAGTTCATTAATTTTCATGACATGAAATGACTTTGATTTTTGAGAAACTTATCGATCATTTTTTGTCACATGTAAATATTACTGCTTATTTCATTCCAATTGCATTTATTTTCGAACTTTATGCCTGTAATGAAAAGCAATGCTTCAAATGTACAGTACCTTTTGCATTCTAATAGGTTTTTTAAATGCCTTTTTTAAATGGTTTTATGAAAATTTTTAGAAATATGCGGTACTCCATTTTAATGTTTAGCATTTTAAATGTTTAGCATTTTAGTATTATCGTACACATGAAAGAGGAGTGGGTGTTGTATTCCTCTTAGGGTATCCATAAACGGGCTTTCCAGTATCATGTCATTATATAGGCACAATTCGCCCTGCCCTTATATAGGCATAAAATCCCAGCCCTTATTTAGGCATTAAACCATGCACTCCAAATACAGGCATGGTCTCTGACATCCGTCCACCCTAACGTCACAACGAGTTCATGAAGAACTAGACCCTTAGGCTGCGGGAGTTTACCTAGTCCAGGAATATTGATTTCTTCAAGGACTCATACATTATGCATGAACCATTATTCCTTAGGGGGTTCATTCATGACGTCTTTCGCTGTCCAACTCACGTCAATGCTAACATTCTTAGGTGCTCTCAGGTATAAAAATACCTTCCCTAGCCCCTGTAAATCAGAGGAGACCTCGACTTCAGAAGAGCCCGTTTCCCGGCCTGACGCACTGAGAAGACGCTGTCATCCCTGCACGCAGAGAGCCCAGCTTCCAGCTTCCAGTGATCTGACTTCCCTTGCGGGGTGTTGGAGTTCGAGTCTGGCACAGAGATTCCTACCTCTCTCATTCTTCAGTTATGGAGTTGACTAGAACCTAGAGGGACTCTTGGCATACTAGGCATACTAGACTTAACATACTCTTAGTATACCGTAGTAAGGAATACTTCACCTACTTCTTCCCTCTTCCTACACCTAGGTTAGGTTAGGTACATTGGGGTAGAACTAGCTTAGCAACGCATCGTATGAGTACTCGCATTTTTAGCCTGTGCTATTTATGTAAATGCATATGTACTAAAAGATAATGCTATCGCAGTATTATTTATTTCTACCTCTCACCCTGTACATTATTTATCTCGCATACTGTCTTGTGATCGTAACAGCACATTTAACTTACACCAGAAACAAGACTGTTCAATAAATCCTTTATTGAAACGCCCGTCTATTTCTTTCTGTGTAACTTGGAGAAAACTAAGCATGCACCACTGAGCTGAGTGAAATAGTTATCTATTGTTTCCACGACTCTGGGACACGTTCTGATTCTAAAGGGAAACACAGTGGTCATGTTTTGCGGCTGCCAGAAACTTCTCCCTTCTTGTTGTCAAGGAGTTTCTAGTGGCCTCTGAGCTAGCTGGCACAAGTAATTAAGTTTAATATACTCGATAGGGACATACTGACCTTAGTCCTATGTCAAACCTATAGGATATATTATTCCAATGCGCAGAGCCTATTAGGGAAATAGGAGCTACACTACACTTCCAGGCAGAATGTCCTTGGTTTCAGCAAAGTTCTGATTTGGTGGTGTCAGAGGTCCAGTATTTATAACCAAATGTGCCTGTGGGGAGACTTCAAAGAGGCCTTTGAAGATCATAAAGTACATGCCTTTCCTGCCCTGGCTCCAAACTCACTACAGGGGGGTATGCAGCTCTTTGTGTGGGGACAGGCGCTGGCCTATTCAAGTGCAAGTGTCAGCTCCTTCCTCCCAATCTACCTCAGGAAGGCCCATCAGCCTAGTGATTGGCCATCAAGGTGCAAATGTCACACCCCAGCTCCCTTTGTGTGAGTGTCTAGAGGGAATGTACAAGGTGCAGCTATCACCCAACTCTGACGTGTATTTAGAGACAGGCAGAGGCACAGAATGGTTAAAGTAGGAAAATGCCACCTTTTAAAAAAAGGCATTTTCAGACCTGCAATTTAAAATCTGACTTCATCATAAGTTATCATTTTAAATTGTGAGTCCAGGGACACCAAACTCCAAATCTCTAGCTTTCCCCAAATTGGAAATGACACTTCAAAGATGTTTTAAGCCATTCCCAATGTTAATCTATGGGAGAGATAGGCCTTATAGTACTGAAAATGAGTTTAGCAGTTTTTCACTACCAGGACATGTAAAACTCAAAAGTCCATGTCTTACCTTTTAAATACACTGCACCCTGCCCATAGGAATGCCTAGGGCCTACCTTAGGTTTGATTTATTAATAATAAAAGGGAAGGTTTGGGCTTGCCAATAGGTTAACTGGCCAGGTCGAAATAGTTTAAACTGCACACACAGGCTATGCAGTGGATGGCCTGAGCTATGTTGAAAGGGCAATCAGTGCTGCAGGCCCACTAGTAGCATTTAATTTACAGGCCCTGGGCACATATAGTGCACTTTACTAGGGACTTATAATTAAATTAACTAAGCCAATTGTGGACCAGCCAATGTTACCATGTTTTAAGTACAGAGCATATGGACTTTAGCACTGGTTAGCGGTGGAAAAATGCACAGAATCCTACAGCCAGCAAAAATGAAGTCAGCAAAACAGGAGGTCAGAAGGCAAAAAGTCAGGGGAAATGACGCCAAGGATGCCAGGTCTAGCACAAATCAAATCTTTTGTGAGAATACAGTGCATGGCAATATGGCGAGTTATAGTTAATGTAGTGTGGCTACAGATTTGAATACACTGTAGATGGAGATGCATGACTTTTACAGTTTTGAACGTGTATACATATAAGCAAGTCTTATATAAGCAAGTTATTTTAAGAGTAGAGATAGAGCTGTTAGTTATGTACTTTTCCTGTCTGAAGATGGTCTCAAACTTCTCAATTGGGACATCAATGTCTTTAAGCATACAATACTCCACTGAGTGTCTATCAGCTTTACAGTGCTTAGTTGCTCCCCGTAAATATTCAACAGCCTGTCCCATAATAGCAGCTAGTAAGCTCCAAACACAATCTAGCTATTCAGAATTGGGTCAAATAAAAATATAGTGCTAGAGCATAAAACAGTAACAAAGTGCAGTAACTCAACTCAACAAGATTCTTGTACATAATATTGGATACAAACAAACAACTCTACAGTAAAATAGACCATTTTCCTAAGGTTCTAAACCTCATGAAACATAATTTTTAAAGTCTTTATTAAAAGTAACCTTAATGCGTGGGATCAAGCGGGGTAGCCCTGCCTTGGCTCTTCCTGGCAGTGGTGAAAATGGACCTTTGGTCCGGGCATTGCATCGGCGCAGCTCTTGTACGGGAGAGGTGAAGTGCTATATGGCGCAAGTTCGACTTGGAGAGGGGCATGCTTAATTTGCCCCTATGTACCAGCGGAGTCATCTGGGACTAGTATTCTCCAAGGGGATAACAAAACAACCCATGAAGTGGGAGAGATGAAGAGCCATATCATGCAAGTTCAGGTTTGTTAGAGGCCTGCCTCCTCCACTTCCTCTGTAGCAGCAGAGTAGTTTGGGACTAGTAGTCTCCCAGGACAGCAAAGCAACCTAGGAGTCATTTCTTCACATTTTCAAGCATTAAAAACATCTGCATGGTGCTCTACTACTGCTCGTGTGTTACAAATTCAGGGCCCAATTTATCATTCTTTCAGGCAAAGCAACGCAGAAAGACAACTTGCTGCACTGCATTGTGTGAAAGGGAGAGGGCACGAATGTGTCATATCAATCACGATATGGCACATTCCTGCTCTCTGCCTGTGCTTGCACACAATCTGCTGTCTAGTGCCAACGCAGGCACCCTTGCACCATGGCGCAAAGGTGACTGTGCTACAGACAGGATTGATATTGTGCAGGAAGGGACACCTGCCTGCACGAAAACAATAATCTGAGGTTTTTCCTTCTTTCTATGTTGATTCAGAATGCAGCACACTTAGAAAAAGGAAACAAGAAGAAGAAATATAGATATTTCTCCTCATTGCACTTCCCTTGGGAAGGCATAGCATTTTGATGCAATCTCAGGTTTACCAGTATGGGTTAATCTGGGAATGCTCCAAAATCCACGGGTAGATGCATGGGAACACCCACACTCCGCCCAAGAAACGCCTTTCCAGGGCAGAGTAATGTAAGGCAGTGACTTGCTCTGCCTTGCGTTACTCCAGATTTACCAAGCAAAGTTGGGCCATATAAGGTGGCCTTGTGCTGCTTCTTAAATCTGACTTAGGGATTGCAGTGCCCTTGGAACACCCTGTATGATGCAACAGCAATGCAATTCCTTGATAAATCTGGCCCTCAGTATCATATACTTAATTTCATGTTGAATCAACCTTAAGCGTTTGTCATACCAAAGTTTTTTTAGCATTGTTTAGTTTTGAGATAAAAATCATTTATTTTTTTCATTTTTTTGTAACTTCTTTCTTGGTTTAACGTTGAAGCGGCCCTGAAAATGTGAAACAGGAAGGTTTTTGTTTTTCTGAAATGGTCTCTCTCAGTAATGAAGCAGAAGATAGAGACTCAGATTTTCAAGCCTTTCTAGATACACAGCACAGCAAATGCAGTTGCTGCGCTGCGTAGTGTGAAAGAAAGAGAGCAGAACTGCACTATATTTTCCAAAGAAATGGTGCCGTTCTACTCTTGCGCTGTGCTGACGTTCTTTGAGCTGCCTAGCAGTAAAGCAGGCACCCTTGCACGACAGTGCAAGGGTGCCTGCGTTACCGTCAGGATAGTTTTTGTGCTAGAAGGGGTATCTTCCTGAGCAAACAACATTTTTGGAGGCTTTTTCCTCTTAGTATGTGTGCTTCAGAATGCATCACACATTTAAAGAGGAAATAGCGAGGAGAAAAAAAGATATTTCTCCTTGTTACGCCAGCTTCATGCAGGCGCATCACTTTGACGCAAACCCATGTTTATGACTCATTGTCAATATGAGTTTGATTCAAAATCGTGTCTGGGTGCACGGGAAAGCCCATGCACCACCCATGGAACACCTTCCTGACACAAAGTAATACAAGTAACAAGCTGCATTACTTTTTTTTGCGAAGGAATGCAAATTGACATCTGCTTTGCAAATACCAAAATGCGTCATGTCTGCGCCAAAAAAGTGACATAAACCTGACACATATATTTGCAAATCTAGACCAAAATGTCTAGTTATATTCTTCCAACTTGTTTGCGCATTGTTTATACACAACACATAGTAATAATTTCTAATTAAGAAGGGGTGACAAAACTAAAATGGTGTTTTTGTACATGTGGTTTCATGATTCAGTAGTATAAATTCACCAGTGACTATTCAAGAAAGTCCAAGCGAATCTTTACTACTCATCTATATTCTATTAGTATGCTGTATTTGATCATCATTTCAGTTATGCTCACTACACTGTTAAGCTTTGTCTAGTGCCTGCTGTAGGCGTTAGGAAGACATCTGCAATATTTTTACAAGAGGCGCCTACCCACCACTGCATAAATGCTTCATACCTACAATTTCTTTTCACTCATCCACGAGAAGACATTTCTTCACAGTTTCAAGAGTTTAAAAGGTATTCAATTTTTTCTACTACTGCTCATGTGTTCCAAATTCACTGTCACGTAATCACCCTGGTATTGCATGGTTCTTATTAATTTTGCATGTAAAAGTTTTCGATCAATGTTTCATAGATAGAGAAAAATCAATCTTTATGTGATATACATGCACTTTGTTGGGTGTGTGATGAAGGGGTGCCGATGTTATAATTTTGTAGAGTCTTTTGTGTACAGGTGCCTGTGGGCCTTTATGTTCACTATAGGTGGTTGAGTTTGCAAAGTCTGTTCAGCACGTCTGCATTATCATGATCCACTGTTTTAATTTCAAAACAAATCAGGATTCGGGCGAGATGGCCCATTTCAAGACCTACCTGAAGCCCAATTTGTGTGTGAAAAAGCCGCTTATTGAGAAAAGTGAATATCATATAAACCACTTTAGGGGCTAAAGTCAAGCGTCTTAACGTGGATTCACAGGATATCTTGGCTCTTGAACTGATCCTGTTTAGTGGGTGGAAGGTTAGAATTTTCAATGTCTATACCTGAGTAGGTGTCTTAAATGACGACACAGACACAATCCACAAGCTAGATGATGCCTTGTCGAATTATTCTGATACCATTCCAACCATAGTAGCAGGAGACTTTAACTGTACCTTTGAACCCCTCACCTCAATCCTTCCTGATCTAATGGAGGATTGGGATCGTCTATGGTCTATCCCCCCCTTAGATCTTCCAACAGTAAGATAGTCGAAGAGAGCAGCTCAAGTGCTTGCGCTAACTCTCCAGCATGAGCTTAGAGCTATTAATGGTAGGTCAAAGTCAGACCCCAATGGGGAACATACTTACAATAGGCCGGGCAAAACCAGTAGAATTGATTATTGTTTAATCACCCCTCACCTTTGGCCCCTACTGGTTGACATGGAAGTAGTGAAAAGATCGGAGAGTGACCACCATCCCCTTGCTATTAGCCAGTCTATAGAAGGCCCACTTAAATCAAACACTCTGACAAATCGTGAAGTAGGTATACTTACAAGTGCTAATGATCAGAAAGCTCTGAGATGGGCATGGGTCGAGAGACATCCGGAATCCCTAGAAACAGTAAAGGCCAAAGCAAGGCAAGTTATTAACGATCTGAGCGCTTCTTGTTCAAATGATGCCATTATAAATCTAGGGCCCTCCCATGAGTTGTTTTTTAGTGAGGTAAGAGGCCTACTGAGTCAATCCAAAAATTTAAGTGGTAAAGGGGGCCAATGTAGTGGTAGTAAGCAAGGTACTAAGAGTCCCTGGTATAATTCACACTGTAGGAAGGCAAAGGGTGCGCTTATTGGTGCGCTTAGGCGAGGGATTCAAGCAGAAATTTCAACCTGTAGAGTGGAGTACAAAAGAGCCACTGATGGTGCTAAGAAGGAGTGGGAGGGTTCGCTTTGGACCTCTCTACATACTGCTTTAGCAGATCGAGATCCCAAAGGGTTCTGGAAGAATACTGTATGTTGGCTTAGGGGGGAACGCCCCACCCTCGGACATACAGTCCAACCAGAGGAGTGGGTTGCGCATTTTGGCTCCCTCTACGGAGATGACTCCTGTATAGCTAGGGAGGCCCTGGAGGAGTGGGCCCCATCTGGGGTTCATGTTGAGGGAAACCTGGTTATCACTTTTGAAGAAACATTAACAGCAATATCATCTTGCGTGCCATCTCGTGCCCCCGGCCCAGACAGAATACCAAACAATTTGTATAGGGAAGACAGAATGTTGTGGAGCCAATATATAAACTTGATGTCCAATCTGATTTTGCAAGGTGCTCCCATTCCATCCTCCTGGAGGATAGCAGAAATAGTTCCTATTTTTAAAAAGGGGGACAGATCTTCACCTCTGAGCTATAGGCCCATAAGTCTTATTGATTCGCTTCAAAAAAATTCTGTAAGCAGGTTTTAGGCAGGATACAGAATTGGATAAAGGAAGATAACATTTTGAGCGATCTGCAGGCGGGTTTTCGCTCTAAAATTAGTACATTGGACCAGGTGTTTCGCCTAATTTGTATTTACTGGAAAGAAGTGGCTGTGAAGGGTGGTAAGCTCTATGTCGCATTTGTCGACCTGCGTACAGCATTCGACTTAGTCCCACGAGAAAAACTTTGGAGGGTGCTTCGTGAGATGGGCATCCCGATAAATATTTTAAACATTCTAATGTATTTACATTCAGAGAATTCTGCACAGGTGAGATGGGGACCCAACAACCAAGTAACAGAAACCTTCCCAGTTAAACGCGGAGTAAGACAGGGATGTGTGTTGGCACCCACTCGTTTTACTCTTTTTATAAATGGTGTAGTCGAGTGTTTAGAAAGGGATGGCTGCGATGCACCAAAAATAGGGTCACGGAGAGTTCCGGCATTACTCTTTGCCGACGATACCCTTTTAATTTCGAAATCACCACAAGGGCTCCAACAACTTTTAAACAACTTTTTAAAGTTCTGTAAGGATAGAGGGCTTAGTTTAAATGAAACAAAAACCAAATTTATGGTTTTTAATAAAGGCAGAGGAGTAGTGAAGACAAGACCGATGTGGGCTGGTAGTACAATCTTAGAGCAAGTTGAAGCATTTGATTATCTGGGTATCCGGCTTACTCCATCAATTAACTGGAGTCCCCAGGTTGAAAAATCAAAATTACAACTTATCCACCAGTCTACACAAATAAGCAAAATCCATAAGAGGACAGTCTCTAGGCAGATTGCTCCCGCCCTTGAGATCTATAACAGCAAAGTCCTGGGTGGGGTACTCTATGGTGCGGAGTTGTGGGGTTCCTCCTTCCAAGCCACTTTATCAATAGTAGAAAATCGGTTTCTCAGATCATTGGTTGGCCTTCCGGCTAGCACACCCCTGGTCCCAGGGGTACTTAGATCTGGCTCAAAAACAAGTAAAACATAAAGTTAATTTTAAAATGTTATCATTCTGGTATAGGATCTGGACGGTAACTGAGCTGGAGCCCTATCGTGAGGCTTTAAAGGATCTATTAAGATTCCCTCAGGCAGAATCCTTAAAGTGGTTTACTTATCTACGTGATCTATTAGGGAGAGTAGGGTTGGAAAGCTTTTGGTCGAGCCCAGAAACAATGATTGGTACCTCGAGGGCGGAATTGAAAAAAATGTATTGGGAAATAATACTAAACCTGGATCGAGCAGAACAGTCCTCAGGATTGACAAAAGTTTTTTTATCTCACAAATGTACCCCATTGTTTGAAGTAACAATTGAGGAAATTATACCACCATTGGCCCGAAAACTGTTCCTACAGTTTAGATATAAGACCTTACCTACCTAACTCTTTTGTTCAAGGTGGTGCACGAGTATATCAGCTGATGATCTGTGTCCTGCGTGTAAATCTTCCCAGGAATCAATTGTTCATTTACTCTTTTTCTGTCCTTATTATGTATTATTGAGAAAAAGATGGATTGTACCCCTATGTAAAGCTATTGGCCCGGGACATTACCTAGCAATTCTGAGGCAATTGTCAATCGATACTAGTAGACTAATAGTCTTTGGTATCTCCAGATTTCTCTATGCTGTGTGGATAAGGCGGGGGAAGCTAATGAAGTGATCTACTTTTTAGCTAATATGCCGAAAGGCGGAAATTAAATGAAATACTGTATAATGTCCAGCCCATAATTTTTGATGGATTCTTTCTTTTGAATGTTTTAGTCTTTTAAATATGGTTAATTTTAACTGGTGCTTTTAAATATATTGTATTGTGATGTACTTTTTTGGATCTCTGAGATAGTAAATAAAGTTAATGATTCGGTTCGAATATCATATAACAAAACCCTTGGCAGACCCCACACAGAATTACATTACCGCGCCCCTTTGATCTGTCTTAGATATTTTTAATCATACTTCAATCGCATTGCCTTTGTTGCACACTTGGGACCTGCACAAAGCAACTTCTGACCCTTTACCCAAAATCTCTGATACCCTAGAAATTCTAAAAACACCCATACCATCCAATATCACCTCTGCATCATCAACACACACCTCCCTCCATGCTGGTACAATCAGCCTCAACTGCGCTATATTTATTGATCTCTGTATCTTCAACTTATCAAAATCCTTTTCCCAGTTTCTTCAGCTGATGGCTCGTATCCTCAAAACACCTTATCATAAAATGCTATTCCCATCAGCTTGTAGACAATAAACACCAGCGACAAACATCTCTCAATTCATAGTATGACAAAATGAACTACAACTCCTCTGCACATTTCACAGTTGTCAGCTTCCAGCCCCCTCCTCTTCACTCACAATGCCATGAACTCCTACCATGCTTGATGGTATTCCCTTATAGTAGATGTGACTAAGAACCTTCAATTAGCATAATCCTTCACTGCAACCTATTTAGCATAACTCCACTGGCACTGGCATCTTCATCAGCTCTGCTCCTGGACTATTACATATTCTCCACTGTGAACAAAGCAACACATCCACAATGTCATTGTCAATGCCTGGCACATCTCTAGCTCTGAATGTAATTTTGTAACTCAAACAATCAACAAAAAATGTCAATTGCAAGACTTTGACAACTCATGTAGTTTGTCTGTTCAGAATGTTCACCACCAACATGTCATTCAGATTGATAGATATATTTTTATAGCAACGGTCCTGGACAACCTAAGAATGCGAGCCGACAATGGTAATATGTCCGTATTGGTACTACTGGACATGTCGGCCGCATTCGACACAGTAAATCACAGTATCCTGCTGAGAAGACTAGAGAATATCGGAGTGAAAGGACAGGCTTTAAAGTGGCTGCATCAGTATCTGACGGACAGGCAACAGGTGGTAACTATCCCACCGTTTGCCTCTCCTAAGACCCCGTGCGACACGGGGTACCACAGGGCTCAGCAATAAGCCCTATTCTATTTAATATCTATTTGCGCCCTTTATTCCCAATCATTAAGTCCTTTGGCATCGACCTAGTTAATTATGCAGACGATACGCAACTCGTGTTCTCGCTGGAAGGAAACCAGGCAGTATCCATTGAGAAATTTCAGGAGTGCATGCTTAAGACCTCTAGCTGGCTCAGGAAAAACTCCTTACAATTTAATGGAGAAAAAACCGAGATAGTATACTGCTCTGCGGCCAAAATAGCTCGGCCCTACCCTGCCGAATTCAGACTTACCCCTATGGATAAACCACTGACTCCCGCCAGTACAGTACGTAATCTGGGGGTTTTAATGGATGACAATCTCCAGCTGGAATCACAGATTAACAAGACAGTTAGTACTTGCTTCTCTGTGTTAAGAGCACTGCGTCAGATCCTCCCGCTCCTGCCTGCTACCTCCAGACCCTTAGTGTTGAGGAGTCTTATATTGAGCAGGTTGGATTACTGTAACTCCCTGTATCTGGGAGCACCACAATCAGCATTGCGGAAATTACAGAGGATTCAGTCTATAGCAGCTAAATTGGCATTAAATAGGCAACGCAGGTCCTCTACATCTCTAGCCCTAAGAGATCTCCATTGGCTGCCCTTAAAGGAGAGAATTCATTTTAAATCTCTATGCATAGTGTTCAAAGCATTACATGACTTAGGTCCAATATCTATGCAGGAGAGATTTACCTGGTATACTCCAGGGAGAAACTTACGATCATCAGGTATGCATTTGGTAACCACCACCAGATTTAAGAAAACTAGGACAGGTGGCAGAGCCTTTGGGGTAGCAGCCTCCCGACTTTGGAATGACCTTCCTTTGAATATCAGGCAATTGAAATCTTTACTTCCATTCAGAAAGAGCCTAAAAACGTGGCTCTTTCCTAAGAATTAGTGTCACAAAGCATATCGTACAGACTTTTTTATGCACAACGTCATCTGGGCAAGTCACAGCGCCAGGATACCCGTAGGGTGACAGTTTTGCGCTTTATAAATTCAAAAATAAATAAATAAATATTTTTGTTCTTGAAATGAGAGCCCCAGAGTAGCAAAGCCACCACTAGAGGGAAGAACTACAGTAAGGAAATGCTCATTGCCCCCTTTTTTCAGGCAACTGGCCACTCGTCCATGCACCACTACCTGTGCCAAAATAATATAAGACCAATGTCCCCAACTGTGTCAGAATATATTTGAATTTCCATTGTGCTTCCTCACCAAATCCTTACAAGGGTATGCCATTAAATTTGTCCCAAACTTTCTTCCACACCCATCAATCTTGCCATCAATCTTATTCTGTGATGTGGCATACCATGGCACAACAATGATAACCAGAGTAGCCTACAGATCGTCTTCCCTATCTTTACCACACAGGAAGCAAAATCCAAGTATCCCAAAGCACCTGTTTCTCCCCACCATCACCATTTTCTTGGACAGCATCCCTTTAAATATCTGCACCAAACATTCTTTCTTCTCTTTCAGAAATGTTGCTTCAAATGCCATATAGGTACCCCAATATCCTGCATCAATTCCTGGAAGTGAGTCAATGTATTATGACACGCTGAAGGGCCCACTGAACCCACAAACAAGCAATCATCTAAATAGTATATCACTAATGAAACCCTTGATATAAACTCAAAGACCAACTATAATGATGAGCTAAACTTCTCGAATAATGCACAAGAAACAGAAAACTCCATAGGCAGAGCTTTGTCCATGAAGAACCAACCTCCAGACTGTATGCACAACAACTCCTAATTCTGCGGGTGAACTCTGATTGTATGTTGCTCTACGCAATGTACATTCTTACTCCTGATTTCTTCACCAACTCAAAGGCACCATTAACCAATGCATACTTCACAGACGTTAAGTCCTCTAAAATTAAGTCATTTATAGAAGATCCTTCTGGCTATGGTAGATGATGAATCAGCCAAAACTCACCCTTTTCTTTCTTACGCACTACCCCTATTGGTACTTGCAATCAAATTCTTCAAGAACCACGATTCAAATGGGCCTTCCAACCTGTGCTCCTGCACTCCACCACCTCTTTCATCAATTTGCTGCACACTACATCAGTATGCTCTGTAACAGAGAACAGGTTCTCCATCCACCAACCTAACCACTTGCCTTCAGAACCTAATCTGAAACCAAAAGTGAAACCTTCCAACAAAGTCACATCTGTTTTTTCATACCACTGCAACTAGTACCCCAAACGTGCTGGCCTAACTGGTGCAGTTTTTTCCTTCTGGTACTTACCCCCACGGTGACTTTCTCTCTACTTGTTAACCTGCAATGACCCCACTGTGCTTGCTGTCCAATTTCTGCTTGACTAGCGCAATATACAAGATGACTCACCTTCCTGTCCTTTATCTGCTGTAGCCACCCCTCCAGGAGTGGACCGCCCTGGAAATTGCTGATAAATCACTGGCAGGCCACAATTCATATATGTTGCATGTGCTGGCCTAGTGGGCGCATTCCACTGCAACCATAGGACTGTATCCAGTTCCCCCATTTTCCTTCTGTGTCCTCATATAACCTGTCTCCAAGCTCCTCGTCATAGATGATGCACGCTAAATCACCAAACATTGGTTGGGATTTTCTAGCTACATCAAAATATTTAAACAGAGCAAAAGAAAGTTTTGGGTACTGTTCACAGTACACACTTGCATAAATCAAGAAGTCTGCTGTCCAGTTCTCTACGTTCACCAGCACCCTAGGACATCTGGCTATCTCAAACCCCTCCTCTTTTGACCCCTCCTTGACTCTAACCTCTCTGTAAAGCAATTTAAATACTTTGATGTATTCACCCTTCCAGATCCTGGCTTTTTTGCCATTAAATGAGCTACCAAGGGCTTATATACTTCTATGTCTCAATTTTTTATGTTGTATTTCCTTACTCTCTTTTTTCTGTTTTCGCATCTTCACTCATACATCATCTTACTCCACAAGCTATGTCAGCTCGGATCTTCTCCAACTAACCGTACCTCTTTCTCCTCAGTCCCTGTACTTTGATCTGAAACATATGCACCCTTCCTCAAAGGCACCTTTTTCAATCATTTATGCCTTTGCCCCCGCCAATAGACCTCGCTCTCTAAAATGCCTTTTATAAAAATTGTATTTCTTACCTAGCCGTAAGATCAGGGAATGCACTGAAGCCTGCCATTCAGCCATGATATTCTGTCCATCCACCAAAACTGCTTGTGGTCTTTCTGCTACCAGTATTCATACCACCCCCTGTAATGCACCAATCTACTTCATCACATTAATCACATTAATTCCCTGAGGCCTCTTTTGCCCTCTGACATCATCTGCCCACCACCTCCATCCCTCTCATTCTGTTGTTGCCCCACACCTGTGTTTACTAGTTCGCCTTCCTCTCCACCCTCCATCTCCTCATCATAGCTCAATATCATGTCCTCAAATTCTTCAGTTGCTCCCTTTCCCACAGCCCAACTATTCATCCCCAAGACCACACCATTGCCTACGCTCCATCATAAAATTCATAAAATCATTTGCAATGCAACAACACCACCATCTTCATCAGGGAGACTGCCTGTGCCTTCATTGTACACCTGATTACTAGTCCCACAGTGACACTGGGATGGCCACACCAGACCTCACTTCATGCTGGGACATTTAAACAACACCAGTCTCTCCCAGCAGCTGCCACGTACATGTTTGCACCATGAGATCTGCATCCGGTCTGCCTAATCCACCAGTCTGGCTACCTGCTCCCTTACTCACCTTAATAGCTGATGGTCCCTCCCAAACATCTTCCACTGATACTCACCTGCCCACACTGCTCCTGAGGTCATCTCCAGGCACTCAGCCTCCTCAAGTATGCTCCTGGTTATACTTCTACGGTTCTCACAAATTCCTGCCTACTCCACATAGCATCCTTTAACTCCCCATCCATCCTCCTTCATCAACACTGTCCCCTTCACTCCATACTCAGGGGCATATTTATCAAAGCATTTCAGTCGCTCTTGCACCATGCAAGGGACACAGGGCGAGACAAAACCTAGAATGGGATTTACCAAGCCACGCAAGGTCACCTTGCGTGGCCCTGCATGTCTTGGTAAATCTGGAGTAACGCAAGGCAGCGCAAGTCGCTGCCTTGCGTTACTCTGCCCCAGGGAGGCATTCCATGGCTGGAGCATGGGTGTTCCCACGCATCCACCCATGAATGTTGGTGCACTCCCAGATTTACCATGAGTGGTAGACCTGGGAACGCATCAAAATGCTATGCCCTCCCAGGGGAGACATAACGAGGAGAAATATCTTATTTTTCCTCTTTCTACATAGAATGAGAAAAAAGCCTCAGAGGTTGTCGTTTGTGCAGGCATCTTTTCACCATGGGGCAATGGTGCCTGCAGTGGCACTAGGCAGCACATTGTCTGCCAGCACAAGGAGAGGATGGGAATGTGCCATATAATGTTTAATCTGGCGCATTCCTGCCCTCACCCTGGCAGGCAACACAGCGCAGCTAGGTGTCTTGCTGAGCTGCGTTGCATGACATTTTGATAAATTGGCCCCTCAGTTTTTCTTTGTGTGTTGCTAGTAAACATCTTGGCCCCAGCCCCGCCTGTCTCTTCAGTCTGCTTGGGAATTGTCAAGGGCTCCACATGTACTACTTGTTTTGCTGCCTGAAGTCCTTCTTCACTTTCTGCGGATGCTGTCTGATATCCTTGCAACCCCCTCCCTTTGCGCCAGGGCCACTGCTACATAACTGAATAGTGCCCCCTGGCACCCACAATCCGAAACCAGGCCCACATCTCTTTACTTCCCCTTCTCCAGCCAGCTTGCTCTGCTTACGCTATTTGCTGCTCAACACATGTGAGCCTGACTTTGCTACTGCCGCCTGCAATCCCTGTTCAAACTGCACTTCTTAGGGAAGCCTCGGCGGTCCCAGGAGCATTCAGACTGCTACCTTCCCTCGTTGACTAGTCATCTGACGTCAGTCAATGAGGGAAGACATCAGTCCTTCACTCATCACAGAGTGAGATGGGGTAATTGAGACTGCTGACCCCACCCCACTCTGTGATGAGGTGTCAATGATTGACACTCAGCCCTGGGCACTTCAGGGCTTAAAAATGAAGCACCCAGGTCTGAGGCAATCAGTGACACTCTCCCTAGTCATGAGAGGGAGTGCGTTTAGGCTCTTTTGTCAGGCTGAGGAGGTCACGCCCACAGGGCTGTGAAATCCACAGTCTGGCAAAATTCAGCTCAGGCAGCCAGGAGCATACGCATTTAGCGCCTGGCACCTGACCTGAACTAGAAGAGTGTCTGCCAGGTTGACCTTTGTTCAGCCTGACAGACTCTCCTTTTGCTGGGAAAAAGGTGGGGGGCATGACCCCTCAGCCCATATGGACAGGCCACTGAGGCCCCAGCCCACTAATTACCACAGTCTTACTCTCTACCTCATCCTGTATTTACTCTTCAGTGGTGAGCAGGCTAAAACAGTTCATGCCACTTAATCCACTGAGTGTCGAAGGGAGCGTGATCTACAAGGCACCCATGCTACTCCAATGCCCCCAAACTCAGTAAGACTCCCCTGACTGCCTCCCTCAATGCAACAACTCCTCAATCACCTCTCATTAGCCCTATCAGACATCTTCAAACCTACCAGTACCCAACCTTTAATTACCTGCCAAAATTAATTATGCCTAGTCCCAAACCAAAATAAGGTGAGCTATAGTGGTGCAGGTAATTTTACCAGGGAGGGTGACACACATGCACACAAACACCTCACTCACACTCATTCATTCACACATGCACACACACCCACTCACAACACTCACTAACAAATACACATACATTCATGCATATATACACGCATGCATGCATCAAACAAAAAAAAACACATAAAACTTACTTCCACAGCACTCTCCGATAGGTCAGCCAATGAGGGAAGGCAGAAGTCCCAAGCACCGGAGGTCCCAGGATGGTTGGGACTACTGCCTTTCCTTATTGGCTAATCTAAGGTCAGCCACTGAGGGAAGGCAGCAGTTTCAATCTCATCACATAGTGGGATGGGGTGAGTGAGACTGCTGACCCCACCCCACAACACTCTGTGACGAGGTGTCACTGATTGATACTCGGCACTGGGCACTTCAGGGCTTTAAACTGAAGCGCCCAAGTCCGAGGCAATCAATGACATTCCCCTTTGTAATGAGGGGGAGGGCCTTGAGGCACTTGTGCTGGCTGAGGAGGTCACACCCGCAGGGTTGTGAAATTCTCAGCCTGGCAAAGTTCAGCTCAGGCAGCCAGGAGCATACGCATTTAGTGCATGTGTAGATCCTGGCTGCAGGGGCGGCTACTGCCCAAATGAAGTGGTGGGGCGGGTAGCAAATGATAATAAACAAAAAAGCACTTACCTGCCGCTCCCGCCACCAGCCGTCTCTGTGTTCCTCTCATCTCGGAGGATGTCCAGGGGCCGGCACAGGCTCCCAGACTCCCCACCCAATCCAGACACTGTTCTCATGCTATGCGAACAGCACCAGGATTAGTCTGAGTGGCCTGGTTAGGCACTCACGAAGGGACTGAGAGCCTGTGCCATTTCTCCACCTGGCTGTACAATACAGCTGGATTGGAGAAATCTAAGTGCGCATGTCGGTTTGGCCATCCTAAGACGACCAGCCAAACCGACATGCGCACTTACAGTGGTGCTGTTTGTCCATACAGGACAGCCCGGACCCACCGCCATAGATTCAGCAGCATCAGCTGTCAGTGAAAATTACAGTCCCCAGGCTACACCACTTACCCGAAAAGTCCATGGCCAAGGCTCCTAGGTCACCTCCCCAAGCTCCCCAGGCACCATTCGATCTGATATGTTCACACTGAAGCCAAAGGCTGCAGCTCCACCCACAGCCTTTAGAGGATCTCATTTAAGCTTACATTGTGAATCCAGGCTGTCATCTTTCAAAGTAGAACTTTACAGGCATCTCTAAGCGCAGATCGGGAGCTAATGTGAAATTTAGATATATTTCATTTCTATAAACCTCTGGATAATTATTTTTTTTTCACGTTCGGTGTTTCTCGCACACAAATGTATCCATTTTCTTTTTAAATCTGTTCCTTCAAAGAACCATTCCTTCTTTCAGTAAACAAAACATTGGAGGCATATTTGTAGATCACGAGTTTCGCTTACATTCTAAGACGAACCAGGGCCCTTCAAACCACACCCTTCTTCTGTTTCTCGCTTTTAAAATATTTTGTGCAGAGGACCACTTGCTGCGGAGAACTTTGGGGCATATTAGCAAGACCGGCGATAAAATTATCGCCGTTTTAGCGGCAGGAAACTGCCGCTAAAACGGCGATAATGGGCTTGCTAATATGCGTATAGAATTCCAATAGAAGCCCAGGTTAAATGTGCAGGACATCTAACCTGGGTTTCTATTGGAATTCTATAACGCATATTAGCAAGTCCATTATCGCCGCTTTAGCGGCAGTTTCCTGCCGCTAAAACGGCGATACTTTTATCGCCGGTCTTGCTAATATGCCCCTACATTTCTCATAGACTATTACATCCACCACAAGCAGTTTAATCAGATGACTACTTGCTTTCATGTAAGAACGGCTTGCTTGATGTGCTATGCGGTCCCTTTTTTAACACACAGTGCCTGCACATGCCATCAGCTCCATGCATTTCAAGTGATGGAAATCCGAAAGCTCCAATCTCTTACACCTAAGACTAAAAGCAGCTATCAATGCATAGCCTCGTTCCAGGCTCGCGTAATTATTTTATTCAAAGTACGAATTGACTTCACGGACGGAAGTGAGAGCAGACTAGACTAGACGAAGTGGCGGAGAGAGGCGTTAGCCGTCTTGGCTTAACGCCTCTCTCCGCCACTTCAGAAACGCCAGGCTGCACCATATGTGTGCTGCTTCGTGCAGCACACATGGAAGTTACAAAATGGCATTTTGAAAAACGGTTTGTTCATGTACAGGAAGGGACACCTTCCTGTACATGAACAAACCATGGCATTTTGCTTTTTCATGTGCTGCACAAGGCAGCACACATGGAAAAGCAAAACGAAGAGAAATAAAGCATTTCTCCTCGTTTCGCCACCTTAAGACCAGAATTTTTCTGGTCTTAAGTTCGGCGCTGCCACCTATTATCGCCAAACTTGATATTAGGTGGCAGCGTCGACTTCAATGGGTGCTGCGGTGGAACGCCCACCGCAACACCCACTGCACGCCCCTTTCACGCTAAGTTTAGCGTGAAAGGGGCCCTATTATCAAGGCAGCGTTAAGCCACTTAACGTGGCTTTAAGCCACGTTAAGGGGCTTAACGCTGCCTTGATAATAGGGCGCTGACTCTATCGCCACCACAACGTCACAAAAAGTGACGTTGTGGTGGCGATAGGAGCTTGATAATATGCCCCTAGGTCTCTCAATCTTACATAAGTTAAACAAAAAAAAGCTATTTGTTCTTGGCGATTCTATGCATTTCCCCCAGGAACGTCACTTTGCAAAATTGTAAATAGAGCCACGCCTGATGATGATTTTAATAAATGCACCATTACCACAATGTTGCTGTGTCCAGGCACTGTAAATACCACGGGGCATATTTATAAGTAATGACGCATCGTTGCACCAAGGCATCGATGCGTCGAAATTTCTTGCACCTGCATGAAAAATCCTTACGACGCTATGGATGCGCTGTATTTACACTACGGGGCTCCATGGCGCAAGGTCCCAAGGATGCGTCAGAAATTCTGACATATCCTTGGGAAGATGCCACGAGGCATCCTGCCCAAAAGTGGCGCATTGCTGTAGTTGGTCATAAAACTGACTCAAACTACAGCAAAGCTTCAAAAAACAGAGGCGATGCGTCAGTTTTGACTGGTGCAAGTAGCCTACTGTATGGGACCAGTGTAATAGAGTGTCAAAAGGTGAAAAACTCACCTGGCACCCTGTTACATTGGTCCTGGAAGTCATGCAGACAAGTGGGCATAGTGTACTTATGTGTACCACTATGCCTATAGATGTGTAACATAAGTCATTAAAGTTGTGTAATGTGTGGTTTGCTGTGTTACCTACCATATGTGTGCCCTTACCTGTTGAGGGGATGTGACTTGATTGCAAATAACACTGTTTCAAGTCACTTACTAGTCAGATTCCTCTGAAACAGCCAATTTGTCATTACTACCCCTGGGTTTTAGAGGCACAGGAATTTTGACCCATCTGAAGCTCAGCGGCCCACTTCCCGAAGAACAGTCACTTTGGGAAAAGGCATAAATATCACTGCGTCAGTTTTACAGGGGATCGTAGTTGGGTAACGCCTAATTTGCATATATTAAAACTAATGTGATGCAGCCAATTCCGACAAAGGAAAAAAATTACGCAGGCCGGCAAAAAGTGACGCATCAGCCTAGATGCGTCACCTTGTAAATATGGAGCAATGACAGCGCAGCTGCTGTGTCAAAAAAAATGACACCACATTTGCGCAAGCTCCTTGTAAAAATGCCCCAGGTGTTACTATTTTCCAATTAAATTGTTCTCAAAATACGGACCTCAAAAGGATGGAAGGCTGAGTGGCCCTACTGGGAGTAGAATCAGCGACCGACATATGGCTGCAGGTGTCAGCAGTGAATGCTGTTACTAAATAAGCCACCTTCTACAATTAGTACATGCACAAAGCTCAGTATCTGCGCTGCAGGTTCCAAGATATGCATGCTGCAGAAAGTGGTATTTTCAACTGATTAGTCTTAAAAAATACAAGTCCTTGACAGCACTTTCATTTTCCAGCTTCAAATCGGAACAACTCCTCTATCTTTACATCTCCTCTAAGTGGACAATCAGGACCAGCCATCCTCAGTTAATAGTTCAAACTAGCAAAACGTTGTCATGCAGATGAGCCATTTATACATATTCAATATCGAAAAAATATTAAAATTAGATGCAAACAAATCCTGCTTCATTTTTTATTCATTTATTTATTTTAACAAGGGCCCTGCATTGGACAGCGCGGTCCGCGTTCTCTTTCGTGGTTCATAGACACTTCTATTTTTTTTAAATATTTTTATTTATCATTGCAACATGGCCATCTGCCATGTTAGAGCAGTAAATAAAAAATGCACATCACAAGATACAGGTGAAAACTCACGCCGGCACGTGCGTCACCATGCAGGTGTGCGCACCAGCTGTCATCTTGGAATGGATTTTTTTAAACAGTGAACGTATTGCTGGCGGTACGTGCGCATGCATCGTGACTCGTGCATACGATTGTGAAAAAGGCTAGACTCTGCCTTTTGGCGCTGAGTCCTATAGGCTTTGCCAATTCTCATTCAAATCTGTAGGTGCAAGACGGTCCTGTTGGTTAGTGGTCTAATATGTATACTGTATCAAAGGAAAAGAAAATACTGTTTAGCGTGTTATGTTGTGCAAATGTAGCCAGCTGTTAAATATTTGAGTAAATTATTAGTGGTTTTACTTCTCAGACTGACCCAGATGTTCTATTCTTTTTAGGTCGAGCCTAGGCAGCGCATGAGCTGTCTCTCGACATGCTGTAATCTAAAGTATGGACGTTCACCACGCCCATCGCTTTTCATTGGGTCCTTGGTTGCCTTTCAAATTTCCTTTGGTGTGTTTGGTAAATGGCTTGCATTTGTCCCACCTTTTGCCTGTTTTGTTCCGCCCTGGAGACTGACCCTGCTACATGGATCAATTTGCTTCTGGCTATTTAGGTTAGTTTTGCACTACTTTTTCTTTCGCCTTGGGTCATAGTGCTGTCCCCCCACCACCTCTGTCCATCACTGCATTTTACTTAATCTGCCCATGCGGTGTCCCCCACCACCTCCCACCCCTTGCTGCGTTTCCTACTCTGTTGTGCCCGTCGCGATTCTGCATTGGTTCCCTTGTGCTTTAAAAGGAAACTAAAACATCTTCCGAGGCAGTCTTCTTCGTTGCCCCCGATTGGTAGCAAAAGGCAGGCAATGGCCAGGCTGAGCCCCTGCACCAAACTTTAGTAAATAATTCCCCCTCACTGTATATGTTTACATAATTAGCAATTTGTTCCCCAATCTAGGTCACACACATCTCCTTCACAATTCAGGTCTTGACTGTTTACATATCGTTCCGCTGTGTATAAACTCAATTTGAAGCGAGAGGCGAGAATGTGCACTTTTGGCTTGAGCTCTCTAAAGGGGGTGGGCGAAAGAACGGGCTTGTACCATGTGGCCAGTGATTTTGTTGGTAGACATTGTAATGCTTTTCTATATATTTAGCAGTCTGCTTGGTGCATTTGCCCAGCTGTCCTGTTCATACGTCTCACTGCGTGAGCGGCAATGAGTGCGTTTGCTACATAGGAATTTTCAGTGCTTGCCTGGTATAGGTGTATGTGTGGTGGACATGCAACACTACGTGCATTTATCTTCTATGAGTATATGTGCCCAGCACTGGATCTAGCAGTCGTTCACGTGCAGTAGCTGGTGATTGCTTGCTTTATGCGCAGCACATGGTTTGTAGAATGAACGTGCACTGGTACAACTGTGGTGTGTTGCAGGCCAAGAGTGCATGAACAGTTGTGCATGCCACCCTGACTGCGTGAGTGGTGCATGAGGTGCACATCCCCGGTGCATGCACATGTGGTCCATGTTCAGCGCTTGATGCAGTTCTGGGTGTACAAAGAACTGAATATATATGTACCACGTACAGCATGCGAAGTATATGCACGTTAGTTGTCATTGGATTCATAAATGGTGCATTTCTAGTTCTTGGATTATATGTACCATAGTGTACATGATGGGTATATGTAGCGCATACAATGTCAAGGTGTCACTTTTTCAGCACTCAGTATCAAATATAGAATGCATGTCTGTTACGGGGTGCATGAGAAGTACACGTGCAGCATAGGCACATTTGTTAATTTGAATTGTACCTCCAGTACAGGGTGTGAGCGGTGAAAAGAGTGTCTGATGTAGTACCCATTGCATGAGTTGCAAAAGAGTGATTTATGTGCCGCACTGTTAGGCCCACAGACTGAGGATGAGTAGGGTCTTCAGCGCAAAAGAATGAGATGTGTGTGTTTGTCTGCAGCACGGGGAGCATGAGTGTTGCTGATAAATGAGATTCATTTGAACCATGTGATCAGCACTGGTATATGCGCAGTGCCAGGTGCAACATTCGTTCATGTACAGTGCTTCTTGGAAGAATGCTGCATGGATAGTGTTAGGTTGGGGGCGTGGCTTGGTGCCGATGGAGTGAGCAGCACAGCTCGCGCACTCCAGTCGGCCAGCCGCCATCAAGCGACATCCTGACTACCAGACCAGGACAAAAACCCCTGCAGTGAACTCCCGCAATCACACAGAGTGGGAGGTGCGGACTGAGGGGGTGAAAGTGCCCCCTTCATCGAGAAATAGTGGCTGAAAAGAGAATTAATACCACGGCCATGGGGCTCCTCAAGATGGCGGCGCCCACAGAGAAGCTGCGTCTCCGAAAATGAGATCTCACTGGTAATGCCGAGGGAGCTGATGGAGCACCTGAAATAGGGGGTGCCCCCCGTTGCCGCTGCGGGCCCCGGACTGGGCCCTGGGACCTCCAAGATGAGAACAGAGACGCGGAGAAGCAGCGGGCACCAGCGTGCCAGAGAACCCACGTGGCTGGCACCGGAGACGTGCTCGGAGAGGACGGCAGCTGGGAATGGAACTGAGGCGGCGATCCTGCAACCCCCCGAGAAGACAACGCCTACTCCCCAAAGGTGAGCGCGCCTCTGTGACCCTGCCAGTAATAGAGAGGGCAGCGGTGGGTGCTCAAGACGGAGGCGCCCCCCTCCTTCAGGGCTGTGGGCTGAGTGCTGGCCCGGCGCCCTTTGGCGGAGCGAAGAGCGAGAGGGAAGTGGCGTGTGCGGCCCCGGCCAGGGCACAGACCGCACTGGAGAAGACACTGCCCTGCAGCTGAGAGGGGCACCGGGCTGAGACTTTGAGGCCCCTCGAGAGGGCGTGCCCGCGGTGGGCCAGGGGGCACGATCTGGTTGCCGGCGGAGGAGATAGCAGAGGGGGGCCCAGGGCGAGAGGAGTTCCCCCATCGCATGCTGTGAGCCACATTTCGGGCCCCATAGCCTGACAGCGGAAAGTGGAGTATTAATGCCGGAAACGAGGCCTAACACAGCAACTCCGGCCCTGCAGAAAGACGCGACTGGAGGCCGGGCCTGTGAACAACTTAACTTGGCGCTTGGTTTAAGGCGCGGTAAAGAGACTGCCCAACAGGCGCCGGCTGGGGAGCTGCGCCTGAAGACTGTGGGGACCCTGGGGATTAAGCGGAAAAGTCGAGTGCAGCGGCGGGACGCGAAAGGAGTGCACACTAAGCTGGCCATGTCCAAGTGATTCCTGTCAAGCAATCGCTTGTTCGAAAGACCAGCAGAGACTTACGAGACCTGAGCCTAACAGGACGAGGAACATCTGTGGAGCATTGGGAGAGGTGGACCCAGGCCTGAACTGCAACTGAAGAGCACCAACGAGGGCACCTGTTCTGAGGAGTGTGGGGTTGGGGCAGATGTGGGCGCACTTGGCCTGAGTGCAGCCAAGAGGTCATAATCACCCAAAGGATACCCGCAGGTGGAGACGGTCCTAGGCGCGACAAGGGCTGGAAGACAGCACCCAATGAGCGCCTGCTTCACCAGAGGTGGTGCAGATCGTGAGGGAACGATGGGGAAAGTGCCTAAAAAGAAAGACAGAGAAGAGGCCCCAGTAGACAAAAGAAGATGGAGGAGAAAGGGATACATCAATCACAAGCAGAGCACCCTGGGGATCCCACACTCCAGGACATACTGCAGGCCATTACGTCCTCCAGCGAACATCTGGAAGCTAAAATTGACCCGCTGGGCTCGGACCTGGGCATCCTCAGAGAAGACCACAAGCGGCTGGCGGAACGTGTGACGACGAACGAAGGTCAGCTCTCTGAGACCTTGCTGGACATAGTGGCAATGAAGAAACAATTGACAATACTTGAAACAAAGGTGCGCATGCTAGAATTCCGAGCGGAAGATGCCGAAAATAGATCACGCAGGAAAGCCTCCGCATTTTAGGCCTACTGGAAAAAATAGAAGGTCGCAGCATGGTGGACTACCTCGAAAAATGGTTACGTGAGGAAGTAGCGTCGGAAGGCCTGCCAGGCTTCTTCGCTTTGGAGAGGTCGCACCGTGTTCCGATGAAACCACCCATACCAGGAGCACCGCCACGAGTGGTAATAGCGAAACTCCCCCATTACAGAGACAGAGACCACATTATTGCCCAAGCGAGCCACAAGGGAGACATAACAGTGGACAATTCCACAGTGCAAATCTTCCCGGACTTTTCCAGGGATGTGCAGCGGCAGAGAGGTTCCTTCCTAGAGGTGAAACAAAGACTGCAACAGCTGAATTACAAGTATGTAACACAATATCCAGCCAAGCTGCGAGTGACCATGGAGAACGGAACAGAATTCTTCTGAACCACGCAGGAGGCCTCGGAGTGGTTGGAGAAGCACGAATGGGATGGCACCGCTGTGAGAACCCGGGCAGAGAAGGCGAACAGAGAAACGCTCTAGAGGTCGACGGGTCATGAGAGAGACCCTGGTCCCCACACAAGAGGAGGCGCAACTGGAGTGCCAGAATGTGATGCAGGTGGTGGGGTTGATGAGCAGAAAAGGGAGAGACTACGTGCCTCTTGAGGGCAGCGAGGCAGCGGCAGATTCGGGCTCTGAGCAGGGGTCCAGTGACTCAGAGACGCAGAGTGTGGTACTCCCAGATGTAACATCGCAGATGGCGGACGATATCGCCTAGGCTGAGAGAGATGGTGCTAACCGCTAGCAGGGCCAGAGGAACACTTGAAGCACCTGACCTAATAACAAGGTACGGAGGTTTATATGGGGAGGACACTGCGGGGGTCTCCTACGACCACAGAACTGAATGGCGGTTGCAGAGACCAGGAGAGCGGCAGATGGGCGGCCTTCCCCCTCGCACTTGACTGATCAAACTGCAAGCAGTCACTTGTGGCCTCATAATTATAGTTTGGATGGGGGGTGTTTTCCTACTTGTCCTGGGGAGTCGGAGTTGGGGGAACTGTTTATTGTTGGTAAGGGGGGGACACCTTGAGTTGCAACACGTAGAGATCCAATTCCAAGTGGCTGGGGAGTGCAGGCAGACAACAGGGCACCGGGCAGGAATGGGGCTGAGAACTGTGACACTATCTAATGGCTGTTCCACAGAAATACAAATGCATGATGTGGAACATTAGAGGCATGCACACAATGAAGAAAAGATGTAAGGTCCTCTCTTACATTAGAAGACGCGGGCCCAGATAGCCTTACTGCAGGAGACGCACCTTACGCAGAAAGAGGGATCCGCCTTGCTGAGACGCTGGAGGGGCCAACTCTACTACACTACATATTCAGCATATGCAAGGGGGGCGCTAATATAGATTCAGGCGGGGCTCCCATTCCAACTGGTGGACTCACTGATAGACCCGGAGGGTCGATACGTAGCAATACGGGGGCGATTAGAGGGCCGGGAACTAAGCATAGTTAGTATTTACGCCCCCAACGCAGAACAGTCAGCTTTCTTCACTCGACTGAACCACTGTCTGACACCATACTTGACCGGGACTACCCTAATGGGGGAGACTTTAACAGTGTTAACAACATACTCATGGACAGACCCCACCCCCACTGCGAGGCTCCCAAGCAGCACGCCCCTCTCACGCATTCAACACATGGCGACAGAGCTGGGGGCTGATAGACACCTGGAGAACCTTACATCCCCGAGATAGGGACTACTCCTACTTCTCCGTGGTCCATGAAATACACGCGCACCTAGATGCTTTTTGTGTACGGCAGACATGCAGCACCACGTTATTTCAGCAGAATATCTCATGCGCATGATATTGGATCATAACCCTGCGGTACTGTCGTTGGGATGGGCGCACCCTGTATCCTCAATCCCCGCATGGAGGCTTTGCCCAGACACCCTGGAGGACCAGGTATTTCGGGAGGAGATCAGGGGAGAAATTATACAATATTCTGCGGCCAATGCAGGGACGGCCTCCTCGCCCAACGTAGAGTGGTCTTGAGAGGCCAGTGCATAACACATACCACAGGGGCCGGGAGCAGCCTCCTGAGGGAGGTGGAGGAGGCAGAGGCGACTCTTACAGGACTGGAGCGTAAGCGGCCTGAGCCCCCAGAGCTCCACCAAACAGTGCTTGAGGCCAAGGAGGAGGTGTCAAGACAGACAGAGAGGCTTAGATGCTTCGATTATAAGAAGTACTTAGAGCGCACCCACGCAGAAAGAGATAAGTCAGGATCCCTCCTGGCGTGGCTGGCAAATCCGGTGAGTAGGAGCCCCCCACTGGTGGAAATAGAAGATGAGGAAGGAGTTAGGCAAAGATCAATGAGGTCTTCGCTCATTACTATGCTAGATTGTACAAAGGATCAACGCAATGCAATAACGTGGAGGTCCGGGAATATCTTGCAGGACTGCAGATGAGAAGGTTGGGCCCCGAGGAGACTGAGAACCTGGGAGCAGATATCACGCAGCACGAGGTGAGGGCTGCCCTCAAGTGCATGGCGAGGAACAAGACCCGGACACTGACGGCCTCCCGGCCGAATTTTACGCGGCATATGTAGAGGAATTAGTGTCTAGATTGGTCACATTATATCAGGAGGCTCGAGGGGCTGGAACACTGCCAGAGAGCACTAGAGAGGCCCTTTTCATCCCGGTGCCTAAACCTGGGAAGGAGGCGCACAACTACGCAGCCTACAGACCCTTATCCTTGCTGAACATGGATTATAAAGTAATAAGCAAGATATTAGCGATGCGTCTACTGCCCCACATGTCGGAACTGGTCCACGCAGACCAAGCAGGGTTTATCCCGGGGCAGAACACGGCTCCTGGCTGTTATGGACTCTAACGAGTATGACAGACAGGAGGCGACGGTGTTCGCAGTGGACATTGTGAAGGCCTTTGATAGCCTCGAGTGGCCCTACCTCTATGAGGTCCTGTCTAAGATGGGACTGGGAGGAGGCTTTCTTGCGTGGGTAAGGCTACTCTATGCAACCCCCACAGTCTGAGTGCATACCGGGAAAACTATTTCGCCTAGGCAGAGGATGGAAAGAGATTAAAGGCAGGGATGCCCCCTCTCCCCACTGCTGTTCGCCCTCGCCATCGAACCCTTGGCGTGCAGGGAGAGGAGTGGACAGGACTACAGTGGCTTGTGGACAGGAGAAGCGAGGCACCATATAGCCTTATACGCAGATGATCTCCTGCTGTTTCTTAGCAACACAGCCGCAGAGCTAAGAGGGGCGCAAAGCATGCTAGCCCAGTTTGGCAGTCTATCTGGCCTTAAGGTAAATTGGCAGAAATCTAGACTTTATCCTATGGCGTCCAATAGCCCCCGCCACCTGACTTGGGGAACTTGAAGTGGGAGCTCGACTGCCTGCCGTATCTTGGAGTCAAAATATACCATGGCTCAGCCGAATTGTTAGAGGGCAACGTAAGCAAGAGCGATATGCTCGATACGGTCCTCTATGGAGTTCTGGGGGACACTGCCGCTCTCTGTAGCTGGACGAATAGCAGTCCTGAAAATGGTGCCACTCCCGAGGCTACTATATTATTTCGGGGCTCTTCCAGTGTGGATACCGCAAGCAACATTTAAAGACCTTGATTCAATGATAGCATCCTTTATCTGGGGTACGGAACGCAAAACGGTAGCACTGGCCACGTTGCAGCGCTCCTCAGCTGAGGGAGGACTAGTGGTCCCCGACTTCGAAGGATATTACATAGCAGCCCAGCTGTACTGGCTGATCCAATGGCTAGCAGCCGAACGAAACCCAGACAGGGAACAGCACCCGGCTATGCCGGATACCACAACCCTTGCGAAAATACTACTGCGGGTGCGGAGGAACCCGTCAGGAGACACGGCGGAAACCATGGTAGTGGTGCGCTGCTGAGACAGATACCTGAGGCGAGTGGGCGCTAAGATCCCTTACTCTCTGGACTTGCCCATAGCAATGCTTCGCTGCCTACTGCAGGGAAAGCATTGGACGGGGCTAGAGGACTGGGAAGAGGCAGGCCTAAAAGTATACCAAGATTCAGTAATGCTCCCCTTTGAAGAATTGCAAGCGGCATATGATCTGCCGGGGGGTCAGTTTCTGAAGCATGGATCGCTTAATAGGAGGATCAGGAAGCACTGGGGTGCGGGCAGTGCGGAGTCTCGGGCACTGGCAGGAAGTAGATATGTTGCGTTGTCGGCAGGGACGATCAAAACAATCTCCAGTCTTTACAAGGCGATCAAGCAAGACATGCAAAGACTGCTAGAGTGCCTGTGACTGCAGTGGGAGGAGGACCTGGGGAAACAGATCCCGGAGAAAGACTGTGACATGATACTGGAACTAACCCCGAAGGCGTCTAGAAATGCGCAATTCAAATTAACAAACTTTTACATACTTCACAGAGCATATCTCACCCCGTCCAGCATTAGGCGATACTTTGGGACAGAGACCGCAGCATGCCCGAGATGTGGAGAAGGGAAGCCCAAATAATGCACATGTTCTGGGACTGCCCCACATTACAAGCATTCTGGGAAGAGATAAGACACACAGTAGGCGACCTCATCGACAAGGAGCTTCCACAAACCCCAGACCACTATCTGTTAGGATGGTTCCCGCACACGGCCAAAAACAAGACGACTGGGAAATTCCAAGACCTCGCCTATGTCCTGGCTAAGAGGGAGATAGCTAGAAATTGGAAAGCGCTGGGGGGACCACGGAAAGGCACATGGATAAAGGAACTGGAAAAATGGGGGAGAGCAGAAGGTGGACTCTTACTCAGAGAAGCCAGACGAGGAATAGGTAAAATAGACCGGGCGGGGGCATGGGAATGCCTTGTAGGCAAATTAACAGCCGAAGGACAGGGATCCAGCAGGGCAGGCTCCCCGCAATTGACAGCACGGGACCAGGAGAGGGGAGGGGGCGAACAGGAGGGTCAGAGTTAATCAGCATTCCAACGCACCGAAATAAAAGGCATGACCTACAAAGATCTAGCAGCACCCAGCGATACTCTTTTTTTTAATTTTTTTTAATTAGGACATCAGAACATACAATATGTTACAAATTATACAATACCAAAATTAACTGAGATCCATATTTATACATTTATTTAACCCCCCACCCCCACCCCGGTGGATCCCGACCAAATGAAATGATACAAAACGAAAAGAAAAAGAAATAGAAATTAGTCCTATATTCCCCTAGCATTCCCCAGGATTAGATATCTATTAATCCTCATCTTTATTTAACCATCTCGTTAAAGGTTCCCAGATCTTTAACCCCTTTACTCTAGCCCTGATTCCCTTCTTCTAAATACCGAAATCTCCCAT
Organism: Calotriton arnoldi; assembly: GCA_963921515.1. Lineage (NCBI taxonomy): Eukaryota > Metazoa > Chordata > Amphibia > Caudata > Salamandridae > Calotriton > Calotriton arnoldi. The sequence continues at coordinate 1,608,172 of CAWUFW010003795.1, read as the reverse complement.
TTATAAATAGAAAGTAATTTCCCAAACCAAACATGTATAGAAGGTGGATTCTGATCAAGCCAGATACTGGCAAGACATAGCCGGAGTACTGCCATTGATATATAAACCAATTTCCGATCAGATTCCTCAATTTCCTGATTACTTATCCCTAATAATATAACCTGGGGGGTTAACACAATAGAGTATACCAATATAGAATCTAGACGTTGTTCAATTTGAATCAGCAGTTGGGAAAGACTTAGACAGGTAGCAAACATATGAATACTCTCCGCCGCCAGCAAACCACACCGAGAACAATGTATCCCAGAAGTTCCACCCCATCTATAAATTCGAGCCGGAGTAATATAAAGATTACACCATGTCTTGAAGCACTGTACTTGCAGACTTGCTGAAATACATGCTGTCTGACTAAACAGAAGGGAGTCTTCACATTCTCCCTGCCCTGCTTGTAGCGTCACTTGCCACCTGTCAAGATGTTTGGACATATCGTCCCCCATCCCTTTATTAATAAGTTTATAAAGCATAGACATTGTGGATCGACCCCCCAAAATCAAATCTAATAAAGGAATTCTATTATAAGAAATTACCTTTTTGGTTAAAAAATCCCTTATCTGCAGGTATTTAAAAAATAGTTGTTCCCAATCCCACATTTTTCCTTAATTGAATCAAAAGTAAATATTCCAGTGTCAGAAATTAAATCATCTATAAACAGAATTCCTTTCTTATTCCAATTTTTGAAATATGCATCCTGAAATATTTCGGGGAGTAACTTATTATTATCGAGAGGGAGTATCTATGTATCCGACCAATCAAGAGCTTTTTCCGGACGACAGTCCAGACCCGAAACGCACCCAACAAAACCTTAAATTTTACCCTCTTGAAATAAGCATAGTCTATATGACGCATAAGGAGTCCTTTAGCTTCAACACCATAGATTAAACGATAAATAGATACTTCCCCAGATCCCAAAATTTCCCCTTTCAACAGCTCAGCCATTTGTTTCAGAGCAGATGCCCAATAATAAATTTGAAAGTTTGGAACAGACCACCCCCCCCGATCTCTAGTTAAAGTCATGTATTTGAGAGCCCTACGTGGGCGTTGTCCAGCCCATAAAAACCATGAAACTATTTGATTTAATTTAAAGAACCAACATTTATTTATCTCTAGTGGAATTGCTCTGAAATAATAAAGAATTTTGGGTAAAAATATCATTTTAATTACGTTACTTCTCCCAATTAAGGTCAAATGTAAATTGTTTATTCTTTGAGAATCAGCCTTAATTTTCTGAATCAGTGGTTTGAAATTAATATCTACAATATCTTCCACTTTAGAACTAATCTCTATACCCAGATATCTAGCACTTTGTGCTATTCGATGATCCTGTAGGATAATTTTATCATTTATTACAATCTGGGTTTTATATTCATTAAGATGATATCCTTAGATTTTGCCGAATTGTATAGTTAGGTTATTTATTTCCTCAAGAGCATGACTGGGAGCGGGTGTTATAATAGCCAAATCATCGGCATATGCTAAAATTTTTACATCCCCCTCTTTGGCATATACAGGTTGAATTCTTTGGTTTCCCAGAATTTTCCTGATCAAAGGATCAATATAGATAGCAAATAATAATGGGGAACACGGGCAACCTTGTCTCGTCCCACGTGATATCTTTATTAACCCTGATGAAGCTCCCATCATCGCTATTCTAGCAGTAGGTTCTTTATACATACTTTGGATAGCTCTAATAAATCCATTTCCAACACCCTTTTTGCCATGACAGCCCATAAAAAGGCCAGGAGACCCTATCGAATGCCTTTTCTGCATCCAGTAGAATTAAGGCCATAGGGTCTCCTGTAACCTTGGTGTAATCAAAAAGGGCAATTGTCCGTCGGATATGATCAACAGTTTCCCGACCAGGAACAAAACCATGTTGTTGGGGAGATACCAACTTTTTAATAACCAGCGCTAACCTATTTGCGAAAATTTTTGAATAAATTTTCGTATCACTATTAATCAATGTGATGGGCCTATATGATCCAGGATCAGTTGCAATTTTACCTTTCTTCAAAAATACAACAATTTTAGCTATCTTCCAAGAATCCGGGGGTACTTCACCACCTTGCACTATACTAAACATCTCAAACAGTAGTGAAATCAGTTGCATCCGAAATCTTTTATAAAATTCACCTGGTAAAAAATCAGTACCAACCGCTTTACCCGCAGGAAGAGATTCTATAGCTATTTGTAATTCCTCCAATCTAATTGGAGCTTCTAGTATGGTTTTATCTTGAGAAGTCAGCTTCCCTAATGTAATCTCTTCAAGGTATCTCTCGATATCTTCTTGTACCCCACAGGTATCTTTGATATCTTCCGTATACAATTTTTGATAACATTTTTGAAATGCCAAAAGTATTGTTTCTGGGTCATTGACTAAACCTATATCCGGATCTAAGATTTCAGTAATTCGTGTTTGTACCTCCTTTTCTCTGGCCCGAACTGCTAGCATATGACCCACCCTTTCATTACTTTCATAAAGATTGGATCGCCAGGCTAAATATCTTCCTGCTGATTTGGTAAGTGAAATTTCAGTTATAGCGGATTTAGCAATTGTGATCCTTGTTTGGGCAGTTTCTACATCCCCACCCTCATATAAAACCTTGGCCAGATTAGTTTCAGCCTCCCCCAATGTATCGTATAATACATTAATTTTACTCTTCTCCTCTTTTTGGGTCTCCCAGCCATATTTAATCGTTTCGCCCCTGATCCCAGCTTTCAGAGTATCCCAAACATTTTGAATACTTGTACTTCCCAAATTTTCCTCTATAAATTTAGGGATCCATCTCTCCTTATGATGAATGTAAGAGCTATCATTTAGCAGAGCCCTATTAAAAGTCCAGCATGTTATTTGAGTTTTACGATTAATATTAACTTCCAGTACTAGAGGGTTGTGATCGGACATTACTCTCGGAAATTTAGTGATTTTACTACCCTGAACCATACATTGGGAAGTAAAAAAGTAATCCAGTCTTGCATGAGTTCTATGTGGGGCAGAGAAATAAGTAAACCCTGGGTCATCTCGCTCTAGTTGTGCCCATACATGAATTAATCCATGAAACTCCTTTAATTGAGACAGGGATTTATAAGTTTAATTTTCCGCCCCTGATACCCTATCTCAGGATGGTTAGATATCGGGCAACTCAAGTTTATATTAAAGTCCCCACATAAAATGATTGGGAGTGGCCAGCCCACCAATTCTAAATTCAACCAATTAAACATCTCAGGATCATCTAATACCGGTCCATAAACCGAACATAATGTAAACGGGCAATTATCAATTAAACATTGTAAAATTACCCATCTACCGAATTTATCCGTAAGAGATCGTGGAAAATTGACAAGACCCCGTCGGGCAAATATTGCAACGCCCCTGGTTCTAACATCTTGCATGGTCCATGAAATCAATTGATACCCATCAAAATTCATAATTTGACTTCTTCCTGCTTCTATATGGGTCTCTTGAAGGCAGATAATATCAGCCTTCAAGATTCGAAAATCCTGATTTATCCTACGCCTTTTGACAGGATCATTTAATCCACAAATATTGATAGAAGCAATTCTAAGTTTCCCCATCAGAAATAAAAACCAAATCCGAGTATATTGACATCATTAAATTCAAACATAGCACATCTAAAAATTATAAACAATACCGTGCAAAATTCCCCTTATAGATTTTAGGATCCACCCCTCACCCCCCACCCCCTTCTCCCCCCACCCCTCACTAAGGCAAAATAGGTCCTCAGACCCTTGTGATGCCTCCTGCATTCCACTGTGCTCCCAGATCACTCCCCAACCTGTCTAAAAAACCAAAAAATACTAAAAAAAAACAATAAGCAGTATACAAGCGTCTTTGACAAAGTTCGCAAACATATTCAGCCGTCTATCAGTTCCTGCAAATAACTCTGCGCTTGAATCTCGGAGGTGAATAACCTAACCTTCCCTTGATAAATAATTTTCAAACGTGCAGGGTTAATTAAATATGCTTCACAACCTTGTTTTTGAAAGGGGCTAATCATTTGCCGTAGCCGCCATCTTCTTTCCACCGTTGTATGGCAGAAATCCGGCCATACAAAGAAGGTCTGCCCCTCGGCCGTTCTTTTAGCATCCGGTCTCGCTTTTTTGAATATTGCCTGACGCAATAGAAAATTCCCCAGAAAAATTAGAATAGCTCGAGGCTTAGCATTTGAGCCAGAGTTATTTTTTTTTAACATCAAAGGGAATCTGTGTACGCGTTGAAGTTCAACTTCCCAGTTCCAATGTGATAGTTCGGGAAAGGCAGTTTTAAAAAGTTTCAGCACGAACCCCCGTATATCATTCCCTTCAACATTTTCTTCTATACCGAGCAGTCGTAGATTATTTCTTCGCTGCCTGTTTTCAGATTCTTCAAGTTTCCATAATATATCAGTCATCCTAGCATCATTAGCAGTAGTTTTTGGTCAGTACTCTCTAGCCCGGCCTCTAGCCCCCTACACGCTCCTCCAAAGCAGTGGCTCGAGCTATTAATTCTGTACAGGCTTTCGTTGTCTTAAGTATTGCACCATGGATTTTTTTATTCGCAAGCTGTGCTCTTTTATGCTCTTGACGAGCCTCTATCTGCATAGATTTAAGTGTGGCATATATTAGTCCCATAGAGGGAATAGACTCTGTCTTATTGCCAGAAGCCCTTGAATCTTTACACGGAAATACATTCGTGTTTCCTTCATCAGCTCCTGTGTCCAGCAAAGTGGCAGAGTAATCCCATTGAAGATGTTCACTAGTATCAGGTTGAAAACTTCCGCTCTCCAACCCATGAGCGCTCTTTCTCTTTGTGCGATTAACTGCCCTCTTCAGGGTATCCGTTGTTGTGGGGGCACTATCACTATCATCCCCAGAAGCATCAAGCTCAGTGTTGTCGGGATCACTAACATTGGTATGATCCGATTCGTCGGTTAAAGAAAAGAAGTTTTCCACATCCAGTGTACCTAACATTTTATCTCCTGTCTCAGGTAAATCAGTGCTGTAATCTTTGGACTCTGCACATATTGCCATTTCCGTGTTATCATTCTGTCCTTGTTCTCTGAGTATCATTCCTTCCTGCCCCCTTTCGTTGGACCCAGCATTATAATCTTCACTCGGCAAAGCGTTAGAGGTGTCAAGGGCATTGAGAGCTTTGGGGATTTCAAGTATTACAGTCTCCAATAGAGTATTGGGTAAAGCCTTTCTCCCATTGTCTACATCTCTTTCCTGCACTGGAGATTTATTTACCATCTGGTCCTTAAACGAGGGTTTGACCTGTCTGCCGCTTACCCCCTTTCCAGAGAACATCCCAGGCACCATCTGGATCTTCGGTCTTACAGCAGCATCAACAAGACTTCTGTCAGCGTTCTCCGCCCCCTCCTGGCTGAACCTGCGAACAGCGTCTGATCCCCTTGGTACGGCAGATTTCTTGAGCACAGGAAGAGTCTTGGTGCCGATCGCTCCCTCCTTCACACCGGGTTTCCGTGGAGCCATCCCACCTGATGTTGATCCCGGCAGAGAGTTCCCGGCAAACAATGCCTTCCCCGGCGGCAGGTATGTCCAATTTCTGAATCGTTGTGCTCCAAAAGTAAAGAGTGCCGCCGCGCGTCGCAGAAACGATTGAAAGTATTGTTGAACGCTCATTCGGGCATCGGTTCGTCTTTTCTTTCCCTCGTCGCGGTTCAAACAAGCATAGAATCCGCTAAGGGTTCACCAAACCTGCAGAGCTGTCGGTCAGGGAGTGACTCTCACAGTGGTCACGCAGCCGCCATCTTGCCTCCACCCAACAAACCTCACCCAGCGATACTCTTACATCAACTCAAGTGCAACTCAAGGGGGGAGGGGGGAAGTTTAATTAAAAGGACCTTAGTTAAAGTACACCAGAGAGCAATTATGCCTAATGTATGTATAATGTATAACGTGAATATGTTTCATGCAAGCTGAAGATGTTTTGAAAACCCAATAAAATCTGGTTGAAAAAAAATGGATAATGTTAGGTTAATCAGTGAACCATGTGTACCAGCAGCTACTTTACGATGTACATTCCAAGGTGGGCTGTGTGTTTATGTACCATGTGTGCATGAGTGGCTGGTGCAGAGCATCTGAAATTGCATGTGAGAAATTGGACCATATGTAGTATGTACTGAACATTGTGTATGAACTGCACATTTGCAGTGCAGTGTGCTTTGGTATATGTGTGTGCACCAGTGGGTGCATACGTGGTCCATGTTTGGTCCTTAGTGGGGTTCTGGGACATGTACAACAAGAAGTAAGTACAGGATAGTGTTATACAGCACCGGGTATACAAGAAGTGTGTGTGCAATATGAATATGTGTGCACAATTGCATATTTAGGTACTTCAGGCACAGCTCAAGTACTGGGTGTGCCTAGTACACGTGTCTGTCTGCTGTATGTGCAGTACTGGGCACATGTGATGCATGTTCCGCACTGAGTTATGCGTGCGCTTTTAGCACAAGGTGTGCATGAATGATGCATGTCCATGTGCGAAATATAGGGACATGAATGGTGACCGCAGCACTGTGGTGTGAGTGATATTGATGCAGTGCCTCTGACAGAGCTACTTCCTACGTACGCATGTGCAACGTCAGGAGCAGTATCTGTGCAGCATCAGGTACATGAGCTAGACTGGATGTTTGAGTGCTGCAGGTGTATGAGTGGAGCATGTACACCGCCCAGTGCTTAGTAGAACTTATTTAGCATCTGGTGACTGAGTGAAGCATGTGCAGCCTTGGTGTAGGGGTATCGGTTGTGTGCAGTGCCTTATGTGTGTGTGCAGCAAAGGAAGAAGTGGTCCATATTCAGTGCCTGGTACAGTTCTCGGATATGTAAACTAAACAGTGTGTGAGTAGTGTCATACAGCACTGATACACTGCTGCAGATCTTTGCAATAGCAAGTGCATGATTATTGCGAGTGTAGTACTTTATCACGAGTGGTCCATATCTGGTTCTGCCCATGAGTGGTGTTTTAGCTGCATACGTTGTATAGGTTGTGCATTTGTTACATTAGTGGCGTATTTGCTGCGCATGGGACATTTGCAGAAAGATCCAACTTGTGCTCATGCAGTTTAAGGTGCTCTTCTGATTGTGCAGTACTAGTTGATTCTGTGATCCTTGTTCAGTGCCATGTGCTTTTCTTTTGCTCCTGCACCTCTGGGTGTGCATGGTCCTGGTGATGACTCATGTGCGTCTCTGGTAATTGTACAAGGCTAGGTTTGTTTGTAATGCTCTACAATGCCTGGGCATGTTTATAGTGCAGTTTCAGAGCCAAATCAAGTCGTCATGTGGTGCTTGGGAACTGTGGCGGGAGAGCATGCTTGAGGGTTCCTTTCAATGTCTCTGAATACTCTAGGGCTCTTTGTTGCCTTTAAATGCTCCAGGACCTGATACATTGTCATGCTTGAGTCACATCTCTACTCTTCCCCCCTCCGCCTCCCCTTTACTCTTCCCAAACCTCCTCCTGCTGCAGTGAGCTCCAAAAAACAATAAAATAAACACTTTCTAGACCATTCCCTCTTCTATCCTTCCACTATCCTTTTCAGTCCACATAACAGACTAACATGTCCACTGCTCAAATAATGTAATATTTCCCTATACTAATTCCCCACTAATCCTGTTTGGGTTCCGGAATAGCGTGCTACCCACCGAAAAGCACCTCGACACCTCACCAGGGTTAGCAAGCACTATATAAATGCAAACCCTACCCCCTTTTATCCCTCCACTATCCTTTTTCAATCCAAATAACAAACTCACATGTCCACCGCTCAAATGAATTTAATATCGCCCTATACTAATTCACCAACTCTTTTTTGGGTTCCAGAGTTGCGTGCCACTCGCCGAAAAAGCGCTTTGAGGCCTCATCAGGAGTAGTAAGCGCTATATAAATGCAATTACAATTACAATATTTGTACTTACTGAGAAAGTACATGGCATTGGGGTCATGTCCACATGACTGTATGAAGGCAAGAAGGTGACACGGAAGCAGACAGGTGTTATAGGGAAGAGTAGATGAGCCCGGTTCTCCCAGTAAGGCCAGCTGCTGAGCTCTCTTTAATGCTCGAAGCATCCAGAGAATGTATTTGCGTGCAGCTCTGAAATATTTTTGCCCTCCAAGTATATTAAAAACTTGAAGTAGAAGTCTTGCCTGCTATAAAAACAATTAGTTGCAGTGCCATAGGTCTCGCATCACTGAAAGTTTTAGATATTGGCTTTGCAAATAATAATGCAACGCCAATAGCTCAAACTTTCAGTAATACGAGACCTATTGCATTTCAAATGCTTGTTTCCAAGAAGCAGCGGATTATTTCCTTGCCACAATCAGTTCCCTCTGGTTCGCTGGTGGTTTATTTATAAGCAGAGGGAAGCATGTTGTTTGTCATCACAGTATCTATTTCGTGGTTGTGAAAATCCTTGACTCTCAAGATCTCCTGCCCTTTCCTGGAAGGTTCCTGTTTGGAACGTCTTAATGACAGCCTTCAGCCTGGCCCTTAAAATGTCACAAAGCTAAAACCTCCGGCTTTAACTCTTATTGCAGTTTTGTTCTGACTTCATTTCCATTTACTACAGTGCAAGAGTTAGCCACGCGCAGCAGGTCAAAAAGGTCACAGTCGAGCTCCTGCCGAGCTGCTCCTCTCGGTATCTTTCCACGAAATGATTGCTGCATTCATCTTCAAAGGGTGAAATAATTCGGGTATTTTAGGGGATTAAGCTCCTTGTATTCACCCAGGCAGGCTTCGAAATCATAGAGATATTAGATAAGTACAGCTGCCTGGCAGCATTATATAATGAGCAATGCGCAGCTAAGGGTGCACAAGGTAGATAATGTTCTATATTTCAGAGAAGACTGGTTACTATTTGCAGTTGTAAAAACAAGCATTTGCAATGCAATAGGTCTCGCATTTGCGACAGTTTAAGCTATTGGCATTGTATATGACAATGCCTTTAATTATCTATTTTGATAATTAACACATAAATAAAAAGCATTGTCATTAACAATGCCAATAGCTCAAAAGTTTGTAAATGCGAGACCTATTTCATTTCAAAGATGCGTCCACCATTGTCGCGGGCTGCTTGGAAAGTGAAAGGGCGCAAGGCACGCTGAATGTTACAGGAAAGCATGTCGTGCCTTCCAGTAGGAGAAACTTATTAAAGAAATTAGTGCTTACAGACTAAATAAGACATACCGTGTAACACCAGATGTAAAAGGGCCAGTCCCCATGAAGGTTATAAATGAAGGCAAGGCAGTACTAAGGAGAGACTAACAAGCCTATTAACGAATCAGAAGACAGCATTAACAAAGGACAATGACACAAGGCAATGAAAAATATGGGCAGAGAGTGGGTGGAGCTTCAAGTCCGTACTCAAATACAGCATGCCTCGCAGAGCAGCGCATGCGCTGCCCAGGCTCGATATAACTAGCTGCTTTCCAAGATTTAGAGAAGTTCTAGAGTCCACTTATTCTGCAATATTTCTGAGCACGTGGCTAAATAATTCAGTGAGTTTGTGCTCTCTGAAGGCAACTGAAAATGATCAGAAAGTCACAAGTTTGAAGCCTCACTAGGCAGATTCCGCCCTCCACCCATCCATGGTTGATAAATTGAGCATCATTAATTTGGGCAATTCTAGCATTTGCTACTTTCAGCATTCAGAATAAGCAATGGCAACACCAATACGTCTTACCTGTGACACCCTAGAACAGACCTATCAGCTTTCCATTCTATTTTTTTGTCATTGTTTATGGCAAAACCATTACAAAATGGCAGTTGTGCAGTCATTTTGTGACGATTTTACTTATGCTTTCTGAAAAGCCATTCCAAAATGGTCACTGTGCAAGTGCACCAATGCACGGTGGCCAACTTTTTAAGTTTTTCATAAGGAAATGGCTATATATCTCTGCTTTAAACCTCTGCTATTTATCCAGTGGCTGCAAAATAGTACATACTTTCAGCTAGTTAGCCAGTGGATAGCTAAATATCTGACACTTCACTGTTTATGTGACTGTAGGCTAAATAACAGAGATCATGTACTATTTAATTGGCATCCGGATAAATAGTGTTTAGGAGGTCTTTATTTAGCTGGAAATGAAGAAAAAGGAAACTCTAGGAAACGGCAGTGTGGTGACAAGCTTGTAATAGGAATAAAGATGTGTGAAGTATTTGAAAGTAAGTGCATATATAAATGCACAAAACTGTGTGCAATAGTAAGTACATGCATTAAGCTGAGTTGTTTACAGATTGGAAAAAACAATAACATCAATTTTGAATAAAATGTTTATGTTAATATAGTATTAAAATAAGATATGAATGAATCAAACTTCCTGTTCAGGAGCTTCAGGATATTACAAATAGATATTTTGTGATTCAGTCTCGGAGTACTAGGCTGCCTGCAAAGAATAATGGGGACGATTTTAATGGTTTAGCAAAATGGTTCTCATCACTTTTGAGAATGTTCATGATCCTTCTCTTGATGATTTTTCAAACGCTTGGATTCTTTTGGGCTTTTTATGAAAGGCCTTTTGCTGGCTTTGGTCTTATTTTTTAGGGGGATTGTGCTTCTAGTGTTGCAGCAGATTTGCACCATGCAGATTGTTGCTGCATACTCAAGTATAATCTGCAGTCAAGCGGATGGATCTTTAGTCTCGAACACAACAAATCAAGTACAATGGATTACAGTGACACACATTAGCCCCCACGATGATGACAGAGAGTGGCAGACAGTGGTGGCTCCTCCGCTAAGGGGGAGGAGCGTCGCCCCACTGCTCGCAGAGCAGTTTAAAATAGAAAATAAAATGATAATAACATAAGTTATTATCATTTAATTTTTAATATCTGCCAGGTTTGGGTGGGTCAGGGCCGGGCTCTTGTGATGAGGGAGGAGTGGTTACCGCTCTCTAAAGTGTGCATGATGGTTTGGCCTGGCCAAACCGTCATGCGCACTTTGCATGTTCTCCACCCAGGTTGCATTACAGCCTGGGTGGAGAGCATGCCCAGGCTCCCTTTCCCCATCTGATGGCTGAACCGCTGTGCTTAGGCCAATCACAAAGCTGCATTGCAGTGCTGAGATTGGCTCAGGGGAGCCTGGGTGCTTCCACCTTCCGGCTGGAGCAGAGGGATGATGTGGGAGAGACGGAGGAGAGATGCAGCAATCTGGAAAGTGAATTTAAAGCATCTTGTCTGAGGAGAGGGGAACGGGCATATGAATCTAACTCTAGATTGAAAATTAAACAGTTACTTTTACAGTGAAAAGCAACACTGTACAGTTCCCACGAAGAAAATATATCAGGATCGGACATTTCATGATAATGTAAGTTTCAGATTTCTTTCCAGGTATCACTCAATGGAGTCTCTTCTGCATGACCGTCAATGGATATCTTGTAGTAGGACGATACAATTGGTTCAGTGTTTTCTCTCTCACTGTTGCGAAGGTTCAATATTCAGTCGTCCAAGGAACGCATACATATAAACATAAACACAGAACGCAAAACTTTATGATACAATTTAATTACCAGAAACTAATGTAGCTTGACTCCTAAAACAAGAGAAAAGGAAAAATACAAAGCAGACAGAAAGTTATTCTAGCTTAACATGAACTATTTTAAACGGAGGCCTACATTGACTACCGTCAACTTTAATGTGAAAATCATACACTCTCTATCTCTCTCTCTCTTGCTATATCTATATATATTATCTACTGGCGGTCGCCAGTAGATAGTTATAGTTAGGACCTATTTTCCATAGGAAATCCGCGACATTCTATTTGAAATAACTCTCTTGCCGGTTGACGAATCTTCGCGAAATTTTCAAACTTTATGGCCCGCTCCGGTCCGCTCCTACCCTGAAAGTCTCGGGGTGATTCATCAAGCGGGGGCCGAGAAAAAAGGGGGTCCCAAAACATGTTTTCCCCATTCATTTTCCCATAGGAAACTTTAGACATGGCTACAGCCCGAACTGCTGAACGGAATTACACCAAATTTGGCAAAGAGGTAGTTCTTGGTTCAGAAAGAACCCTTTTGTTAAATGGTGTAAATCCGTTCAGTAGTTGCGGAGAAATTAAAAGAATAAGAGTCAAAAAATCAATTTCCCATAGGAAACTTTATGCAAGGCTACAGCCCGAACTGCTGAACGGAATTACACCAAATTTGGCAAAGAGGTAGTTCTTGGTTCAGAAAGAACCCTTTTGTTAAATGGTGTAAATCCGTTCAGTAGTTGCTGAGAAAATCAAAAGTAAAAACACATATATATCTGGGCGGAGCCTAACCACACATGTCATCGTGAGATCTGATTGGCTGTCAGCACTTCATCCTGGAATTGCTGGCAGCCATCTTGAGACCAATATACATGATAGTACCCCATTGAAATGCCTTGTAGTGAATCAAAGATTTTGAGGGTTACCAAAAGGAGAACTATTAAGGGTGATAACAGACTTTAGTTACATTAGAATTCATTTGTTGATGGTACCATACTAATTTCAGGAATTGTGGTGTGTTCTAAGGTGATTTTACCCTGTGAAAAACCTTCTGCTGGGATATCATGAATCATGTTTGAGAGAAAACTATTTTCACATGCTTGTCCCATACAGTTTTGGAAGGTGCTCCAGAAGCTAAAATGAGAGCATATTTTCTGTAAATTCACATTATCTTTCTCAGTCATGTGAGAATGAAGTCTGACATTCTCAGTAAAACATGTACATCCAACAAGGGCAGAGACTGTCAGTTGATTCCTTTGTGTTCTACTGCAGCTTCCCAGAGTGTTCTAAAGAACAACTAGAGTGCTAACAGCCTTACTTATGACAAAAGTATGGCACACCTGAAGCCATCTTGATTGGAATAAACTGGTAACACTTAAAACATTTAATTTAAAAAGGAACAAAATGATGGGGTTCATTTTGTCATAGAAATTATGGTTAGTGCTATAGAAAGAAAAATTAGGACATGTTTCAAGTGAGATCTCAAATATCTTCCTGTTATATTTCAACAGGAGCAGCCTGTCAGTTGATGCCTTTGTGTTCTACTGCAGCTTCCCAGAGTGTTCTAAAGAACAACTAGAGTGCTAACAGCCTTACTTATGACAAAAGTATGGCACACCGGAAGCCATCTTGATTGGAATAAACTGGTAACACTTAAAACATTTAATTTAAAAAGGAACAAAATGATGGGGTTAATTTTGTCATAAAAATTATGGGTAGTGCTGTAGAAAGAAAAATTAGGACATGTTTCAAGTGTGATCTCAAATATATTCCTGTTATATTTCAACAGGAGCAGCCTGCCAGTTGATGCCTTTGTGTTCTACTGCAGCTTCCCAGAGTGTTCTAAAGAACAACTAGAGCGCTAACAGCCTTACTTATGACAAAAGTATGGCACACCGGAAGCCATCTTGATTGGAATAAACCGTTAATACTTAAAACATTTAATTTAAAAAGGAACAAAATGAGGGGGTTCTTTTTTAAATAGAAATTATGGTTAGTGCTGCAGAAAGAAAAATGAGGGCATGTTTTAAGTGAGATCTCAAATCCTCTTCTATTTCATTAGAAAATTCTGACATGCAGACTGAAACAATCACTTTCAATACCAGCAGCAGACTTCCAGTTAACTCCCTGGTGAGCAGTAGCTTTAGTACAGTGATCTAATGAGCAACTAGAGTGCTAACATTCTGAATTTATGGCAAATGTGAGACACATCTGAATGCCTTCTTGATGGAATCAAAGTAAAAACTGAAAGCATTTCCTACTGAGGAGACTGCAGTAAATGAGGAAATTAGGAAACTTCATAACAAAGAAGTCTTCCAAGATGGCCACCAGAGAAAAAAGAGCCCAAATGTAGCACAAATATTACCCAGATGTAGCCCACATATAGACCAATGACAAAAGTGTGCAAAACACTTTTTATTTTTAGTTTTTTTGCAGTTTTATGTAGTGCAGACTGGTCAGGTATTGGAGCGTTGCATCTTAAAACATGACCCCCTACACTACAAAAACACTACTGCACTACTCTAAACCCTAAAACACTACCCCAGCACGACCCCCTACACTACACAAACACCACTGCACTACCCTAAACCCTAAAACACTACCCCCAGCACGATCCCCTACACTACCCAAACGCCACTGCACTAACCTAAATCCTAAAACAATACCCCCAGCACGACCCCCTACACTACCCAAACACCACTGTACTACCCTAAAACATGACCCCCTACACTACACAAACACCACTGCACTACCCTAAACCCTAAAACACTACCCCCAGCACGACCCCCTACACTACACAAGCACCACTGCACTACCCTAAACCCTAAAACACTACCCCCAGAACGACCCCCTACACTGCCCGAACACCACTGCACTGCCCTAAACCTTGAAACACCAGCCCCTGCACGACCCCCTACACTGTTCGAACACCACTGCACTGCCCTAAACCCTGAAACACCACCCCCAGCACGACCCCCTACACTGCCCGAACACCACTGCACTGCCCTAAACCCTGAAACACCACCCCTTCACCACCCCCTACACTGCCCGAACACCACTGCACTGCCCTAAACCCTGAAACACCACCCCCAGCACGGCCCCCTACACTGCCCAAACACCACTGCACTGCCCTAAACCCTGAAACACTATCCCCAGCAAGACCCCCTACACTGCCCAAACACCACTCCACTGCCCTAAACCCTGAAACATCACCCCCAGCAAGACCCCCTACACTGCCCGAACACCACTGCCCTAAACCCTGAAACACCACCCCCAGCACGACCCCCTACACTGCCCGAACACCACTGCACTGCCCTAAACCCTGAAACACCACCCCCAGCACGACCCCCTACACTGCACGAACACCACTGCTCTGCCCAAAACCCTGAAACACCAGCCCCAGCACGACCCCCTACACTGCCCGAACACCACTGCACTGCCCTAAACCCTGAAACACAAGCCCCAGCACGACCCCCTGCACTGCCCGAACACCACTGCACTACCCTAAACCCAGAAACACCACCCCCAGCACGACCCCCTACACTGCCTGAGCACCACTGCACTGCCCTAAACCCTGAAACACCAGCCCCAGCATGACCCCCTACACTGCCCGAACACCACTGCACTGCCCTAAACCCTGAAACACCAGCCCCAGCACGACCACCTACACTGCACGAACACCACTGCACTGTCCTAAACCCTGAAACACCAGCCCCAGCATGACCCCCTACACTGCCCGAAAACCACTGCACTGCCCTAAACCGTGAAACACTAGCCCCAGCACGACCCCCTACACTGCCAGAACACCATTGCACTGCCCTAAACCCTGAAACACCAGCCCCAGCACAACCCCCTACACTGCCCGAACACTACTGCACTGCCCTAAACCCTGAAACACCACCCCGTGCACGATCCCCTACACTGCCCGAACACCACTGCACTGCCCTAAACCCTGAAACACCACCCCCAGCACGACACCCTACACTGCCCGAACACCACTGCACTGCCCTAAACCCTGAAACACCATTCCCCCTGCACGACCCCCTACACTGCCCGAACACTACTGCACTGCCCTAAACCCTGAAACACCATCCCCAGCACGACCCCCTACACTGCACGAACACCCCTGCACTGCCCTAAACCCTGAAACACTACCCCCAGCAAGACCCCCTACACTGCCCGAACACCACTGTACTGCCCTAAACCCTGAAACATCACCCCCAGCAAGACCCCTACACTGCCCGAACACCACTGCCCTAAACCCTGAAACACCACCCCCAGCAAGACCCCTACACTGCCCGAACACCACTGCACTACCCTAAACCCTACAACACTACCCCCAGCACGACCCCCTACACTACACAAGCACCACTGCACTACCCTAAACCCTAAAACACTACCCCCAGAACGACCCCCTACACTGCCCGAACACCACTGCACTGCCCTAAACCCTGAAACACTATCCCCAGCAAGACCCCCTACACTGCCCAAACACCACTCCACTGCCCTAAACCCTGAAACATCACCCCCAGCAAGACCCCCCACACTGCCCGAACACCACTGCCCTAAACCCTGAAACACCACCCCCAGCACGACCCCCTACACTGCCCGAACACCACTGCACTGCCCTAAACCCTGAAACACCACCCCCAGCACGACCCCCTACACTGCCCGAACACCACTGCTCTGCCCAAAACCCTGAAACACAAGCCCCAGCATGACCCCCTACACTGCCCGAATACCACTGCACTGCCCTAAACCCTGAAACTCCAGCCCTAGCATGACCCCCTACACTGCCCGAACACCACTGCAATGCCCTAAACCGTGAAACACTAGCCCCAGCACGACCCCCTACACTGCCAGAACACCATTGCACTGCACTAAACCCTGAAACACCAGCCCCAGCACAACCCCCTACACTGCCCGAACACCACTGCACTGCCCTAAACCCTGAAACACCACCCCGTGCACGACCCCCTACACTGCCCGAACACCACTGCACTGCCCTAAACCCTGAAACACCACCCCCAGCACGACACCCTACACTGCCCGAACACCACTGCACTGCCCTAAACCCTGAAACATCACCCCCAGCAAGACCCCCTACACTACCCGAACACCACTGCCCTAAACCCTGAAACACCACCCCCAGCAAGACCCCCTACACTGCCCAAACACCACTGCACTGCCCTAAACCCTGAAACACCAGCCCCAGCATGACCCCTACATTGCCCGAACACCACTGCACTGCCCTAAACCCTGAAACACCACCCTCTGCATGACCCACTACACTGCCCGAACACCACTGCACTGCCCTAAACCCTGAAACACCATTCCCCCTGCACGACCCCCTACTCTGCCCGAACACTACTACACTGGCCTACACCCTGAAACACCATCCCCAGAATGACCCCCTACACTGCACGAACACCCCTGCACTGCCCTAAACCCTGAAACACTACCCCCAGCAAGACCCCCTACACTGCCCGAACACCACTGCACTGCCCTAAACCCTGAAACATCACCCCCAGCAAGACCCCCTACACTGCCCGAACACCACTGCCCTAAACCCTGAAACACCACCCCCAGCAAGACCCCCTACACTGCCCGAACACCACTGCACTGCCCTAAACCCTGAAACACCAGCCCCAGCACGACCCCCTACATTGCCCGAACACCACTGCACTGCCCTAAACCCTGAAACACCACCCCCTGCATGACCCACTACACTGCCCAAACACCACTGCACTGCCCTAAACCCTGAAACACCACCCCCAGCACGACCCCCTACACTGCCCGAACACCATTGCACTGCCCTAAACCCTGAAACTCCACCCCTGCACGACCCCCTACACTGCCCGAACACTACTGCACTGCCCTAAACCCTGAAACACCGCCCCCAGCATGACCCCCTACACTGCACGAACACTACTGCACTGCCCTAAACCTTGAAACACCAGCCCCAGCAAGACCCCCTACACTGCCCGAACACCACTGAACTGCCCTAAACCCTGAAACATCACCCCCAGCAAGACCCCCTACACTGCCCGAACACCACTGCCCTAAACCCTGAAACACCACCCCCAGCAAGACCCCCTACACTGCCCGAACAACACTGCAGTGCCCTAAACCCTAAAACACCACCCCCAGCCCGACCCCCTACACTGCCCGAACACCACTGCTCTGCCCAAAACCCTGAAACACCAGCCCCAGCACGACCCCCTACACTGCCCAAACACCACTGCACTGCCCTAAACCCTGAAACACCACCCCCAGCAAGACCCCCTACACTGCCCGAACACCACTGCACTGCCCTAAACCCTGAAATACCACCCCCAGCACGACCGCCTACACTGCCCGAAAACCACTGCACTGCCCTAAACCCTGAAACACCAGCCCCAGCACGACACCCTACACTGTCCGAACACCACTGCACTGCCCTAAACCCTCAAACACCAGCCCCAGCACGACCCCCTACACTGCCCGAACACCACTGCACTACCCTAAACCCTGAAACACCACCCCCAGCAAGACCCCCTACACTGCCCAAACACCACTGCACTGCCCTAAACCCTGAAACACCAGCCCCAGCAAGACCCCCTACACTGCCCGAACACCACTGCACTGCCCTAAACCCTGAAACACCACCCCCAGCAAGACCCCCTACACTGCCCGAACACCACTGCGCTGCCCTAAACGCTGAAACATCAGCCCCAGCAACACCCCTACACTGCGCGAACACCATTGCACTGCCCTAAACCCTGAAACACCACCCCCAGCAAGACCCCCTACACTGCCCGAACACCACTGCACTAAACCCAGAAACACCAGCCCCAGCAATACCACCTACACTGCCCGAACACCACTGCACTGCCCAAAACCCTGAAACACCACCCCCAGCACGACACCCTACACTGCCCGAACACCACTGCACTGCCCTAAACCCTGAAACACCACCCCCAGCACGACCCCTACACTGCCCGAACACCACTGCACTGCCCTAAACCCTGAAACACCACCCCCTGCACGATCCCCTACACTGCCCGAACACCACTGCACTGCCCTAAACCCTAAAACTCTACCCCCAGCACGACCCCCTACACTGCCCGAACACCATTGCACTGCCCTAAACCCTGAAACACCACCCCCTGCACGACCCCCTACACTGCCCGAACACTACTGCACTGCCCTAAACCCTGAAACACCGCCCCCAGCATGACCCCTACACTGCACGAACACTACTGCACTGCCCTAAACCTTGAAACACCAGCCCCAGCAAGACCCCCTACACTGCCCGAACACCACTGAACTGCCCTAAACCCTGAAACATCACCCCCAGCAAGACCCGCTACACTGCCCGAACACCACTGCCCTAAACCCTGAAACACCACCCCCAGCAAGACCCCCTACACTGCCCGAACAACACTGCAGTGCCCTAAACCCTCAAACACCACCCCCAGCCCGACCCCCTACACTGCCCGAACACCACTGCTCTGCCCAAAACCCTGAAACACCAGCCCCAGCACGACCCCCTACACTGCCCGAACACCACTGCACTGCCCTAAACCCTGAAACACCACCCCCAGCAAGACCCCCTACACTGCCCGAACACCACTGCACTGCCCTAAACCCTGAAACACCACCCCCAGCACGACCGCCTACACTGCCCGAAAACCACTGCACTGCCCTAAACCCTGAAACACCAGCCCCAGCACGACACCCTACACTGTCCGAACACCACTGCACTGCCCTAAACCCTCAAACACCAGCCCCAGCACGACCCCCTACACTGCCCGAACACCACTGCACTACCCTAAACCCTGAAACACCACCCCCAGCAAGACCCCCTACACTGCCCAAACACCACTGCACTGCCCTAAACCCTGAAACACCAGCCCCAGCAAGACCCCCTACACTGCCCGAACACCACTGCACTGCCCTAAACCCTGAAACACCACCCCCAGCAAGACCCCCTACACTGCCCGAACACCACTGCGCTGCCCTAAACGCTGAAACATCAGCCCCAGCAAGACCCCCTACACTGCGCGAACACCATTGCACTGCCCTAAACCCTGAAACACCACCCCCAGCAAGACCCCCTACACTGCCCGAACACCACTACACTAAACCCAGAAACACCAGCCCCAGCAAGACCACCTACACTGCCCGAACACCACTGCACTGCCCAAAACCCTGAAACACCACCCCCAGCACGACACCCTACACTGCCCAAACACCACTGCACTGCCCTAAACCCTGAAACACCACCCCCAGCACGACCCCTACACTGCCCGAACACCACTGCACTGCCCTAAACCCTGAAACACCACCCCCTGCACGACCCCCTACACTGCCCGAACACCACTGCACTGCCCTAAACCCTAAAACTCTACCCCCAGCATGACCCCCTACACTGCCCGAACACCACTGCACTGCCCTAAACCCTGACTCACCACCCCCTGCACGACCCCCTACACTGCCCGAACACCACTACACTGCCCTAAACCCAGAAACACCACCCCCAGCACGACACCCTACACTGCCCAAACACCACTGCACTGCCCTAAACCCTGAAACACCACCCCCAGCACGACCCCCTACACTGCCCGAACACCACTGCACTGCCCTAAACCCTGAAACACCAGCCCCTGCACGACCCCCTACACTGCCCGAACACCACTGCACTGCCCTAAACCCTGAAACACCACCCCCAGCACGACCCACTACACTGCCTGAACACCACTGCCCTAAACCCTGAAACACCACCCCCAGCAAGACACCCTACACTGCCCGAATACCACTGCACTGCCCTAAAGCCTGAAACACCACCTCCAACACAACCCCCTACACTGCCTGAACACCATTGCTCTGCCCTAAACCCTGAAACACTGCCCCCACCAAGACCCCCTACACTGCCCGAACACCACTGCACTGCCATAAACCCTGAAACATCACCCCCAGCAAGACCCCCTACACTGCCTGAACACCACTGCCCTAAACCCTGAAACACCACCCCCAGCAAGACCCCCTACACTGCCCGAACAACACTGCAGTGCCCTAAACCCTAAAACACCACCCCCAGCCCGACCCCCTACACTGCCCGAACACCACTGCTCTGCCCAAAACCCTGAAACACCAGCCCCAGCACGACCCCCTACACTGCCCGAACACCACTGCACTGCCCTAAACCCTGAAACACCACCCCCAGCAAGACCCCCTACACTGCCCGAACACCACTGCACTGCCCTAAACCCTGAAACACCACCCCCAGCACGACCGCCTACACTGCCCGAAAACCACTGCACTGCCCTAAACCCTGAAACACCAGCCCCA
Source organism: Calotriton arnoldi (assembly GCA_963921515.1). NCBI lineage: Eukaryota > Metazoa > Chordata > Amphibia > Caudata > Salamandridae > Calotriton > Calotriton arnoldi. Next base: position 1,587,301 of record CAWUFW010003795.1, on the reverse strand, counting down.
GCACGACACCCTACACTGTCCGAACACCACTGCACTGCCCTAAACCCTCAAACACCAGCCCCAGCACGACCCCCTACACTGCCCGAACACCACTGCACTACCCTAAACCCTGAAACACCACCCCCAGCAAGACCCCCTACACTGCCCAAACACCACTGCACTGCCCTAAACCCTGAAACACCAGCCCCAGCAAGACCCCCTACACTGCCCGAACACCACTGCACTGCCCTAAACCCTGAAACACCACCCCCAGCAAGACCCCCTACACTGCCCGAACACCACTGCGCTGCCCTAAACGCTGAAACATCAGCCCCAGCAAGACCCCCTACACTGCGCGAACACCATTGCACTGCCCTAAACCCTGAAACACCACCCCCAGCAAGACCCCCTACACTGCCCGAACACCACTGCACTAAACCCAGAAACACCAGCCCCAGCAAGACCACCTACACTGCCCGAACACCACTGCACTGCCCAAAACCCTGAAACACCACCCCCAGCACGACACCCTACACTGCCCGAACACCACTGCACTGCCCTAAACCCTGAAACACCACCCCCAGCACGACCCCTACACTGCCCGAACACCACTGCACTGCCCTAAACCCTGAAACACCACCCCCTGCACGACCCCCTACACTGCCCGAACACCACTGCACTGCCCTAAACCCTAAAACTCTACCCCCAGCATGACCCCCTACACTGCCCGAACACCACTGCACTGCCCTAAACCCTGACTCACCACCCCCTGCACGACCCCCTACACTGCCCGAACACCACTACACTGCCCTAAACCCAGAAACACCACCCCCAGCACGACACCCTACACTGCCCAAACACCACTGCACTGCCCTAAACCCTGAAACACCACCCCCAGCACGACCCCCTACACTGCCCGAACACCACTGCACTGCCCTAAACCCTGAAACACCAGCCCCTGCACGACCCCCTACACTGCCCGAACACCACTGCACTGCCCTAAACCCTGAAACACCACCCCCAGCACGACCCCCTACACTGCCTGAACACCACTGCCCTAAACCCTGAAACACCACCCCCAGCAAGACACCCTACACTGCCCGAATACCACTGCACTGCCCTAAAGCCTGAAACACCACCTCCAACACAACCCCCTACACTGCCTGAACACCATTGCTCTGCCCTAAACCCTGAAACACTGCCCCCACCAAGACCCCCTACACTGCCCGAACACCACTGCACTGCCATAAACCCTGAAACATCACCCCCAGCAAGACCCCTACACTGCCCGAACACCACTGCCCTAAACCCTGAAACACCACCCCCAGCACGACCCCCTACACTGCTCGAACACCACTGCACTGCCCTAAACCCTGAAACACCACCCCCAGCACGACCCCCTACACTGCCCGAACACCACTGCTCTGCCCAAAACACTGAAACACCAGCCCCAGCATGACCCCCTACACTGCCCGAACACCACTGCACTGCCCTAAACCATGAAACACCAGCCCCAGCACGAACCCCTACACTGCCCGAACACCACTGCACTACCCTAAACCCAGAAACACCACCCCCAGCACGACCCCCTACACTGCTCGAGCACCACTGCCTGCACTGCCATAAACCCTGAAACATCACCCCCAGCAAGACCCCCTACACTGCCCGAACACCACTGCCCTAAACCCTGAAACACCACCCCCAGCATGACCCCCTACACTGCCCGAACACCACTGCACTGCCCTAAACCCTGAAACACCAGCCCCAGCACGACCCCCTACACTGCTCAAACACCACTGCACTGCCCTAAACCCTGAAACACCACCCCCAGCACGACCCCCTACACTGCCCGAACACCACTGCTCTGCCCAAAACACTGAAACACCAGCCCCAGCATGACCCCCTACACTGCCTGAACACTACTGCATTGCCCTAACCCATGAAACACCATCCCCAGCACGACCCCCTACACTGCACGAACACCACTGCACTGCCCTAAAGCATGAAAAACTACCCCCAGCAAGACCCCCTACACTGCCCGAACACCCCTGCACTGCCCTAAACCCTAAAACACCAGCCCCAGCACGACCCCCTACACTGCCCGAACACCACTGCACTGCCCTAAACCCTGAAACACCAGCCCCAGCACGACCCCCTACACTGCCCGAACACCACTGCACTACCCTAAACCCATAAACACCACCCCCAGCACGACCCCCTACACTGCCTGAGGACCACTGCACTCCCCTAAACCCTGAAACACCAGCCCCAGCATGACCCCTACACTGCCCGAAGACCACTGCACTGCCCTAAACCCTGAAACACCAGCCCCAGCACGACCACCTACACTGCACGAACACCACTGCACTGCCCTAAACCCTGAAACACCAGCCCCAGCATGACCCCCTACACTGCCCGAACACCACTGCACTGCCCTAAACCGTGAAACACTAGCCCCAGCACGAACCCCTACACTGCCAGAACACCATTGCACTGCCCTAAAGCCTGAAACACCAGCCCCAGCACAACCCCCTACACTGCCCGAACACCACTGCACTGCCCTAAACCCTGAAACACCACCCCGTGCACGACCCCCTACACTGCCCAAACACCACTGCACTGCCCTAAACCCTGAAACACCACCCCCAACACGACACCCTACACTGCCCGAACACCACTGCACTGCCTTAAACCCTGAAACATCACCCCCAGCAAGACCCCCTACACTGCCCGAACACCACTGCCCTAAACCCTGAAACACCACCCCCAGCAAGACCCCCTACACTGCCCGAACACCACTGCACTGCCCTAAACCCTGAAACACCAGCCCCAGCACGACCCCCTACATGGCCCGAACACCACTGCACTGCCCTAAACCCTGAAACACCACCCCCTGCATGACCCACTACACTGCCCGAACACCACTGCACTGCCATAAACCCTGAAACACCATTCCCCCGGCACGACCCCCTACTCTGCCCGAACACTACTGCACTGGCCTAAACCCTGAAACACCATCCCCAGCACGACCCCCTACACTGCACGAACACCCCTGCACTGCCATAAACCCTGAAACACTACCCCCAGCAAGACCCCCTACACTGCCCGAACACCACTGCACTGCCCTAAACCCTGAAACATCACCCCCAGCAAGACCCCCTACACTGCCCGAACACCACTGCCCTAAACCCTGAAACACCACCCCCAGCAAGACCCCCTACACTGCCCGAACACCACTGCACTGCCCTAAACCCTGAAACACCAGCCCCAGCACGACCCCCTACATTGCCCGAACACCACTGCACTGCCCTAAACCCTGAAACACCACCCCTGCATGACCCACTACACTGCCCGAACACCACTGCACTGCCCTAAACCCTGAAACACCACCCCCAGCACGACCCCCTACACTGCCCGAACACCACTGCACTGCCCTAAACCCTGAAACACCACCCCTGCACGACCCCCTACACTGCCCGAACACTACTGCACTGCCCTAAACCCTGAAACACCGCCCCCAGCATGACCCCCTACACTGCACGAACACTACTGCACTGCCCTAAACCCTGAAACACTACCCCCAGCAAGACCCCCTACACTGCCCGAACACCACTGCACTGCCCTAAACCCTGAAACATCACCCCCAGCAAGACCCCCTACACTGCCCGAACACCACTGCCCTAAACCCTGAAACACCACCCCCAGCAAGACCCCTACACTGCCCAAACAACACTGCAGTGCCCTAAACCCTAAAACACCACCCCCAGCACGACCCCCTACACTGCCCGAACACCACTGCTCTGCCCAAAACCCTGAAACACCAGCCCCAGCACGACCCCCTACACTGCCCGAACACCACTGCACTGCCCTAAACCCTGAAACACCACCCCCAGCACGACCCCCTACACTGCCCGAACACCACTGCACTGCCCTAAACCCTGAAACACCACCCCCAGCACGACCGCCTACACTGCCTGAAAACCACTGCACTGCCCTAAACCCTGAAACACCAGCCCCAGCACGACCCCCTACACTGCCCGAACACCACTGCACTGCCCTAAACCCTCAAACACCAGCCCCAGCACGACCCCCTACACTGCCCGAACACCACTGCACTACCCTAAACCCTGAAACACCAGCCCCAGCAAGACCCCCTACACTGCCCGAACACCACTGCACTGCCCTAAACCCTGAAACACCAGCCCCAGCAAGACCCCTACACTGCCCGAACACCAATGCACTGCCCTAAACCCTGAAACACCACCCCCAGCAAGACCCCCTACACTGCCCGAACACCACTGCGCTGCCCTAAACACTGAAACATCAGCCCCAGCAAAACCCCCTACACTGCGCGAACACCATTGCACTGCCCTAAACACTGAAACACCACCCCCAGCAAGACCTCCTACACTGCCCGAACACCACTGCACTAAACCCGGAAACACCATCCCCAGCAAGACCACCTACACTGCCCGAACACCACTGCACTGCCCAAAACCCTGAAACACCACCCCCAGCACGACACCCTACACTGCCCGAACACCACTGCACTGCCCTAAACCTGAAACACCACCCCCAGCACGACCCCTACACTGCCCGAGCACCACTGCACTGCCCTAAACCCTGAAACACCACCCCCTGCACGACCCCCTATACTGCCCGAACACCACTGCACTGCCCTAAACCCTAATACTCTACCCCCAGCATGACCCCCTACACTGCCCGAACACCACTGCACTGCCCTAAACCCTGACTCACCACCCCCTGCACGACCCCCTACACTGCCCGAACACCTCTACACTGCCCTAAACCCAGAAACACCACCCCCAGCACGACCCCCTACACTGCCCAAACACCACTGCACTGCCCTAAACCCTGAAACACCACCCCCAGCACGACCCCCTACACTGCCCGAACACCACTGCACTGCCCTAAACCCTGAAACACCACCCCCAGCACGACCCCCCACACTGCCTGAACACCACTGCCCTAAACCCTGAAACACCACCCCCAGCAAGACACCCTACACTGCCCGAATACCACTGCACTGCCCTAAAGCCTGAAACACCACCTCCAACACAACCCCCTACACTGCCTGAACACCATTGCTCTGCCCTAAACCCTGAAACACTGCCCCCAGCAAGACCCCCTACACTGCCCGAACACCACTGCACTGCCCTAAACCCTGAAACATCACCCCCAGCAAGACCCCTACACTGCCCGAACACCACTGCCCTAAACCCTGAAACACCACCCCCAGCACGACCCCCTACACTACTCGAACACCACTGCACTGCCCTAAACACTGAAACACCAGCCCCAGCACGACCCCCTACACTGCCCGAACACCACTGCTCTGCCCAAAACACTGAAACACCAGCCCCAGCATGACCCCTACACTGCCCGAACACCACTGCACTGCCCTAAACCCTGAAACACCAGCCCCAGCACGAACCCCTACACTGCCCGAACACAACTGCACTACCCTAAACCCAGAAACACCACCCCCAGCACGACCCCCTACACTGCCCGAGCACCACTGCCTGCACTGCCCTAAACCCTGAAACACCAGCCCCAGCACGACCCCCTACACTGCCTGAACACTACTGCACTGCCCTAAACCATGAAACACCATCACCAGCACGACCCCCTACACTGCACGAACACCACTGCACTGCCCTAAACCCTGAAAAACTACCCCCAGCAAGACCCCCTACACTGCCCGAACACCACTGCACTGCCCTAAACCCTGAAACATCACCCCCAGCAAGACCCCCTACACTGCCCGAACACCACTGCCCTAAACCCTGAAACACCACCCCCAGCAAGACCCCCTACACTGCCCGAACACCACTGCACTGCCCTAAACCCTGAAACACCAGCCCCAGCACGACCCCCTACACTGCCCGAACACCACTGCACTGCCCTAAACCCTGAAACACCACCCCGTGCATGACCCCCTACACTGCCCGAACACCACTGCACTGCCCTAAACCCTGAAACACCAGCCCCAGCATGACCCCCTACACTGCCCGAACACCACTGCACTGCCCTAAACCCTGAAACACAACCCCCAGCACGACCCCCTACACTACCCGAACACCACTGCACTACCCTAAACCCTAAAATACTCCCCCAGCACGACCCCCTACACTACCCGAACACAACTGCACTACCCTAAACCCTCAAACACTCCCCCAGCACGACCCCCTACACTACCCGAACACCACTGCACTGCCCTAAACCCTAAAACACTCCCCCAGCACGACCCCCTACACTGCCCGAACACCACTGCACTGCCCTAAACCCTAAAACACTCCCCCCAGCATGACCCCCTACACTACCCAAACACCACTGCACTGCCCTAAACCCTAAAACACTCCCCCCAGCATGACCCCCTGCACGACCCAAACACCACTGCACTGCCCTAAACCCTGAAACACCACCCCCAGCAAGACCCCCTACACTACCCGAACACCACTGCACTGCCCTAAACCCTGAAACACCACCCCCAGCACGACCCCCTACACTGCCCGAACACCACTGCACTACCCTAAACCCTAAAACACGACCTCCTACACTACACAAAGACCACTGCACTACCCTAAACCCTAAAACACTACCCCCAGCACGACCCCCTACACTACACAAACACCACTGCACTACCCTAAACCCTAAAACACTACCCCTACACTACACAAACACCACTGCACTACCCTAAACCCTAAAACAATACCCCCAGCACGAACCCCTACACTACCCAAACACCACTGCACTACCCTAAACCCTAAAACACTACCCCCAGCAGTACCCCCTACACTACCCAAACACCATTGCACTACCCTAAACCCTAAAACACTACCCCCAGCAGTACCCCCTACACTACCCAAACACCACTGCACTACCCTAAACCACTACCCCCAGCACGACCCCCTACACTACCCAAACACCACTGCACTACCCTAAACCCTAAAACACTACCCCCAGCACAACCCCCTACACTACCCAAACACCACTGTAATACCCTAAACCCTAAAACACTCCCCCAGCACGACTCCCTACACTATCCAAACACCACTGCACTACCCTAAACCCTAAATCTACCCCCAGCATGACCCCGTACACTACACAAACACCACTGCACTACCCTAAACCCTAAAACACTACCCCCAGCACGACCCCCTTCACTACCTAAACACAACTACACAATTTGTTACAGGCGTTGCAACGCAGGCCTGTGGTGCTTACTGGAAGTACTTGGTGGGCTAGTTGGGCCCCAGGGACCCTCAGGATTCAAGGTGACCTAATCCCCCAACTTAAAACGCGCCACGGGGCGCGTTTGCACAGTGGTGAAGGGAGGGGGCGGGGCCTCAGGTGACATGTGCGCAAACACGCCCCCTTGAATCCTGAGGGACCCTGGGGGACAACTAGCCCACCAGGTACCTTCAGTAAGCACAACAGAGTTGCGTTGCAGAGAGGTGAAAAAAGGTGCGTGGCCTCGGAACGCCTCTCTGCAACTCAGCTCTGTGGTCCTAACTGTAGGTACCTGGGGGGCTAGTTGGGCCCCAGGGACCCTCAGGATTCAAGGGGACTTAATCCCGCTACTTAAAACGCACCACGGGGCGCGTTTGCACACGCGTTTTAAGAGGTAGTTTTAATCCCCCTGCCCTATTATGTACTAGGGACTTACAGAGGAGGTCATGCTAATCACAGGGGTACCCCAACGCATAGTGTTCCCTAGTGTATGTAGGTGTTTTCACTGTATTCTAAGTGTCTTTTAGCATAGCACTGACTCTGGTTAGTCAGAGTCAGTTACCACCAGTACCCGTCTGAAAAAGTTGTGGGCACAGGATGATTTTGCAACATGGCCTCTTTCTGCTCCTCTGTTGGTTCTTTCTGCACATCTTTTGCTTCTTCCTGCACTTTTCTTCGTCTTTGTGGACTTCTGTTGCTTCTTTCTGCATTTCTTTTGCTTCTTTCTGCGCGTTTTTTCTTCTTTCTTCACATGTCCTACCTCTGTAGGCATAGTTAGAAACTAGCATTTAAAAAACCTTTGAAATTCACTTAAAAAATCATAGGTTTCAGGCACGTTATAGTTAGAAATTAGCATTTAAAAAACCTTTGAAATTCACTGAAAAAACCATAGGTTTCAGACACGTTATAGTTAGAAATTAGCATTTAAAAAACCATTGAAATTCACTGAAAAAACCATAGGTTTTAGGGACAGTTATAGTTAGTTGGACATTTCACTCGTACAAAACCATAGAAATTCCCCCGTTATAGTTAGTTCAGCTAACTATAACTCGCGCCCCGCAATGCACTGCTGATGACGTCACATATTACATCACTCATGACATGGTCAGTGACATCACTGATGACATCACTGATGACATCTCAAATGACATCACTGATGACATCATCCATGTGATAATTTCTTGCATCTTCTCACACCCTAATATAGCTTTTGATACACCCACTCTAAATTACAGACTGCCATTCTCAAAACCATACACACTCCAATACCAATAACTACATACCCACTCACTGATTCTTAGGTCTACACACACACATCTACTCACTCACCCGTACAGTCACTCATACTTACAGTCACTCAGTACAGGACTATCATATGCACTCATACACCTATATAAACACTCACACACCGCCACTCATCCATAGAGGTACTCACACACCTAGTCAGTCATGCAAAAAATTAATCACACACCCATTTACTCACCTATACAGTTATACACACACCAGCTCACTTACTCATACAAATACTAGCACATTCTTACGCTCTTATACAATAACTGATACAAGCACACACGCATCCATACAGCCACTCTCACAATCACACACTCTCACTTATAGCCATTTAAATACTCTAACACACATATATACTGCCTTTTACATATGTAGTTACTCGCACATGTACCACTGAGATATACATTCACTCACTAACACACCCATACACACACTCACCCACCCAAGCAGTCCATCACAGATGCACTCTTGAAATCATGCACCCAGTGAATCACCCACTCACACATCTATGTACAGAGTCACACACACCCCACCCACACAAACACTCAGGCAGCCATACAGATACTCAGAGAACCAATCAATAACCCATATAGACACTCATGTAGCTATTCGCAAATCCATGCATCCACTTACACACCAACAAACAGACGGATACAGACATTCACACAGTTTAGTCACTAACCCATGCATTCAGTAAGATACGTTTAATCACTCACTTGTAGAGTCAGTCACGCACGTACTAAATCATCCATTCAGACACTTAAACACCCACTCATTCTTCAATACGCCTTTCCCTATATATATTAAACATATTTAAACTTTACAGAAACACACAGTCACTGGATGATGTCATCAGTGATTTCATTTGAGATGTCATCAGTGATGTCATCAGTGATGTCACTGACCATGTCATGAGTGATGTAATATGTGACGTCATCAGCAGTGCATTGCGGGGCGCGAGTTATAGTTAGCTGAACTAACTATAACGGGGGAATTTCTATGGTTTTGTACGAGTGAAATGTCCAACTAACTATAACTGTCCCTAAAACCTATGGTTTTTTCAGTGAATTTCAAAGGTTTTTTAAATGCTAATTTCTAACTATAACGTGTCTGAAACCTATGGTTTTTTCAGTGAATATATATATATATATATATATATATATATATATATATATATATATATATATATATATATTCACTTAAAAAACCATAGGTTTCAGGCACGTTATAGTTAGAAATTTGCATTTAAAAACCTTTGAAATTCACTGAAAAACCATAGGTTTCAGACACGTTATAGTTAGAAATTAGCATTTAAAAAACCTTTGAAATTCACTTAAAAACCATAGGTTTTAGGGACAGTTATAGTGAGTTGGACATTTCACTCGTACAAAACCATAGAAATTCCCCTGTTATAGTTAGTTCACGTAACTATAACTCGCGCCCCCGCAATGCACTGCTGATGACGTCACATATTACATCACTCATGACAAGGTCAGTGACATCACTGATGACATCACTGAAGAATGTGCTAGTATTTGTATGAGTAAGTGAGTTGGTGTGTGTATAACTGTATAGGTGAGTAAATGGGTGTGTGCTTAATTTTTTGCATGACTGACTAGGTGTGTGAGTACCTCTATTGATGAGTGGCGGTGTGTGAGTGTTTATATAGGTGTATGAGTGCATATAATAGTCCTGTACTGAGTGACTATAAGTATGAGTGACTGTATGGGTGAGTGAGTAGATGTGTCTGTTTTGACCTAAGAATCAGTGAGTGTGTATATAGTAATTGGTGTTGGAGTGTCTATGGTTTTGACAATGGCAGTCTGTAATTTACAGTGGGTGTATCCAAAGTTATATTAGGGTGTGAAAAGATGCATCAAATTATCACATGGATGATGTCATCAGTGATGTCATCATTGATGTCATTTGAGATGTCATCAGTGATGTCATCAGTGATGTCACTGACCATGTCATGAGTGATGTAATATGTGACGTCATCAGCAGTGCATTGCGGGGGCGCGAGTTATAGTTACATGAACTAACTATAACGGGGGAATTTCTATGGTTTTGTACGAGTGAAATGTCCAACTAACTATAACTGTCCCTAAAACCTATGGTTTTTTAAGTGAATTTCAAAGGTTTTTTAAATGCTAATTTCTAACTATAACGTGTCTGAAACCTATGGTTTTTTCAGTGAATTTCAAAGGTTTTTGAAATGCTAATTTCTAACAATAACATGCCCCGCCCCCTCCCTTCACCACTGTGCAAACGCACCCCATGGCGCATTTTAAGTTGGGGGATTAAGTTCCCTTGAATCATGAGGGTCCCTGGGGTCCAACTAGCCCACCCTGTACCTCCTGTATGCGCCAGGGAGCTGCGTTGCAGAGAGGTGTTCAGAGGCCACGCCCCTTTTACACCTCTCTGCAACGCAGCTCTGTGGCGCTTTCTGGACGTACCTGGTGGGCTAGTTGGCCCCCAGGGACCCTCAGGATTGAAGGGGATTTAAATCCCCATCTTAAAACGCGCCACGGGGCCTGTTTGCACACATGTCACCTGAAGCCCCGCCCCCTCCCTTCACCACTGTGCAAACGCGCCCCGTGGCACGTTTTAAGTTTGGGGGATTAAGTCCCCTTGAATACTGAGGGTCCCTGGGGACCAACTAGCCCACCATGTACCTCCAAAAAGCACCACAGAGCTGCGTTGCAGAGAGGTGTAAAAAGGGGGCGTGGCCTCTGAACACCTCTCTGCAACGCAGCTCCCTGGCGCATACTGGAGGTTCCTGGTGGGCTAGTTGGCCCCCAGGGACCCCCAGTATTCAAGGGGAATTACTTCCCCTTCTTACAACGCGCCAGGGGGCACGTTTGCAGAGTGCTGCAGGGAGGGGGCGGGGCCTCTGGCACGTTTTTTTTTTTTTCCTTTCTTTTTTTTTTTTATGGGAGGGGGGCTGCGTGGCCCCCCTTCCCTCATCCACTTTTGTCCCCGGGGACCCCATCTCCCGGGGCCTGAGGTTCTTCTTTTATTTTTTTTTTAAAACAGGAAGGGGGCCGCGTGGCCCCCCTTCCCTGGGCCTGTATTTGCCCCGGGGACCCCATCTCCCGGGGCATGCCCTCTTTTTAAAAAAATATATATATTTGGAGGGGGCTGCGTGGCCCCCTCCTCAGGCCATTAAAGGCCCCGGGGACCCCATCCCCCGGGGCCGGCCTTTGCGTCCTTTTTTTTTTTGTAAAAAATAATTCCTTTTTGGGAGGGGGCTGCGTGGCCCCCCTCCCGGGCCTCTAATGGCCCCGGGGACCCCATCCCCTGGGGCCTGGCCACTCGTTGGGGACCGTGGGGGGGTCCCCAATCCCCGCACGGTCCCGCCGGCTCCCCGCGTCCTGCGGGAGCCGGCATTGCTTTTCCATAAGGGAGCTGCTGACATGCAGCTCCACTTATGGAAAAGCAATTCTGCTTTGCTTCATTGAAGCGAGAGCAGGTTTCCCTGCTCTCGCTTCAATGAAGCAAAGCAAGTTTGCAATGGCAGGACGAGAGCCGCGAGGCTCCCGTCCTGCCATTGCAAACAGCAGTGTCCCGGAGGGTAGGCACCCCGGGACACTGCAGGAGCTGGCCCTGGGGGGTGGCGGTCCCCAGGGCCACCACAGGCTCCAGGAGGGGGGCCGCGCGACCCCCTCCCATGTCTTTAAAGCCCCGGGAGGTGGTGGTCCTCGGGGCTCGGGGGTCCGTTACGGACCCCCGCATTTACATTATTAGTGCCCCGGGGAGGTGGCGGTCCCGGGCGTGTGGGGGCTCGAGCCCCCACACAGGAAATGTTTTATTTTAAAAAAGAAGCCCCGGGGAGGTGGTGGTCCCCGGGGCTGCGGGAGGGCCGAGTGCCCTCCCGCACCATTTTAAATTGAAAGCCCCAGGGGGTGGCGGTCCCCGGGGCTTGGGGGGCCCTTAGAGGCCCCCCCAGCATTATTTAATTAACCCCCGCATGCCCCCGGGACTTGGGCCACCCGGGGGCAAAATAACATCGAAGCGCGGGAGACCGCGCTTTGATTTTTTTTTTTTAGCGGTGGGATCCGCGCACCCTAAGCGCATCCCGCCAATTTAAAAAAAAAAATGCTTTTTTCTGCCCAGGGGGTCCTTGTGGGACCCCCTGAGCAGACCTAGGGGGTCAGGGTGTTTCTACCCTGCCCCCTTTGTGCGTTTTGTGCACTTGTTTCTGTCCCTCGGTTCTACCGAGGGACAAAATGGCTGCCAACACTTCCTGATTTGGAGTGTTGACAGCCAATTAGCATGCAGCTCGTGATCGGGAGGGTGCGCGAATCCGACGCGGCCATAGATATATATGTGATTTTAATTTTGATTTTCACAGGAACTACTGAACGGATTTTCACCATTTAACAAAAAGGGTTCTTTCTGAACCAAGAACTACCTCTTTGCCAAATTTGGTGTAATTCCGTTCAGCAGTTCGGGCTGTAGCCGTGGCTAAAGTTTCCTATGGGAAAATGAATGGGGAAAACACGTTTTGGGTCCCCCCTTTTTTCTCGGCTCCCGCTTAACGAATCACCCCGAAACTTTCAGGGTAGGAGCGGACCGGAGCGGGACATAAAGTTTAAAAATTTTGCGTTGATTCGTCAACCGACGCAAGAGTTATTTTAAATAGAATGTTGCGGATTTCCTATGGAAAATAGGTCCTAACTATAACTATCTACTGGTGACCGCCAGTAGATAATATATATATATATATATTGTTCTACAAACGCCCGAAAGCTTTCAAAGGACGCACTCGCAGCAGTTAACCAACGGTTTCTTTATTGGGAAAAGCCAGCATCTCTATCCCAGGTAAGTTCATTGCCGACGCAAAAGGAAGGATTGGAACAATTTGTGCGATACTCGAGCTTGCCCATGAGGAAGAGGCTGTGTCCTCGAAACGCGTCGGCAATGAACTTACCTGGGATGGAGATGCTGGCTTTTCCCAATAAAGAAATACTACATGAACGCACTGTGCAGACACACTGGGGGTCCCTGCATGCTTCAAAAGGAAGGATTGGAACAATTTGTGCGATACTCGAGCTTGCCCATGAGGAAGAGGCTGTGTCCTCGAAACGCGTCGGCAATGAACTTACCTGGGATGGAGATGCTGGCTTTTCCCAATAAAGAAACCGTTGGTTAACTGCTGCGAGTGCGTCCTTTGAAAGCTTTCGGGCGTTTGTAGAACAAAATATTTATCACACGGCTGCCCTGCCGTGAAAGGACGCACCATCTCCCAGACCTGGAGGGGCTGCGCGGCTCGCTGGAACTGTCAGAAGAAGCCGCGGTCAGTGCAGTAGTTGGGGGGCACTGAAGTCGACATGCCATTCGAGGGCCCACTGAGGGTAACAATACTCTTTTACAGAACAGTATCGCATGAAGCTCACTGGGAGCAACAATAACTTTCCAATTGGGACTCAATGTCCCAGCATGCATCATACTACATGAACGCACTGTGCAGACCCACTGGGGGTCCCTGCATGCTTCAAAAGGAAGGATTGGAACAATTTGTGCGATACTCGAGCTTGCCCATGAGGAAGAGGCTGTGTCCTCGAAACGCGTCGGCAATGAACTTACCTGGGATGGAGATGCTGGCTTTTCCCAATAAAGAAACCGTTGGTTAACTGCTGCGAGTGCGTCCTTTGAAAGCTTTCGGGCGTTTGTAGAACAAAATATTTACCACACGGCTGCCCTGCCGTGAAAGGACGCACCATCTCCCAGACCTGGAGGGGCTGCGCGGCTCGCTGGAACTGTCAGAAGAAGCCGCGGTCAGTGCAGTAGTTGGGGGCACTGAAGTCAACATGCCATTCGAGGGCCCACTGAGGGTAACAATACTCTTTTACAGAACAGTATCGCATGAAGCTCACTGGGAGCAACAATAACTTTCCAATTGGGACTCAATGTCCCAGCATGCATCATACTACATGAACGCACTGTGCAGACCCACTGGGGGTCCCTGCATGCTTCAAAAGGAAGGATTGGAACAATTTGTGCGATACTCGAGCTTGCCCATGAGGAAGAGGCTGTGTCCTCGAAACGCGTCGGCAATGAACTTACCTGGGATGGAGATGCTGGCTTTTCCCAATAAAGAAACCGTTGGTTAACTGCTGCGAGTGCGTCCTTTGAAAGCTTTCGGGCGTTTGTAGAACAAAATATTTACCACACGGCTGCCCTGCCGTGAAAGGACGCACCATCTCCCAGACCTGGAGGGGCTGCGCGGCTCGCTGGAACTGTCAGAAGAAGCCGCGGTCAGTGCAGTAGTTGGGGGCACTGAAGTCAACATGCCATTCGAGGGCCCACTGAGGGTAACAATACTCTTTTACAGAACAGTATCGCATGAAGCTCACTGGGAGCAACAATAACTTTCCAATTGGGACTCAATGTCCCAGCATGCATCATACTACATGAACGCACTGTGCAGACCCACTGGGGGTCCCTGCATGCTTCAAAAGGAAGGATTGGAACAATTTGTGCGATACTCGAGCTTGCCCATGAGGAAGAGGCTGTGTCCTCGAAACGCGTCGGCAATGAACTTACCTGGGATGGAGATGCTGGCTTTTCCCAATAAAGAAACCGTTGGTTAACTGCTGCGAGTGCGTCCTTTGAAAGCTTTTGGGCGTTTGTAGAACAAAATATTTACCACACGGCTGCCCTGCCGTGAAAGGACGCACCATCTCCCAGACCTGGAGGGGCTGCGCGGCTCGCTGGAACTGTCAGAAGAAGCCGCGGTCAGTGCAGTAGTTGGGGGGCACTGAAGTCAACATGCCATTCGAGGGCCCACTGAGGGTAACAATACTCTTTTACAGAACAGTATCGCATGAAGCTCACTGGGAGCAACAATAACTTTCCAATTGGGACTCAATGTCCCAGCATGCATCATACTACATGAACGCACTGTGCAGACCCACTGGGGGTCCCTGCATGCTTCAAAAGGAAGGATTGGAACAATTTGTGCGATACTCGAGCTTGCCCATGAGGAAGAGGCTGTGTCCTCGAAACGCGTCGGCAATGAACTTACCTGGGATGGAGATGCTGGCTTTTCCCAATAAAGAAACCATTGGTTAACTGCTGCGAGTGCGTCCTTTGAAAGCTTTCGGGTGTTTGTAGAACAAAATATTTACCACACGGCTGCCCTGCCGTGAAAGGACGCTACCATCTCCCAGACCTGGAGGGGCTGCGCGGCTCGCTGGAACTGTCAGAAGAAGCCGCGGTCAGTGCAGTAGTTGGGGGGCACTGAAGTCAACATGCCATTCGAGGGCCCACTGAGGGTAACAATACTCTTTTACAGAACAGTATCGCATGAAGCTCACTGGGAGCAACAATAACTTTCCAATTGGGACTCAATGTCCCAGCATGCATCATACTACATGAACGCACTGTGCAGACCCACTGGGGGTCCCTGCATGCTTCAAAAGGAAGGATTGGAACAATTTGTGCGATACTCGAGCTTGCCCATGAGGAAGAGGCTGTGTCCTCGAAATGCGTCGGCAATGAACTTACCTGGGATGGAGATGCTGGCTTTTCCCAATAAAGAAACCGTTGGTTAACTGCTGCGAGTGCGTCCTTTGAAAGCTTTCGGGCGTTTGTAGAACAAAATATTTACCACCCGGCTGCCGTGCCGTGAAAGTACGCACCATCTCCCAGACCTGGAGGGGCTGCGCGGCTCGCTGGAACTGTCAGAAGAAGCCGCGGTCAGTGCAGTAGTTGGGGGCACTGAAGTCAACATGCCATTCGAGGGCCCACTGAGGGTAACAATACTCTTTTGCAGAACAGTATCGCATGAAGCTCACTGGGAGCAACAATAACTTTCAATTGGGACTCAATGTCCCAGCATGCATCATACTACATGAACGCACTGTGCAG
The DNA here is from genome assembly GCA_963921515.1 of Calotriton arnoldi. Taxonomy (NCBI): domain Eukaryota; kingdom Metazoa; phylum Chordata; class Amphibia; order Caudata; family Salamandridae; genus Calotriton; species Calotriton arnoldi. The sequence continues at coordinate 1,570,903 of CAWUFW010003795.1, read as the reverse complement.
ACCCACTGGGGGTCCCTGCATGCTTCAAAAGGAAGGATTGGAACAATTTGTGCGATACTCGAGCTTGCCCATGAGGAAGAGGCTGTGTCCTCGAAACGCGTCTGCAATGAACTTACCTGGGATGGAGATGCTGGCTTTTCCCAATAAAGAAACCGTTGGTTAACTGCTGCGAGTGCTTCCTTTGAAAGCTTTCGGGCGTTTGTAGAACAAAATATTTACCACACGGCTGCCCTGCCGTGAAAGGACGCACCACCTCCCAGACCTGGAGGGGCTGCGCGGCTCGCTGGAACTGTCAGAAGAAGCCGCGGTCAGTGCAGTAGTTGGGGGGCACTGAAGTCAACATGCCATTCGAGGGCCCACTGAGGGTAACAATACTCTTTTACAGAACAGTATCGCATGAAGCTCACTGGGAGCAACAATAACTTTCCAATTGGGACTCAATGTCCCAGCATGCATCATACTACATGAACGCACTGTGCAGACCCACTGGGGGTCCGTGCATGCTTCAAAAGGAAGGATTGGAACAATTTGTGCGATACTCGAGCTTGCCCATGAGGAAGAGGCTGTGTCCTCGAAACGCGTCGGCAATGAACTTACCTGGGATGGAGATGCTGGCTTTTCCCAATAAAGAAACCGTTGGTTAACTGCTGCGAGTGCGTCCTTTGAAAGCTTTCGGGCGTTTGTAGAACAAAATATTTACCACACGGCTGCCCTGCCGTGAAAGGACGCACCATCTCCCAGACCTGGAGGGGCTGCGCGGCTCGCTGGAACTGTCCAGAAGAAGCCGCGGTCAGTGCAGTAGTTGGGGGCACTGAAGTCAACATGCCATTCGAGGGCCCACTGAGGGTAACAATACTCTTTTACAGAACAGTATCGCATGAAGCTCACTGGGAGCAACAATAACTTTCCAATTGGGACTCAATGTCCCAGCATGCATCATACTACATGAACGCACTGTGCAGACCCACTGGGGGTCCCTGCATGCTTCAAAAGGAAGGATTGGAACAATTTGTGCGATACTCGAGCTTGCCCATGAGGAAGAGGCTGTGTCCTCGAAACGCGTCGGCAATGAACTTACCTGGGATGGAGATGCTGGCTTTTCCCAATAAAGAAACCGTTGGTTAACTGCTGCGAGTGCGTCCTTTGAAAGCTTTCGGGCGTTTGTAGAACAAAATATTTACCACACGGCTGCCCTGCCGTGAAAGGACGCACCATCTCCCAGACCTGGAGGGGCTGCGCGGCTCGCTGGAACTGTCAGAAGAAGCCGCGGTCAGTGCAGTAGTTGGGGGGCACTGAAGTCAACATGCCATTTGAGGGCCCACTGAGGGTAACAATACTCTTTTACAGAACAGTATCGCATGAAGCTCACTGGGAGCAACAATAACTTTCCAATTGGGACTCAATGTCCCAGCATGCATCATACTACATGAACGCACTGTGCAGACCCACTGGGGGTCCCTGCATGCTTCAAAAGGAAGGATTGGAACAATTTGTACGATACTCGAGCTTGCCCATGAGGAAGAGGCTGTGTCCTCGAAACGCGTCGGCAATGAACTTACCTGGGATGGAGATGATGGCTTTTCCCAATAAAGAAACCGTTGGTTAACTGCTGCGAGTGCGTACTTTGAAAGCTTTTGGGCGTTTGTAGAACAAAATATTTACCACACGGCTGCCTTGCCGTGAAAGGACGCACCATCTCCCAGACCTGGAGGGGCTGCGCGGCTCGCTGGAACTGTCAGAAGAAGCCGCGGTCAGTGCAGTAGTTGGGGGCACTGAAGTCAACATGCCATTCGAGGGCCCACTGAGGGTAACAATACTCTTTTACAGAACAGTATCGCATGAAGCTCACTTGGAGCAACAATAACTTTCCAATTGGGACTCAATGTCCCAGCATGCATCATACTACATGAACGCACTGTGCAGACCCACTGGGGGTCCCTGCATGCTTCAAAAGTAAGGATTGGAACAATTTGTGCGATACTCGAGCTTGCCCATGAGGAAGAGGCTGTGTCCTCGAAACGCGTCGGCAATGAACTTACCTGGGATGGAGATGCTGGCTTTTCCCAATAAAGAAACCGTTGGTTAACTGCTGCGAGTGCGTCCTTTGAAAGCTTTCGGGCGTTTGTAGAACAAAATATTTACCACACGGCTGCCCTGCCGTGAAAGGACGCACCATCTCCCAGACCTGGAGGGGCTGCGCGGCTCGCTGGACCTGTCAGAAGAAGCCGCGGTCAGTGCAGTAGTTGGGGGGCACTGAAGTCAACATGCCATTCGAGGGCCCACTGAGGGTAACAATACTCTTTTACAGAACAGTATCGCATGAAGCTCACTGGGAGCAACAATAACTTTCCAATTGGGACTCAATGTCCCAGCATGCATCATACTACATGAGGGCATTGTGCAGACCCACTGGGGGTCCCTGCATGCTTCAAAAGGAAGGATTGGAACAATTTGTGCGATACTCGAGCTTGCCCATGAGGAAGAGGCTGTGTCCTCGAAACGCGTCGGCAATGAACTTACCTGGGATGGAGATGCTGGCTTTTCCCAATAAAGAAACCATTGGTTAACTGCTGCGAGTGCGTCCTTTGAAAGCTTTCGGGCGTTTGTAGAACAAAATATTTACCACACGGCTGCCCTGCCGTGAAAGGACGCACCATCTCCCAGACCTGGAGGGGCTGCGCGGCTCGCTGGACCTGTCAGAAGAAGCCGCGGTCAGTGCAGTAGTTGGGGGGCACTGAAGTCAACATGCCATTCGAGGGCCCACTGAGGGTAACAATACTCTTTTACAGAACAGTATCGCATGAAGCTCACTGGGAGCAACAATAACTTTCCAATTGGGACTCAATGTCCCAGCATGCATCATACTACATGAACGCACTGTGCAGACCCACTGGGGGTCCCTGCATGCTTCAAAAGGAAGGATTGGAACAATTTGTGCGATACTCGAGCTTGCCCATGAGGAAGAGGCTGTGTCCTCGAAACGCGTCGGCAATGAACTTACCTGGGATGGAGATGCTGGCTTTTCCCAATAAAGAAACCGTTGGTTAACTGCTGCGAGTGCGTCCTTTGAAAGCTTTCGGGCGTTTGTAGAACAACATATTTACCACACGGCTGCCCTGCCGTGAAAGGACGCACCATCTCCCAGACCTGGAGGGGCTGCGCGGCTCGCTGGAACTGTCAGAAGAAGCAGCGGTCAGTGCAGTAGTTGGGGGGCACTGAAGTCAACATGCCATTCGAGGGCCCACTGAGGGTAACAATACTCTTTTACAGAACAGTATCGCATGAAGCTCACTGGGAGCAACAATAACTTTCCAATTGGGACTCAATGTCCCAGCATGCATCATACTACATGAACGCACTGTGCAGACCCACTGGGGGTCCCTGCATGCTTCAAAAGGAAGGATTGGAACAATTTGTGCGATACTCGAGCTTGCCCATGATGAAGAGGCTGTGTCCTCGAAATGCGTCGGCAATGAACTTACCTGGGATGGAGATGCTGGCTTTTCCCAATAAAGAAACCGTTGGTTAACTGCTGCGAGTGCGTCCTTTGAAAGCTTTCGGGCGTTTGTAGAACAAAATATTTACCACACGGCTGCCCTGCCGTGAAAGGACGCACCATCTCCCAGACCTGGAGGGGCTGCGCGGCTCGCTGGAACTGTCAGAAGAAGCCGCGGTCAGTGCAGTTGTTGGGGGGCACTGAAGTCGACATGCCATTCGAGGGCCCACTGAGGGTAACAATACTCTTTTACAGAACAGTATCGCATGAAGCTCACTGGGAGCAACAATAACTTTCCAATTGGGACTCAATGTCCCAGCATGCATCATACTACATGAACGCACTGTGCAGACCCACTGGGGGTCCCTGCATGCTTCAAAAGGAAGGATTGGAACAATTTGTGCGATACTCGAGCTTGCCCATGAGGAAGAGGCTGTGTCCTCGAAACGCGTCGGCAATGAACTTACCTGGGATGGAGATGCTGGCTTTTCCCAATAAAGAAACCATTGGTTAACTGCTGCGAGTGCGTCCTTTGAAAGCTTTCGGGCGTTTGTAGAATAAAATATTTACCACACGGCTGCCCTGCCGTGAAAGGACGCACCATCTCCCAGACCTGGAGGGGCTGCGCGGCTCGCTGGAACTGTCAGAAGAAGCCGCGGTCAGTGCAGTAGTTGGGGGCACTGAAGTCAACATGCCATTCGAGGGCCCACTGAGGGTAACAATACTCTTTTACAGAACAGTATCGCATGAAGCTCACTGGGAGCAACAATAACTTTCCAATTGGGACTCAATGTCCCAGCATGCATCATACTACATGAACGCACTGTGCAGACCCACTGGGGGTCCCTGCATGCTTCAAAAGGAAGGATTGGAACAATTTGTGCGCTACTCGAGCTTGCCCATGAGGAAGAGGCTGTGTCCTCGAAACGCGTCGGCAATGAACTTACCTGGGATGGAGATGCTGGCTTTTCCCAATAAAGAAACCGTTGGTTAACTGCTGCGAGTGCGTCCTTTGAAAGCTTTCGGGCATTTGTAGAACAATATATATATATATATATATATATTCACTGAAAAACCACAGGTTTCAGGGTCGTGATAGTTAGTTGGACATTTCACTTGTACAAAACCAGAGAAATTCAGCCGTTATTGTTAGTTCAGCTAACTATAACTTGCGCCCCCGCAATGCACTGCTGATGACGTCACATATTACATTATTCATGACATGGTCAGTGACATCACTGATGACATCACTGATGACATCTCAAATGACATCACTGATGACATTATCCAGTGACTATGTGTTTCTGTAAAGTTTAAATAGGTTTTATATATATATATATATATATATATATATATATTATCGCTCCACTGTCACCATAAATATAGAGCACTCACGAGCGGGTGCCGGTAACACGGTGGTGCCCCGTGTATACATAAACGCTCCAATGCTCCTTTATCCACAGAACAAAGCCGGCACTCGTGGGGCAAGTTGCAAAGATGACTTTATTTTATCCTAGCAACAACAAACGCGTTTCGGCATTGGCGCTTCGTCGGTGTTACTGACGCGGCAGTGGCGCTCATTTTTAAACACATTTCCATAATGTAAATAAACATGAAAGAGGGACCATTACTTAATCAACCTTGAGCGCCATCTTTGAATGGCCCAATGTTATCAACATATTAGACAACATATAGCAAGCAGTATTGGCACAAATACAGTATCCTTAATAGCGCCGATTATCGGCTAAACTATGCTCAATAATGCATTATTTTACGTCAATATAGCAGTCAATGTAAATATATAAATATATAAATACATACACACTGTCGGTCACAATATAATCTCGCCGTGTATCGGCGCTCAAGGTTGATTAAGTAATGGTCCCTCTTTCATGTTTATTTACATTATGGAAATGTGTTTGTTCTGTGGATAAAGGAGCATTGGAGCGTTTATATATATATATATATATATATATATATATATATACCAAGGTGTATTGAAGAATGAGTGGGTGTATAAGTGTCTGAATGGATGATTTAGTAGGTGCATGACTGACTGTATAAGTGAGTGATTAAACGTGTCTTACTGAATGCATGGGTTAGTGACTAAACTGTGTGAATGTCTGTATCAGTCTGTCAGTTGGTGTGTAAGCGGCTGCATGGGTTGGTGAGTAGTTACATGAGTGTCTATATGGGTTATTGATTGGTTGTCTGAGTATCTGTATGGGTGCCTTAGTGTTTGTGTGAGTGGGTGAGGGGTGTGTGACTCTGTGCATAGATGTGTGAGTGGGTGATTCACTGGGTCTATGGGTTCAAGAGTGCATCTGTGAAGAGCTGTATGGGTGAGTGAGTATGTGTGTGGGTGGGTTGGTGAGTGAATGGATGTCTCAGTGGTACATGTGTGGGTAACTACATATGTGAAAGGCAGTATATGTCAGTGTTGGAGTATATAAATGACTATGTGAGAGTGAGTGATTGTGAGAGTGGCTGTATGGCTGAGTGTGTGCTTGTATCAGTGATTGTACAAGAGAGTAAGTATGTGTTAGTATCTTTATGAATAAGTGAGGTGGTGTGTGTATAACTGTATAGGTGAGTAAATGGGAGTGTGATTGATTCTTTGCATGACTGAATAGGTGTGTGAGTAACTCTAGGGATGAGTGGCAGTGTGTATAGGTGTATGAGTGCAGATGATAGTGCTGTATTGATGAGTGACTGCCAGTATGAGTGACTGTATGGGTGAATGAGTGAATGTGTGTGTAGACCTAGGAATCAGTGAGTTCGCATGTAGTAACTGGTATTGGTGTGTCTATGGTTTCAAAAATGGTAGTCTGTATTTTAGAGTGGGTGTATGAAAGGTTATATTAGGGTGTGAGGAGGTGCATCAGATTATCACGTGGATTGTGTCATCAGTGATATCATCAGTGATGTCATCAGTGATGTCACTGACCACGTCATGAATGATGTAATATGTGATGTCATCAGCAGTGCATTGCGGGGGCGTGAGTTATAGTTAGCTGAACTAACTATAACGGCGGAACTTCGATGGTTTTGTACAAGGGAAATGTCCAACTAACTATAACGTCCCTGAAACCTGTGGTTTTTTCAGTGAATTTGTATGGTTTTTTAAATGCTAATTTCTAACTATAACGTCCCTGAAACCTATGGTTTTTTAAATGAATTTCAAATGTTTTTCAAATGCTACATTCTAACTATAATGTCCCTGAAACCAATGGTTTTTTCAGTGAATTTCTAAGGTTTTTAAATGCTAATTTCTAACTATAACGTCCCTGAAACCTATGGTTTTTCAGTGAATTTCTAAGGTTTTTAAATGCTAATTTCTAACTATAACGTCCCTAAAACCAATGGTTTTTTACAGTGAATTTCAAAGGTTTTTTAAATGCTAATTTCTAACTATAACGTCCCTGAAACCTATGTTTTTTCCAGTGAATTTCTAAGGTTTTTTAAATGCTAATGTCTTTTTAAGTTTCAAAAGTAAGTTTATTTAAGAAAAACAATCAAATAACAATACTTCGTACATATAATCAATGAAAATTACATAAGTGAAGGAAAAGAAGCAAGAGGTATTGATGATACATGGTTACATTAGAATTGAAAAGGAAAATACATCGTAAAATAAGTATATCTAAAGTGAAGAGAGTCTGGTTCATATTAATTCCAACATAAAACAAGAGGAAAATGTAATGTTATGTCATTGTATTATCATTTAGATATAGCTGAAATAAAATATTAAGCAATGTCAATACAGTAGAAGGAAGTCAAGGAGGCTTGGCAACTTCTTGTAGCAAAGGTTGGGGTATAAAGGATTTTTTTGCACAATCGTCTAGAAATTGTGTGATAGGAGACCATAGTTGCAGTCATTTTGTGGCAAGCGAAATTTGATGTACAAGAGTTGTGTCTAATCTATGATTATGACAAATAGCGTACCACCAGGCGAGATACAATAATTTAGAGGTATCCTTCCAATTCTTTGTTATCTGTTGAAAAGCAACCACTAGTAATAAATCTATGATTTGCATGTGGGAATGTTTCTTCTTCCAATCAGAGGACAAGCTACCTAAGAAAATATTAATAAAAGATAGGGGAACTGTGGTATGAAACATGATGTTGATTTGAGACCAAACCCGCTCCCAAAACTTGAATACATATGGACATGTAAATAACATATGTTTTAAGTCAGCCTTGTCCTGGGAACAAGTCCAGCATGTATCGGGAGTAGCAATATGTATCTTATGTATATGTGCAGGTGTAAAGAGTAACCTGTTGTAAATGAAGAAAATTGTTTGTGTAGTGCTAGCCGCTCTGGAAGATTTCCTTATTTTTAACCATATTCTGTTCCATACAGAGACAGGCCAATCAATGTCTAGGTCAGTCTCCCAGGAGAGTTCAATTCTGGATTTGTCCCTATGTATGGGAGATTGTGTTAAACGAGAATAAATAGTGGAAGCTTTAGGACGTACATGAAGAAAACTATTCCAAGTATTATCAGTCTGGGCAGGTGAAGAGGGCGTATGTGAAAACTGTACACAGGCTTCAAATATCGCAGTTCGCAGAATTGAAAATTTATGCTGGAATGAGACGGGTAGGTGATAGAGATCCTGTACCCGTGAAAAAGGAAGAAGTGTGCCTTGGTCGAACAATTGGTGTACCCAAAGTAAGCCTCTGTTTCTCCATACTTTCCAGTATATAGGTTTATTTTTAACAAGTATAAGTTTGTTATGCCAAATTGTGGAGTTGAGAAAAGTGTCAAAATCATGTGGGACCAGAGGAAGAGTGGCTTGTAATAATTTACAAGAATGCTTGATTATTGGTGTAAAGCTTTTTTGCGGTTTGCGAGTAAAAGAAAGATATTCTTGAAATGAAAAGGGTGATATAAATGAAGCTTCAAGGTCAATCCATAATGGCTTATTAGATGAATGGTCAGAGATCCAATTTGATAAATGTTTCAATTGAAATGCTTTATGATAATTGGAAAAATAGAGAAAGTTAACACCTCCTACTGATTTTGGTTGTGTTAACTTTTGTAGTGCCATTCTTGGTTTTTTGTTGTTCCATAGGAACGATGTTAGTGTAGAATTGATCCTATTAAAAAATTTGGCTGGTATAGATAGTGGTATATTGGAGATGGTATAGAGTATTATAGGGGTAAGCATCATTTTAATGGTGTCTAAACGTCCCCACCAAGAGAGGTGAAGCGGGTGCCATCTTGCAGTAAGGGGCCGATTCCGATCTCGGCCGGTAGGGCTCCGAATCGGATTCGGCTTAACCGGATCCGATTCGGAGCCCTATTTCCCGACCGATCCGTACGCGCGTTCGGACGAGCGAGTACGATGAGAAATCGCCGACCGACTCGTTCGGGCGTCCCAACCGCTCCGACCGACTCGTCCCCGGGTCGAACCGCACCGACCGACTCACTCGGACACGATTCGCACCGCGCAATGGAGACTTTCCCCGGCCGGGTAAGTACGATGCGCGCCGCGAGCAGTCCGACCAACACGCGCCGTCCGGCTCGAAAGAGCAGTCGGAGCCGTACTCGGGGTCCGTGTCGGACCCCCTGTACGTGTAGCCACGCGAGTCGCACACAGGGGGACCCATGGGTCCCCCTACCTGTGCGTGTACGACGCGAGTCGCTTTGCCGCGTACCCGCTGTAGGGGCGCCCTTGTTCGCCTTGCACCCATTGAGGCAATGGGAGCCCGCGTACGCGTTGTACGACCGGCTCCCATTGACTTCAATGGGAGTCCGACCGAATCGAGTACGATAGCGTACGGACGCATCGTACTCGTTCGGTCGGGCTGCACGGGTCCGATTCGGTCGGAAATCTCTCCGGCTCCGGCTCGGTCGGAGAGATTTCCGGCCCGAATCGGAATCGGCCCCTAAGTGTTTTTAATTTATCCAAACATTTATCTAAATTTAGAGAGATGGATGTTACAATGAATGGAGAGAACCATAATCTAAGATATTTTATGTGCTTGGAATTCCATGCAAATTTGGATATCTGAAAGTCTTCTTTGAACGTATATTTGGTTAGAGGCATAACCTCACATTTGTCAGTATTTAGTTTGTATCCAGACACTAAGCCATAAGCTTCAACCTCTTGTACAAATGCAGGGAGTGAAGTCTGCGGTTGAGAAAGGAAGATTAAAATATCGTCTGCATATGCTGCTAATTTGATGTGCTGGAATTCAGATGTAAAACCCATAATAGAGTGATTTTGTCGAATTCTAGATAGAAAAGGTTCTAATGCTAGGTTAAAAAGAAAAGGGGACAAAGGGCAACCTTGACGAACTCCTCTTTGAAGAGTAAAGTAGGAAGATATAAGACCGTTAGTAGAGATGGCCGCCTTGGGCTCTGAATAAAGTAAGGCAATCAGGGAGATAAATCTTGGGCCAAATCCAAACCATTCAATGGCAAGAAAAATAAATGGCCATGAAACTCTATCAAAGGCTTTCTCCGCATCAAGGGCAATTGCAGCCAGTGAATCTGAGTGATGGGACATTCTGGATAAAATGCCAAAGAATAATCTCGTGTTGTCAGTGATATTCCGACCTTTGACAAATCCGGATTGTTCCGTACCCAGCAGCGAAGGAAGGTGTGGTTCTAATCGTATAGCTAATGGTTTCAAATAAATTTTATAATCCACATTAACTAACGAAATGGGCCTATAATTTTTGCAATATCTGGAATCATTACCATCTTTTGGTATTAGGCATATTAAAGCTTCTAAAAATGAACCCGATGAGTTGCAGGAGGAGTTGAAGGAGGAAATGAGTGTGTAAGTATGGGATAAGCAGTTGGGTAAAATGTAAAAAAAATTCAACTGTAAGCCCGTCAGGGCCTGGGGCTTTATCTTTTTTAAGAGTCTTCAAAGCATTTAGCAATTCCACTTGTGTAATGTCTGTTTCTAAAATTTCTAGGCTGGAGTGGGGAATATCATGTTTCTGGATATTAGAGAAATATTGAAGTATAACTGTATCCAAAGGTATATTCTCTGGTGTATAAAGAGATTCGTAGAAACGTACAAATTCTTGAAGGATTTCGGGATCTTTATGCTTTGGTAATTGGTTGTCATCTATAATAGAGTCAAAGTGAAGCCTATTCTGTTTGATATTGAGGTAATTAGCTGGTAATTTACCTGATTTATTTTGGCCGCCATAATATTTCGCACTCGTTTTCAGCAAAAATAAAGAGGCGTTTTCGGTCGAAGTTTTATTAAAGGTTATTTTTGCCTTTATAAGATCTTCTAGACTGTTCCCCGTTTTAGAAGTGTAAAAGGCATGTTCTAGTGTTTTAATTTTAGTAAGAAGTGCATTATATATTGTTCGGAATGATTTGCGTTTATTTGATGTATACCTAATAATGAAATCTCGGGCAGTAGCTTTAAAAGCATCCCAAACTGTATGGAAGGGGAGGTCATCAGTTTGGTTAGTTTGAAAAAATTCATGGATAAAGGAAGTAAAGGATAAATTAAAGTTAGGATTTAGAAGTCAAGAATTATTGAAACGCCATCTCCTGGGTGACCTAGATTGGTGTAGGATATCTAGTTGGAGCATAACAGGAGCATGATCAGAAATAAGTATGGGTCCTATATCTGCTGAGAGCAAAGATTGGGAAACGTTGTGTGTGATAAAAATATGGTCTATTCTGGACTGCGTCTGATGCGGTGGAGAGTAAAAGGAGTATTCTCTCGAAGACGGGTTGCAAAGTCTCCATGCGTCTACTAAGTTTCTCTGTTCTATAGTTCGTAAAAAAGCTTTGTGTGATTGTTGGGGATGAAGGGGACCTTAGAGTTCCGATCAAGGAAGGGATCCATCACTTGGTTACAGTCACCTGCAAAAATAAAGTTTTCTGCAGGATAATTTAAGAGTAGTTGGGAGATACGAGACCAAAAGGAGACATCACCATTAGTAGGGGCATATATATTAAACAAGGATATCGGAGTTTTATCTATCAACAAGTTAGTAAACAACCATCTACCTTCGCTATCTGATTCCTGTGAGATGAGTTTGGCATTCAGAGCTTTATGACATAAGGTTATGACACCATTTCTCTTACCATCTGGTGAAAAGAAAACTTCTCCAAACCAATTCCTCTTAAGCTTTAATGATTCATTCTCTGTAAGATGTGACTCCTGTATTAGAGCTATATTGATATCCATCTTAGCTAAGTGGGAGAGAACTTGTTGTCTTTTAATGGGAGAATTTAAGCCTCTGACATTCCAAGTAACGATTTTTAAGGTCATATATAAAACAAGTAGAATGAAAATTCATGTGAACCAATAATATCAGATGTATTTTCAGATATAAAACATATAATGGGTACAAAGTAAAACAATATGAAGGTCAGTCCATGAATATAAGAGAAACAAAGGAAATGAGAAGAAAAGAAGTGATGAGAGGAAATGAGATAGGGAGTAGAATTAAAGAAGGAAAACGAAAGAGTGATAGAGAAGAAACAGATTGGTATGAGAAGTCGTAGAAGAGAAAAATCAATACCTACATAAGATCCAAAACAATTAAGGGGTGGGGGGGTAGGAGGCCACATGGAACGATGACACGTCCAGACTACACGGGTTCGGGCAGAGAGACTCCAAGAGGAAACGACATACTAAACGGACACATCAAAACATACGAGACTGGGGCCTGTAGAAAGAGAAATGTATTAGTATCAACCAAATATACTGCTAAATTAGAGCATTTATCATAACTTTGAGACAAATACTGTAAAAACGAAACCTGAAAACAAAAGATTATCCAGGTAAACAAACTGTTAGGGAACACTTATAGTCAGACCAAGCCATTTCGGTAGTTTATCAAAAATCAGTATAGGGAGCGTATAAACTCAAGACTAGCTGAGAGAGTTATTTGAAACGAGTACTAGGAATGTCCATCTTTTCCGGGCAGTGCAAGTTAAGAAAACTTCGTAGCTTAACCGGATCTTCATACGTGATAGTATTATTATTAAAGGTAACCTTAAAAAGGCAAGGGTGAAATAAGCCGAATCGTGCTCCAATAGAACGTAAAGCTGGTCTCATTGCTAAGAACTCTTTACGTCTGTCTGCTGTGAGTTTTGCATAGTCTTGTGAAAAGAAGAGTTGGTTTCCTGAGGAAGAGATGCGTTTCATGGATCTGACCGCTGACAACACCTTGAGTAGATCCGTATATTCAAGGATGTATAAAATAACCCCTCTCGGTTTCCTCATGCCTGAAGACGATGAGTGTGGAGGACCTAATCTGTGGGCACGTTGGAGGTTGAGAGGGGTGTCCTCAGGTAGGTGAAGTACAGTTGGTATAAACTGCTTGAAAAAAGTGATAGGATCAGAGCCTTCCGAACGTTCCGGCAGACCATAAATACGAAGGTTATTTCGTCTATTCCTATTTTCAAGATTTTCGACCTGCTTCTGTAGTGAAGTAATCTGTGAATGAAGATTTTCAGCTTTGACTAAGGATGTGCCCATCATTTCCACACTATGTTCTACCTTAGTGAGTCTTTCTTCCATTTTTGTCCATCCATCCGTTAGAATTTGTAATTTGCAATTTGTTTCTTCAACAAAAGGGCGTAGAGCCCTTATCTCCTCCAAGAGCAGGTCCATGGATTCGGACAATGTTTGCTTTGGTGGGGATGGAGGGTCTTTTTTCAACCTTTTAGTTGGGGCTTTAGTGGCTGTAGAAGAAGCAATCGCGGTAGATGAAGAAGCTACTTTAGGTTGTAAAGTCCCGGAATCCTCCATTTGTGTGGAAGAAGCGCATAGCTTTGAATGGACAATGTATGTACGACTTGTGGATGGTAATACCGGTCTTGCTTTCTTCAATCTGCCCATACAACAGTATAATAAACTTTAGTGTTTCAAAGATTGTGAAATATTTCAAAAGACCAGGAGATTCGTCTTCTTGAAATTATTTGTGTTCAAACTGTGTCAATGCCACAGTAGAAAATGCGTCAGCCAACTAAAAGTCAGAGATTATACTCTACTGCAGTCCAACCATGCCACAAGAGTGATAGAGATGATTAATAATCTTAGGCAGTCTATATTGCACAGCAGGATAAGTCAGCTATATTGTATAGAGAAGCCCATAAGGTTGAGTGCCACTCGTCATTAAACTACATATGGAAAGAGACGTAATTTTCCTCAGAAGAAATGGGCAGAAGCACAAAAAGTAATATCTCCATTAATTTACAGCCTTGGAAGAGAGACTGTGTCACAGCAAGCAGAACGAGTTTTTATATTGAAACATGGAAACTTCACTGCATGACCAAAGATGGAGATATAGTCAAATATATTAAATGCGCAGGTAATATCAGATTCTGTCAGCCAAAGAACTGAAACGAAGCCTGAGTAGAAAGGGTTAAAATGCCTCAATACAAATGCCTTAGTTGTACTTAGCTTATTCACATTTCTGCAGGCTCCGTATAAAAGGTTCCTGGGCTTATTCAGATATCCGGATACATTGTATGTTGGTTACCGCTCGCCGTATCCCGCGAGAAGTCACAAAATGGCGGGCGTCCGTCCCGTCAGAACAGAAGTGAGAGTCAGCTGTTTGGGGCCGCCTGTTTACCGGCAGTGCTCACGCTGGCAGCATTCCAGAGATACTCCGACAGCTGCCTCTTCAAATTTATCCGGCTCCGTCGAGAGGAAAGCGAAGAAAAGCTCCCGGCCTCTCTGCCGTCACCAAGCGGGTCACGAAAACGCTGCCATCTTCTCCGGGCGCAAGCCACGCCCCTAAATGCTAATTTCTAACTATAATGTCCAAACAATAATTTTTCTTAATTTTTAAATTTTTATAAAAATAATATGATGTTTTCTCTTTTCTAAAATATTGTAGTGTAGCTCCTATTTCCCTAATAGGCTCTGCGCATTGGAATAATATATCCTATAGGTTTGACATAGGACTAAGGTCAGTATGTCCCTATCGAGTATATTAAACTTAATTACTTGTGCCAGCTAGCTCACAGGCCACTAGAAACTCCTTGACAACAAGAAGGGAGTAGTTTCTGGCAGCCGCAATACATGACCACTGTGTTTCCCTTTAGAATCAGAACGTGTCCCAGAGTCGTGGAAACAATAGATAACTATTTCACTCAGCTCAGTCGTGCATGCTTAGTTTTCTCCAAGTTACACAGAAAGAAATAGACGGGCGTTTCAATAAGAGATTTATTGAACAGTCTTGTTTCTGGTGTAAGTAAAATGTGCTGTTACGATCACAAGACAGTATGCGAGATAAATAATGTACAGTGTGAGCAGTAGAAATAAATAATACTGCAAGAGCATTATCTTTTAGTACATATGCTGTTACATAAATAACACAGACTAAAAATGCGAGTACTCATACGATGCGTTTCTAATCTAGTTCTACCCCAATGTACCTAACCTAGGTGTAGGACGAGGTATGAAGTAGGTGAAGTATTCCTTACTAGGGTATACTAAGAGTACGCTAACCCCAGTATGCCTAGTATGCCAAGAGTCCCTCTAGGTTCTAGTCTGCTCCATACCTGAAGAATGAGAGAGGTTGGAATCTCTTTGCCAGACTCGAACTCCAACACCCCGCAAGGGAAGTTAGATCACTGGAAGCTGGACTCTCTGCGTGCAGGGATGACAGCGTCTTCTCAGTGCGTCAGGCCGGGATACGGGCTCCTCTGAAGTCGAGGTCTCCTCTGATTTACAGGGGTTAGGGAAGGTATATTTATACCTTAGAAGCACCTAAGAATGTTAGTATTGACGTGAGTCGGACAGCGAAAGACGTCATGAATGAACTCCTAAGGAATAATGGTTCATGCATAATATATGAGTCCTTGAAGAAATCAATAGTCCTGGACTAGGGAAACTCCCGCAGCCTAAGGGTCTGTTCTTCAAGAACTCGTTGTGACGTTAGGGTGGACGGATGTCAGAGACCATGCCTGTATTTGGAGTGCACGGGTTAATGCCTAAATAAGGGCTGGGATTTTATGCCTATATAAGGGCAGGGCGAATTGTGCCTATATAAGGACATGATACTGGAAAGCCCGTTTATGGACACCCTAAGAGGAATACAACACCCACTCCACTTTCGTGTGTACGATAATACTAAAATGCTAAACATTTAAAATGCTAAACATAAAATGGAGTACCGCATATTTAAAAATATTTCTTAAAAGTCTTAAAAAACATAGTAAAAAATGCAAAAGGTACTGTACATTTGAAGCAAATGCTTTTCATTTCAGGCATAAAGTTTGAAAATAAATGCAATTGGAATGAAATAAGCAGTAATATTTACATGTGACAGAAAATGATCGATAAGTTGTTCAAAATTCAAAGTTATTTCATGTCATGAAAATTAATGAACTGTTGTAGACACACAAGATGACTAAGTGTCCGTGGAAGTACCTTGAAGTCTGTATTATAAGGCTAGTTCTACTTTAAGCAGATTGAAGTGCCATTTTCGTTCGAAAAATGGGAAAAAAAGTTCAATTTTGGTAGAGTTCCAAGTTTTTGTAGAATGAAGGCCAAATTGTCACTGCAACTCTGGAACACTGTATGCTGAATCAGAGTCAGTTTACGGGTCTGGTGTAAACATGAGATCATCTATTTCTATAGACAAAACATCATCCACTGTAGTTGGTGTCAGTTGGAACACCTCGTGTAGTAGATTAATTGCACAGAGATGGGAAGCATTGCTTTCAGCATTGGTCGCAGCAGCAATGTTCGCGTCCGTTGTTACCTGTGTGCCTGTAGTTCTTTCTCGTACCTCAGCAGCAGCCAGAAGCGTCTGTGAGATCTCAATGAATGCTGACATCAGGATAGGAAGCCTCTGGGGACAACACAGAGCATGGGCCGTTATCGGGTCCAGCAGAGTATCGACATCCGTTGGCGTAGCTGATGGAAATGTTAGACAGGTGTCCAACACGCATTCTACACCGCATAGCAGGCATCGTAGAACAGCTAAGATGCAATCTTGCCAGATTGGTCTGAATGACAGGAACCAAGTTGTATTAAGGTCCCGTAGACGAGTCATGCCCAATAGCTGTACTATTCGCTCACGGCACTTTCGTTCAAGGAGAGCTTTCTCCATTTCGCTCAGAGTGATGTCTGCGAATAGGCTGGCCATAGCGCAATAGCAGGAAGAGAAATAGAATTCCGGCAACAAGTGCTAGAATTAATGGTATGCCACCAAACACCGAATGTGCAAAGTTCGGGATGATTCCGAGTATTGCCTGGAAAGGTGCTAAGAGACCGGTACAGATGCTCTTAAATACATGTATAATTCCACTTGTATCAGACATG
This sequence comes from Calotriton arnoldi, assembly GCA_963921515.1. Classification (NCBI taxonomy): domain Eukaryota; kingdom Metazoa; phylum Chordata; class Amphibia; order Caudata; family Salamandridae; genus Calotriton; species Calotriton arnoldi. The sequence continues at coordinate 1,554,133 of CAWUFW010003795.1, read as the reverse complement.
TTGAAGATATGTGTTTTCATTTCTACGAAATGTATAGGACAGTTTGTACGTATTAATGTCTGTATCTCAGCCGAAGTCCTTGCTACTTGTAGATCATAGGTTTCTTTGGCCGAGGTCAAAGGCACTGTTTGCTGTAAAAGCATGGCTTTCACTCTGCTCAAAGTATCAAATCTTATAAAAGAGACGTTCAGCGAAGGCCATAGAGGCGACTCCCTGACTGTGTCTATTGGGGCAAACAATACTTGCATACAGCAAGTGACCCTGGAGTTGACCGTTACTAGATATGGGATGCCTGGCAGCATGCTGCAGCAACTTTGATCATTCAACATGAGGTAACTCCCATTAGAAAGTTGTCCAAATGTTGGATTAATCACAGCAGCTGGTGTACCCTGCTGATGGCAAGACAAATTTGCCACAGAACCATTACATGCCCCGTGTAAAGTAATGTCCTGACATATAAGCGAACCACCATAAGTGCAAGTTTACAGTGTGTACCGCTTAAAAACACTTCACGATCCCCACTCCAACATCTATATGTATACGGTAAATCCCAAGATGTCTTAATGTATTCCTTACCCAACCTTTCATATTTGCCTGCTTGCATTTGTCTGAGGCAATACTGAAACTGAAAAGTAGTCACAGGTAGTGTGATTTTGCCATGAATAAGCCATTCTGTAGCTGGTTTTTCTGCCACTGTGAATGGTAACTTTTCCAGTTTTTCAATGCTCAGCACTGTATACTTTGCTCCTCTTTGTGCCAGTTCGATCTGTTTATCAGTTAGATTGTATTCTGCAAACAGAGCCGATGTGTTGATGAAACGCCAAGGCACATAGCCCGCTCGTAAAGATTGCAGCGTCCAGCTTATTAACACAATAGAACGCAATTGAGACTGGCCTTGCTGTAACATCGCCAAATCTTGTTCTAGTATGTCGATAGCAGAGGATACAATGACATCCAATGAATATATTCTGGAGGACAAAGTTGTTAACCCATTGTCGACCACAGAGAGTGTTTTCTCTAAATTAATACGATCAAGTTCACGTATTCGTTCTGCAGCCTCCATCTGTGATACTTTCCATGCTTCATTATAGGCAGCATAAATGCCGGCATATATGAAACGTTTTTGACGCGGTTTTCTTGGTCCAAGCAAGAATTCCCTAAGGTCTGCGTCCTTTTTAAGTAAGGTTAAGTGTTGTTTCACATCCTGTAGTGTAGACTTATGCAGCCAATCGAGGCATAATTTACCTACACTGTTTGTTGTTACTACCCCCGGATGTTGTCTTTGGACGTATCTTAGGTCTGGCCTATGAATAGTAAAGCCCTGAGTTTTATTCAGGAATCTTTCCTGACAGTTATTCGTGTCTGTGGGCCAGATCAACCATTTTTTCCAATCAGGATTAGATCTGTTGAGTTGTAGTATATTGTCAACTGTCACCACTGCCTGTGTATTGTTATCACTTGCAGGTGCTGGTACAGAAGGTGTGTTCATCTCTTTGATCTTGGCTAATCCAAGACAAGATGTTTGTTGGATGGTTTCATTCAAAAACATTATTTGTTCAGGGATGATACAGGCTCTAAATAAAGCTTCTATCCCCTGCACTTGCCATTCTTTAGTACCCCAGACTGTTTTGGTGTCTATTGTGTCTTTCCAAAAGTCGAAACCCTGTCTAGACAGTTCGGCATTAAATAATTCAGAGTAAATCTGTTTTGTATTTGTTAACATAATTTTCAGCCCTGTCTTGTTTACATTTTTATAGTAAAACATTTCTGGATTAGATGTATTGTAACCTGAAAAATATGGAAATTTGTTAGCAAATGTTTTTGAACTACCGTGTGGTGGTGTAGGACAATGCTCCCATTGGTTAAACATAAACACATTTCTTGGATATGCAGATTTATGCAAATAATGATGACCATAGTGGTTATAACAATACATGTGTTCATAGTCTGATGAACTTTCTAAATATTCATGTTTAGAAAATGCAGCAGATTTTTCTAGGTCAAACATTATGTCATTCACAGTCTCAAAGTCCCAATCATCTGAATAGGTACTGGACGTAATTAGATCACTTAGTGAAATTTTAAACTAATGTGGAATGTTCAATTCTTCCTTTGGACCGAAGATTTCAAAATCTGTTTTGTCCCACACTATACCATCCTGTATAGGAACAGCTGTGATGTTCACTGATGACAAGTCTTTTGCTTCACGATGGGAGGATTTATGAGGTTTCAAAAGTACGTTCACGTCTTTTCCTTCAGTATTCACATGGATGTATCTGCCACTTATAAGCACGCTCACAGTTGATACCAAAGCTAGCCAGAGCAGGAAAACAAAAAGTCCAGATATAATCCAGAGTTCAATCCATGGAGAAACCAAATAAGTCTTTTTCAGAAAGTGAAGAAAGTCTTGTACTTGCTGCTTGAATTTGAATGATGCTGGCGTCGTTTCAGGTTCACTCGGATCTTCTGAGAACGTATCAAAGTTAATGAAATAGCCAGAAGCAGTTCTGTCAATTGTTGGAATTGCATCAGGATTTGTAGAAATCACTGGAACCAGTTCATCACTTGCCACGTTGGTGTAGACAGGTGTATTTGGACGAACTGTTACTTGGTTGTCAAGAGGGATGAGTTCCATAGCGTTGTTGCTTAGTCCACCATCAGTTACAGCTGAATTCTCGATTGTTATCAGTCTTTCAGTCTGAACCTCTTGGATAGTAGCGAGAGGAGTGCGTCTACTACTAGGTCGGAGTCCACGAGGCCTACTATTTAGTATTGGCCACATACTGTGGTTTGATCAGGTCGATGGACACAAATCTTTTCTCCTTTCTTCCAGCAAGGGGCGGCAGAAGTACTGTTCTTGTTCCTTGAACTGCTAGGACAGGTACTGGTTGTCTGTAAGAAGGTCCAAATTCCTTCTTGTCCGCGATTTTTTCTCTGACTAGATCCCCAACTTTTGGAATCCAGACAGGCCTTGCTGGGACAGCCGGTTGATCCCCAGTGGTGGTTGGCTGTAGGAATACGTTGGTTTGTTTCGTTCTTAACTTGTTTAGTTCCTGTAAAACAGCCAAACGATCTTTGATATCAAAGGGTTTATTTTCCACCACTGTGCCTACGTGTTCAAGGTCTGGTACCCACATTCTTGTCCCAAATAGGACCTCATACGGAGTGACCCCCCCTAGAGAACTTCTTGGCAGATTATTCAAAGAGCGTTGAACCCCACTAAGGTGTTTGACCCACCCATCACCCGAACCTAATACCCTAGCTGTTATAGACTGCTTTATGTCCCGGTTTTTCCTTTCCACAACAGAATTTCCCTCAGGATGGAATGGAGAGGAGTACCGCAATGCGACGCCCAGACTGGTCATGGCTTCTTTGTAAGCCCTAGAGCTAAACGCAGGACCCTGGTCAGAATGTAGCGTGCCTATTGCGTATGTGCCGATAAAGACTCGCAAATCTTTTATAACAGTTCGAGCGTCAGCCGAGCGCTGAGGCCATAACCATAGGAACCTAGAGCATGGATCCACTGCAACCATGATATATTTATAGTTACCGTCCCTTTGCAAGGGACCGCAGTGGTCCAGGTAAACACAAGCTAATGGTCTGTCTGAAATTAACAGGGGTGTCTGCGCAGGACGTTTCACTGTTGAGACTTTCATCTGTTGGCAAATATCACATTCTAAAACATAGTTTTTAGTTTGTTTCCGAATGCCAGGCCACCATTATCTTTGCTTGAGTACAGATACTGTCGCTGAAACACCTGCATGGGCAGAAGCTATCCCTTCGTGTGCTGCTAGGATTAGTCCTAATCTGCGTTCCTTGTTTGGAATTACCCTATCCCCCACTCCAGGATTCGAGCAAAAGGAACGTTGTTCGCATCAATTACATAAGAGTACTTGAGTGGAAACTTTTTGGTAACGCTGCACTGCTGCCTTTGCTTGAAGCATTGACAGCCAACATTATCTCACCGTCTATTTTTGTTTTTGAACGAGTGATCGCAGCTACGGAAGCATCTGCACAGCCCCCTTTGCGGCTTCATCAGCCAATGAATTCCCTGCAACGTGAACGCCATCACGTTGATGACTCAGTGTGTGGATCACGTGAGCCTTTAGTAGTTCGTTTTTCAACTGAACTACTTGTTCCCAAAGCATTTTGTGCTTTATTGTGCAACCTTTCGCATCTTTGAAACCATTTTCAAGCCAGTTTTGTATATAGTCATTATACGACTGAACACAGTAAAGGAATCGCACACTATCAGTGTGAGGAATTCTCGATCTGTACTTTCAAGTGCCAGTTTGAATGCTTGTAGTTCAGCTCGCTGAGCTGTACAATCTCCTAGAGATTGAGTTTTTGTGACCATAGGTCTGAAGATGCCATTTTGCATGCGACCTTTAACGATAGTACACGCTGCACTGTAAGCTTGCTTACTCCCTATTGCGGGTTGTGCGGATCCGTCAGTGTAAATTATGAATTCGTACTGATCGAGAGGCAGAATTTCAGTAGGCAGAGGACATTCATGTTCGTATTGCAGGAATGCTTGTGTTTTTAAATCTGGATCAAAAACATATTCATCATCTGTTGCAGCAAGAGAATTAACCCATTGTATCCATCTCGGATGTAATGCTTTAGCATTTGGAATGCTTGCTTTTGTGACCGCTTCTAAAGCAGGTACCGGGGTTACGACAATAATGCGTTTCCCTTGGGCTAAGGCTCTTTCTTTTGCTACAGCGGTTTGAACTGCTGTTAGAATTTTTTCAGTAGAACTGAAGCGCATTTCCGCTTGTGTGTACAAATGAGATTTGTATGCTATTGGTATTTTCTCACCCTCATTGAAGGTTAAGTAGGTGAATCCACATTGACCCGAAATTATTCGGATTACCAAATTGCGTTGACTTACGCGTGTTTGTAAGTGATTTGTTGCTAACATGTTAGCCTGGAGTGAACGCAAGATATCTGTGTGTTCCTGTGTCCAGTTTCTGATTGAAAAATCAGGTTTGATTAATGCGTAGAGAGGTTTAACCCTTTCTGCGTAATTTAGAATGTATGTTCTTCCAAAGTTTAGGAAACCCAGGATGGATTGTAAGTTTTTTAGCGTATTTGGAGGTTGGAGCAGCGCACACTTTTCTAAAAAGTTAGCTGCCAAGCTCTTGCCTTCACTTGAAAGCTCATATCCTAGAAATAGGACATTGAGATGGGCAATTCTGGACTTTTTAAAGTTGAACTTGTAACCCTCAGAGGCGAAACCCAGTATAATGGTGCTCACCCTGTTCAAGTGTTTGTTCAGGTCATCGTCTGTCAGATAGATGTCATCGACATAGGACAATGCCTCATTGTCATAAATTTGTAGTAACTCCGTTACCCTCACTGAGAATAACCCTGGGCTATTCTTGAACCCTTGTGGGAGTCGACAAAAGTGGCGCTGGGTCCCCATTATGGAGAATGCTGTTAAGTACCTGCTTTCAGGTGCTATGTTTTGACAAAAGAAACCATTTGAGATGTCTAATGTTGTTTTATATTTTTTTACGCACAATGTTATTCATTAATGCTGTGCTATGTGCATTTTGCACTGCAAAAGTTTTAGAACAAGTGTTTAGGTGTCTGTAGTCCAAAACTAGACGATATGTTTTGTCTGGTTTGGAGACAGGAAACAAAGAATTGTTCATTGAGGAGGTGCATGTTTCAATCACCCCTTGGTATTCAAGTTGATCTAAGATCTCCTTGACCTGTTTTTTAGCTTCTTGCTTTATTGGGTACTGCCGTTGTGCAGTTGGTTCATGTTTCAGATGTATTTTATGGTGAGGTGAGTCCTCATCCCATCCTACATGATTTTTATATAATGCTGGGGCCTGGGCCACTGCCCATTTCCTGGCATATGTATATTTTAGGTGAATTGGAATATGGTTGGAGAAGGCAGGCATAATAATGTCCTCGCCATGTGGGCACTCCCTGACAAATTGTGGTGGCCAGTCTTTTTCTGCTAGAAGTATGTCATAGCCCCTTGATAGTCTTTCCCAAAAAGTGCTTTCACCTGTCTAGGTTTGTCTCCCTCCATCCGGAGTGTTATTTCATATAACTTTTGTGGAGTACTAACCCTGGTGTCTACAGTCTCGACTGTAATGTACTCATTCAAGTCCACTATCTCCAGAAGTTCCTTCAGGTTCTGGCGAACTATTGTGACTTCTGCTGCACTGTCCAGCATGGTCTGAGCCCATTCTCCGTTCTTGAGTTGTGTTCTCAGTATTCTCGGCATGTCTGATCTTTAGACCTGCTACTTTCTTTTTGGAAAATTGAGGTTTTACTTTAGTTTTTGGAACGTGTTTGTTGTCTTTCGATTTCACGCGTTCTTCTCTATGTTCTGATCGTCCTCTTCTTTCCGAAGTCTGTGATGAGATCTGAAAGGGACGAGAGGAACGTGTATCAGTATCTTGATACCTGTCAGGTTTTCTCAAATTATCCCTATTCCTGAGGTTATACCTCCTTTCAGAGGGCTCCTTTTGAGGAGACCTACCTCGGGATTGAGAACGTTTCTCGTTTGATTTTTGTTTAGTTGACTCCCACCTCTTTTTAGAAGATGTAGGAGTTTGTTTGATTGAGTCCTTCTCAGGACTTTCAGATAGTTTCGGCTTCATTGGTCTTCCACCCAAACTATCTCTGCCTAATTCTGCATAAGATTGTTCAATTATTCTGGGTAGCTCAGTTTGATGTTCTGTAACATCAAATTCCCTTAATTTTTGGCGGATCGCAACTGCTGCTGCCTCCCCTTTAATATTAGATAATATTATTGTTGAGACCTGGTCGAAATTTTTCAGTAATTTCATACCTAAATTTAGAGCAGGCTCTGCCCCGTATTCGTTTTGAATTTGTTTGAGGACATCAGGTATTACCGCAATTGACGGAATGCCATGTGTTTTGGTATAGATGGCAGCAAAGACTGAGCCCCAAGTGGTGCAGTCTTCCAGTTGTGGTGTGATCCCCATTGGTAAACTGATTGTCAGTATTCTGTGTTTCTCATACGGGCTAGTATTTGGAAATACTGCTTCGATTTGAGTAATGTTTTGAGATATCCAGAAAGGAATTTGCTCACGTTTTGTGGGCATTTTACCCATGACTGCGTATAGAGTCTGTGGTGTAATTTTTAGTGTATTCCCCTGTTGAGGAGTTTGATTTGGAATTGTTAATGGTTGCTGGACTGTAAAAGTCCGCATGACATATTGGACCAATTGTCTGTAAATTTTTATTAATTCTTGTATTTGAACAAGTAAGTCCTCATCTGACATTATATCCAGTTCAGGATGAGGTGTGTAGCCTGCTAGAATCGGCCATGTTGCTCCTGGTCTACCTAGTGGACCGAGCCTGGTAATGTTTCTGTGATGTTTTAGGGCGCCTTTAAACCAGAGCTGATGCTCCTGGTATGTTAATGGAATTTCAATATCCTCGAAAGGAATGTATTCCTCTGGTGGTTCATCTTCTTTGTAGAAGTGAAACATGTGTGTTATTGCATTGGATTCAGGAAATATTACCCATGAATAGAATACCTCTGTCTGAAAGGATTCGTGTGCCTCTATCACGAAAACTGCTCTACCGCCTCTTGGTGGTAGGCCATGTTTTATAAGTTTTAGAGTGATGGCTCTTCTTAAGTTTGGAGTGATGTCTATGACACCCTCCTCGGTTTCATTTAAACCTGTATTGTTAAAGGCTGCTGCTTGGGCTGGATCAGCCGCAGCTACACCGTTTCCGGCGTCTTCATTCATTTTGTTTTTTGAAAAATGTAGAACAAGTTTCAAGGAAACAAAGATAAGGTGCACAATATTTTGGAACACTGTATCCTTCAACATTGAGCAAACCAAACAGCTAATATATAGGGTACTGCCCTATGTAGCCATGGTAGATACTAAACCCTGCCCACTCCAGACGTCTTTTGGAGTATATGGGTAGGGGTCTTGAGAGAAAAAGCACGGCTGAGTTACACAGTATCTAACGTTGAATTACCGCCTTACCAAACCGTTGGGCGCCATGTAGTGTAGCTCCTATTTCCCTAATAGGCTCTGCGCATTGGAATAATATATCCTATAGGTTTGACATAGGACTAAGGTCAGTATGTCCCTATCGAGTATATTAAACTTAATTACTTGTGCTAGCTAGCTCAGAGGCCACTAGAAACTCCTTGACAACAAGAAGGGAGTAGTTTTTGGCAGCCGCAAAACATGACCACTGTGTTTCCCTTTAGAATCAGAACGTGTCCCAGAGTCGTGGAAACAATAGATAACTATTTCACTCAGCTCAGTCGTGCATGCTTAGTTTTCTCCAAGTTACACAAAAAGAAATAGACGGGCGTTTCAATGAAAGATTTATTGAACAGTCTTGTTTCTGGTGTAAGTAAAATGTGCTGTTACGATCACAAGACAGTATGCGAGATAAATAATGTACAGTGTGAGCAGTAGAAATAAATAATACTGCGAGAGCATTATCTTTTAGTACATATGCTGTTACATAAATAACACAGACTAAAAATGCGAGTACTCATACGATGCGTTTCTAATCTAGTTCTACCCCAATGTACCTAACCTAACCTAGGTGTAGGATGAGGTATGAAGTAGGTGAAGTATTCCTTACTATGGTATACTAAGAGTACGCTAACCCCAGTATGCCTAGTATGCCAAGAGTCCCTCTAGGTTCTACTCTGCTCCATACCTGAAGAATGATAGAGGTTGGAATCTCTTTGCCAGACTCGAACTCCAACACCCCGCAAGGGAAGTTAGATCACTGGAAGCTGGACTCTCTGCGTGCAGGGATGACAGCGTCTTCTCAGTGTGTCAGGCCGGGATACGGGCTCCTCTGAAGTCGAGGTCTCCTCTGATTTACAGGGGCTAGGGAAGGTATATTTATACCTGAGAAGCACCTAAGAATGTTAGTATTGACGTGAGTCGGACAGTGAAAGACGTCATGAATGAACCCCTAAGGAATAATGGTTCATGCATAATATATGAGTCCTTGAAGAAATCAATAGTCCTGGACTAGGGAAACTCCCGCAGCCTAAGGGTCTGTTCTTCAAGAACTCGTTGTGACGTTAGGGTGGACGGATGTCAGAGACCATGCCTGTATTTGGAGTGCACGGTTTAATGCCTAAATAAGGGCTGGGATTTTATGCCTATATAAGGGCAGGGCGAATTGTGCCTATATAAAGACATGATACTGGAAAGCCCGTTTATGGACACCCTAAGAGGAATACAACAATATGAATTTACATTTTTATTATTATTATTTTTAATTAAAAGTGGATTCACGTACCGATCATGTACCAAGCACGGTGGTTGTGCGGATCCAAGAATTTTGCTGCCATATTGGTTAAGTCGTGTACGATGTGCGTTTTGTATGCGAAGGGTGCGCGATTCTCGGCCTCGTTCAACGTCACGTACGTATTTCCAGGGGTCGCGTCAGGTGCGCGAATCCACTGTAAATTTTTTTCTTTTAAAAGTATATGTATATAACTTTATTATATATATTATACCAAGAGATTATTTAACATAATTGTAAATATCATATATTTGTAATTGTAATAAAGATATATTATTGTTAAATATATTTTTCGGGAATCGCATCGGATGCGCGCTGATTGCGCACCGGGTGCGCGAATCCCATCTGACTTCAAAAGAAACAATTTCATTGGTTAAGAAGCTTTTGATTCTAGAACTTGAAGGACCCCACCCATTTTTTTCGTTCTTTCAAGTGCATCTAAGAAGACACACCTGTTGTCTTTTGCTTCTCTTCTTTGTCTCTTTTTGGTGTTTTTTTTGTTACATCCGAAAATGGCAGCTGGCAATCCACCTCAGCAGCTTCCACCTGAAGAGGAAGAAGACTTGGAGGAACCAGTCAAAATCCGGTATGAGAGTATTGTTTGGGCATTTTTCTCCATACCACCTGGGGAGAAAAAGGTGAATGCCCGTAAAGTGACATGCACCCTTTGTGAGAAGGTCCTCTCACGACGATCAGAAAAAAAGTATTCTTGCGGGACGTCATCTGTGCTAAAGCATGTGCAAACAATACACCCTCGGTGTCTCGCAAGAGAACAACTGCGACGTGAGCAAAAAAGCAGGCAACTGAGGAGAACACTGCTGGACCTAGCACCTCTGCTTCCACAACAACTGCTACACCAAACATCATACCTGACTTTGTCAGAGTGGAGCAGCATTATGTTAAATGTAAAAAGACCTTATGTTTTGGTGAGCAATCAGTGGATGCTATCCTGGTTGCCATTAAGAATCACCACTGTTAATTTTTTTGTTTTTTTGTTTATGCAATGACTTTCTAATTGCATAATTTTTTTAACGTTTTTACTGTTGGTTCTGTTTATTTTTTCATTTTTTTAACAAAAAAACCACCCAAAAAATTCAAAAAAGAGTTAAAAAAACACAAAAGATATATAAAACAAAAAAAGAAGAAAAAAAATGGTTCTTTTCAGAACCGCCTATTTGGTTAAAAATAGACAAATTTGTAAGTGTTGTATGAATTGTGGCAAGTGGAATATATGGAGAAGTGTATGGATAGTGCATGTGTGATTGCAGAAGTGCATGTGTACTACCTGAGTGATTGCATGAATACATGGGTAATGCCTAGGTGATTGTAAGAGTGCATGCGTAATGTCTAGGTGCATCAAGGAGTGTATCAGTAGTGCCTGTATGATTGCATAAGTGCATAAGTAGTGCCTGGATGATTTTATAAGTGCATGTGTACTGGGTGGATAATTATATGAGTACAGGAGTAGTGCTTGAGCTATTGGACGAGTGCAAGAGTACTGCCTGGGTAATTGAAGGAGTACATGGATAGTGCATGACTGATTAGAGGAGTGAATGGGTAATGCCTAGGTGCATCGATGAGTGCATTAGAAGTACCTCTGTGATCGCATGAGTGCATAGGTAGTGTCTGGATGATTTCATAAGTGCATGAGTACTGCCTGAGTGATTGAAGGAGTGCATGGGTAATGCCTGGGTGATTGCATGAATGCAGGGGTAATGTCTGGGTGATTGGAAGAGGGCATGGGTAATGCCTGGGTGCATGGAGGAGAGCATGGGTAGTGCCTGGGTGATTAGAGGAGTGCATAGGTAGTGCCTGGGTGATCTTATAAGTGCATGGGTAGTGGCTGGGTGATTGGAGGAGTGCATGGATAGTGCCTGGGTGACTGGAGGAGTGCAAGGGTAGTGCCTGGGTCATTCCATGAGTGCATAGGTAGTGCCTGAGTGACTGAAGGAGTGTATGGGTAATGCCTGTGTGATTGCATGAGTGCAGGGGTAATGTCTGGGTAATTGAAGGAGTGCATAGGTAATGCCTGGGTGCATGGAGGAGTGCATGGGTAATGCCTGGGTGATTGTATTAGTGCAGGGGTAATGTCTGGGTGATGGAGGAGTGCATGGGTAATGCCTGGGTGATTGCATGAGTGCAGGGGTACTGCCTAGATGATTGGAAGACTGCATGGGTAGTGCTTGGGTGATTGCATGAGTGCATGGGTAGTGCCTGGGTGATTGGAGGAGTGCATGGGTAGTGCCTGGGTTATTGCATGGGTGCATAGGTAGAGACTGGTTGATTGCATGAGTGCAGGGGTAGTGCCTGGGTGATTGGAGGAGTGCATAGGTAGTCCCTGAGTGATTGAAGGAGTGCATGGGTAATGCCTGGGTGATTGTATGAGTGCAGGGGTAATGTCTGGGTGATTGGAGGAGTGCATGGGTAATGCCTGGGTGATTGCATGAGTGCAGGGGTAATGACTGGGTGATTGAAGGAGTGCATGAGTACTGCCTGAGTGATTGAAGAAAGGCATGGGTAATGCCTGAGTGATTGCATGCATGCAGGAGTAATGTCTGGGTGATTGGAGGAGTGCATGGGTAAGGCATGGGTGCAAGGAGGAGTGCATAGGTAGTACCTGGGTGCATGGAGGAGTGCATGGGTAGTTCCTGGGTGATTGGAGGAGTGCATGAGTAGTGCCTGGGTGATTGCATGAGTGTACGGGTAGTGACTGGATGATTGGAAGACTGCATGGGTAGTGCTTGGGTGATTGCATAAGTGCAGCAGAAGTGCCTGAGTGCATGTATGAGTGCATGGGTGGTGCCTGAGAGATTGCTTGAGTGCATGGGTAGTGCCTGGGTGATTGGAGGAGTGCATGGGTAGTGCCTGAGTTATTGCATGAGTGCATAGGTAGTGCTGGATGATTGCATGAGTGCATAGGTAGTGCCTGGGTGATTTTATAAGTGCATGGGTACTGGCTGGATGATTGGAGGAGTGCATGGGTAATGCCTAGCTGCATCAAGGAGTGCATCAGTAGTGCCTGTGTGATTGCATGAGTGCATAGGTAGTGTCTGCATCTTTTTATAAGTGTATGGATATTGCCTGGGTAAATATATGAGTACAGTGGTACTGCTTGAGTTATTGGATGAGTGCAAGAGTAGTGCCTGTGTAATTGAAGAGTACATGGATAGTGCAAGGCTGATTAGAGGAGTGCATGGGTAATGCCTAGGTGCATCGATGAGTGCATCAGTAGTACCTCTGTGATTGCATGAGTGCATAGGTAGTGTCTGGATGATTTCGTAAGTGCATGGGTACTGCCTGAGTGATTGAAGGAGTGCATGGGTAATGCCTGGGTGATTGCATAAGTGCAGAGGTAATGTCTGGGTGATTGGAGGAGTGCATGAGCACTGCCTGAGTGATTGAAGGAGTGCTTGGGTAATGCCTGGGTGATTGCATGAATGCAGGGGTAATGTCTGGGTAAATGGAGGAGAGCATGGGTAGTGCCTGGGTGATTAGAGGAGGACATAGGTAGTGCCTGGGTGATTTTATATGTGCATGGGTAGTGGCTGGGTGATTGGAGGAGTGCATGGATAGTGCCTGGGTGACTGGAGGAGTGCAAGGGTAGTGCCTGGGTCATTCCATGAGTGCATAGGTAGTGCCGGGTGATTGCATGACTGCAGGGGTAGTGCCTGAGTGATTGAATGAGTGCATGGGTAATGCCTGTGTGATTGCATGAGTGCAGGGGTAATGTCTGGGTGATTGAAGGAGTGCATAGGTAATGCCTGGGTGCATGGAGGAGTGCATGGGTAATGCCTGGGTGATTGTATGAATGCAGGGGTAATGTCTGGGTGATGGAGGAGTGCATGGGTAATGCCTGGGTGATTGCATGAGTGCAGGGGTACTGCCTAGATGATTGGAAGACTGCATGGGTAGTGCCTGGGTTATTGCATGGGTGCATAGGTAGAGCCTGGGTGATTGCATGAGTGCAGGGGTCGTGCCTGGGTGATTGGAGGAGTGCATAGGTAGTGCCTGAGTGATTGAAGGAGTGCATGGGTAATGCCTGGGTGATTGTATGAGTACAGGGGTAATGTCTGGGTGATTGGAGAAGTGCATGGGTAATGCCTGGGTGATTGCATGAGTGCAGGGGTAATGACTGGGTGATTGAAGGAGTGCATGAGTACTGCCTGAGTGATTGAAGAAGTGCATGGGTAATGCCTGAGTGATTGCATGAGTGCAGGAGTAATGTCTGGGAGATTGGAGGAGTGCATGGGTAAGGCCTGGGTGCAAGGAGGAGTGCATAGGTAGTGCCTGGGTGCATGGAGGAGTGCATGGGGAGTTCCTGGGTGATTGGAGGAGTGCATGAGTAGTACCTGGGTGATTGCATGAGTGTACGGGTAGTGACTGGATGATTGGAAGACTGCATGGGTAGTGCTTGGGTGATTGCATAAGTGCAGCAGAAGTGCCAGAGTGCATATATGAGTGCATGGGTAGTGCCTGAGAGATTGCTTGAGTGCATGGGTAGTGCATGGGTAGTGCCTGGGTTATTGCATGAGTGCATAGGTAGTGCCTGGGTGATTGCATGAGTGCATAGGTAGTGCCTGGGTGATTTTATAAGTGCATGGGTACTGGCTGGATGATTGGAGGAGTGCATGAGTAATGCCTAGCTGCATCAAGGAGTGCATCAGCAGTGCCTGTGTGCTTGCTTGAGGGCATAGGTAGTGTCTGCATCTTTTTATAAGTGTATGGATATTGCCTGGGTAAATATATGAGTACAGTGGTACTGCTTGAGTTATTGGATGAGTGCAAGAGTAGTGCATGTGTAATTGAAGAGTACATGGATAGTGCAAGGCTGATTAGAGGAGTGCATGGGTAATGCCTAGGTGCATCGATGAGTGCATCAGTAGTACCTCTGTGATTGCATGAGTGCATATGTAGTGTCTGGATGATTTTATAAGTGCATGGGTACTGCCTGAGTGATTAAAAGACTGCAAGGATAATAGCTAGGTGATTGCATGAGTGCAGGGGTAATGTCAGGGTCATTGGAGGAGTGCATGTGTAAAGCCTAAGTGATTGCATGAGTTCAGGGGTAATGTCTGGGGCATTGGAGGAGTGCATGGCTAATACCTAAGTGATTGCATTAGTGCAGGCGTAATGTCTGGGGGATTAGAGGAATGCATAGTTAATACTTCGCTAATTGCATGAGTGTAGGGGTAATGTTTTGCAAGAGTGTAGGGGTAGTGCCTGGGTGATTGGAGGAGTGCATTGGTAGTGCCTGAGTGATTTTATAACTTGAAGGGTTCTGGCTGGGTGATTGGAGGAGTACAGGAGTAGTATCTGGGTGATTGGAGGACTGTATAAATAGTGCCTGGGTGATTTTATAAGTGTATGTGTACTGCCTGAATGAATAGAGCATTGTATAGATACTGCCTGGATGACTGAAAGAGTGCAAGGGTAGTGTCTGGGTGATTGCATGAGTGCAGGAATAATGTTTTGGGGATTGGAGAAGTGTATAGGTACTACCTGGGTGATTGGAAGAGTGTACGGGTAATGTCTAGCTGATTGCATGAGTGTACAGATAGTGCCTGGGTGATTGGAGGAGTACATAGGTAGTGCCTGGGTGATATTATAACTGTATGGGTACAGGCTAAGTGATTGGAGAAATGCATGGATAGTGCATGGGTGATGGCAGGAGTGTGGGAATAGTGCCTAACTGTATAGATGAGTGCATGGGTAGTGTTTGAAAAAATGGATGAGTGCTGTAAAAGCGACTGTAAACATGAGTTCATATTATTATGCTTATTACATTATTTCATCTTACCTTCTTTATTAAAGAAGATACAAAGCTCAGTGAAACTATTTTACAATAGTTTTGTTGTAAACTGAATTTAAAATCTTTTCAAACTTTAGTATTACTTTCTGCAAAAAAAGAAGAAAAACTGTTATTACATATAATATTATAGTTTTAAGAACACAACATAATTTTAGAATTACATAACATATTCAGTTTCCCTTTTTGCTGTTTTCAGATGCTACTGAATTTTACCATACACAGTGATTTCAATGTAGATCATCATATAACAGCGGGGAAAAAAATACAATCAAAGAGATTGTAAAAACAAACAAATCTGCATTGAAAATATTTACAAGTTCAACTATCTGTTTACCTATCTACAGTTTCTAAATTACATTCTTCAACTACATTAAATCATTTATTTCTCTGAAGTACATTTTTTAAAATATACACTCTCATTTACATTGCATATAATATAAAGATCAAATATATAAACTACTTCTTTCAAACACAATTTAGCAAATGCAATAAGAATTAGCAAAAAAATAATCCAAACAGTAATTCTTCACATCTTCCCAATAGGCTGAATAATGTTTCCAAATCCATTTGCATTGAAAATATCGAAAATAAACTCGTTAATTTGTGTTCCCATCTTCCCAATAGGCCGAATGATGTTTTCAAAACTTTGGCATCAAAAATATCAGATATGAATCTGGTAATTCGAAAGGCAACCTATATTTGAATTGCAAATGGGCATCATTGCAATGTGTCCATCCTTTATTGCACTTTAAATACACAGTATAGTGTCCAGATGTTGTAGTAGGTCCATCATGGAAAATAAAAGTCACTGCTTTAAAAGTTTTTCCTAAAATTGATAGTTGACTTGCCACAAAACTTTTAATTTTGATGTCCAATTTTCCTCCATTTACTCTGCAACGTTGTAGAATTAAAATGACATATTTTCCAAATCTTTCTATATATAAAGTTGACAACATTTCTGATTTACAATGAGATCATTTCATATCTTGATTAGCTGTTTTTACTAATTTGTTAAAAGACACTGATTTGCAATCTGGTATTGTCAAATATATGAATCGTTCAGTGTCTATTTCAGTGGTAGAAGAAAATGAACACTCTTCACATTTATGATCCCATCCGTAATTTAGTCCAAACAAATTTTCAATTTCTATTCCTTCATCTTCCAATACTGCAAGCATAAACATAAGAAATTCTTGTGCATCTTGTTGTATATTAAGTGTAAATTGCGAAGAACCAGTACATATATCCAAAAGATGCCGAATGCCAGAAGCAGTATGGATTTTAGTTCTGTCAGTTACCAACTTTTGAAAAATATAATGTAATAAAGAACAGAATCTTTTTTCTCGATTTTCCATAATTTCATGATGAAGATTCACAATTACATTAGCATAGCAGTTGATACCTGAACTATTTTCTAACTGGTATTCTATAATATCATCAATAGTGTCCATTTTCCTTTTCTTTGCAGCTTCATCATTCTCTTGAATTGTTTTCTTTTTTGAATCTCACTAGAAAGTTTGTCATATTTCCATTTTGGACATACTACATGTTTCTCATATATGGGATATACACCTAAGTTAGGAGCATAAAGTCTTCTTAACCGATTATACTCTCTTACACAATTTGCATCAGCACTAATCTTTTCTCATCAAAATCAATCAAATACAAACCAGATAATGTTCTTACTCGAGACAATGCAACGTATGCCACGCCCTCTTTAAACACTGTACTTCCAATTTTTACCAAAGCACTGACTACACTTGAACATTGAGATTTATGAATGGTTCTGCATATGCTAAAGAAAGAGGAAACTGTTTTCTACGAACATACAAGTCTTTTACAAGCAAAAAACAAATAGCACAACGTCCAATCTGTTTTACCTCTTCAATCTGATCAAATTTAATCTTTAAAAATTCAATTCCATCTCTGTTCTGATAATTAACAAAATCAACAACTTTTCCCATTGCTCCATTTACTAAACCTTTTTCTACATCCAAATTACGCCGTAAAATTACCCGACAGTTTACACATACATATACACTTTTTTCTAATCCAGCAGTCTTAGATACAGACTTCTCCACAGAAACCAATTTCAACTGTAATTTCTCTGAGAGAAGAATAGTAACTCCTTCGTGTTCCATTTTATCAATGGCTTCCATTTTCACTATTGGTTGTTTTTCCAGTTTCAAAAGTTCTTGATTGAATGTAGAACACTCTTGCAGTGTTGGCATTAGGCAAACTATAGACTTCTTTTCTCCAATTTTTTTGTACATTATTTCAGGTTCTATGTTTTCGTTTGTAAACAAGTTACTTAGTAGCCGACTTTGTAAAGCTTGTTTACCATGTTTTGTCAAAACACCAATTCTTATATCTTGAAGAATATTTCCATAATCTTCATCACTTGCTTGTCGCATATTCTTACCAAGTTCTTTATATTCACAATGAGACCAAATGTTGACATTTCCAATACTTCCCAAAGATTTCCTAGTGTCTTCATGGACAAGTGTTTTAAAAACAGGTTGCCCTTTTACAGGAGTAAGTTGTAGTAGGTCGCCGAATACAATTACATGTTTTCCTCCAAATAGAACATCATAATCTGTTTTTAAAATCTGTTGCATTCTTAAATGTACAAAGGCAAGCATTACGTTTGAGACCATGCTCACCTCATCAATGATTAGAAGTTTCATTTTCTTGAGTACTCTAGAAACTTCATAACAAGCTTCTCCAGATAGCTTGTAATATTCCAACTTACTGGTAGCATGAGTAATCGATGTAACGTAATCCCTTTAATGTTGTGTGCTGCTAACCCAGTTGGAGCGGTTACAACATAAGATAAAAGTGATTCAGTGGTTTTGTGTAGATAACTGGTCAAAGCCTTAATTAATTTTCCTGTTCCCGCTTTCCCACTGATATACATTCGAATAGGTTTAAATGATGTGCGTTGGCATTCTTTTTTTTATGCAGTAAAACCATGCTGTATCTGTTGTGTCACTTGCTGATATATTTCTTTTTGTTCAATATTTAGTTGTTCTTCCAAGTTTCCCAACTCAATACTATCCTGTTGTGCTTGTTGCATTGCTGTTTCTACTTCATTCATGGCTATTGCTGCTTCATTTTCAAGAATTGGTTGTCCTAGTGGATCTTGACTTAGTGGAGCAGAACTTTGACTATCTTGAGAACTGTCTCTAGCTATTTCAGCTGCAATAGTAGTTTCTTGTTCAATCTCTTCATTTGACATTTGTAGCTAATTTGGAAAAATTGTGCATTGAATGCTATCTTTACATGCATTAAAAGAATCTTCATAGCAGTCAAAATCTCCAAGTAATTCCACTTTACTACGCCAAGGCTTGAAGAGTTGCAGAAGTGCTAATTAGAAAAATTCCCTTTTATCTGGAGTTTCACAACTGAGTTTCCTGTGGTTAATAAGATTTCCTTTGGCATGTTGTACCAAACATCCATCACATCCAATTACTGAATATTTTTCTTCATTTATATTTTCTGTAACATTTCTCTTAAAACTATAATGTTGCAGTACTTCATAGATATATGTTTTCCAGATGTGGACTTCTTTTGGGATAGTACGTATCCAACATATTAGTTTTAACAATATCTGTACTTTCTGGTTCATTCAATGCTAAGTATTCAATTTCTTGTACAGATTTCAATACTCGATTTCGTGTTGCAGCAAGACCTAGACTTATCCAAATGATTCCTCTTGACTTTGAATATAAACTTGCAGAGGTCAACCGATCCGAACATTCGTAGGATCCAATCTCTCGATGGGAAAGTATCTTCAAACTAAAGCTGTACAATTTATTACTAAGAGTCTTCTCTTGTGAAATTTCTTCCCACATTTCTTTCAACTCCGTCTTTTCAGATTTGGTTATATATGACGTAACTTAGCGAGCAACAGCAATCAAATTATCTGCAACATACTGGATATCCATATTTGCATTCAACATTGTCAAAATCACTGGATTGTAGTCATTAATATACTTTGAATCTTCTGTTTTTTATGTTGTAAGTATTCTTCGGAGATATTCGAGTTATAGTATGTCTTACTGCTGACATGAAACTGTTGACTCTTCCTTTTGAAATTACTGGACATGGGAATCCAAATTGACATTTTGTATAAAACTTTCCCTTTGATGTGTATTTCCGTCGACAATATTTTCCACATCGATGACTTTGAAACCGTAAAACTTGTTGTCTCAAGTTGTTTTCTCCTCCTTCTTTTGGAATGGCACAGGTAACATACTCTCCAATGAAAGACAAAACACTTTCATCAGTATCAGTTCCAAATGTTGGTGCATTCTTGATCCATAACAGCATGTGTCTATGAGGTGCACCTCTGGCTTGGTACTCCTTTCTCCAAAAGAAATCAATAACTTCTCCAAGATTTGGATTATTTTTATTGCAGATAAAAGACATCATAGCTTGAAACCTATGATTAAAATATCTGCACGCATTTACAGGATCCAAGGAACACAGTTCTCCAGCTGTCTTCAATTCAATGTTATTTACATTTGAATTTGCTTGTCGTAGAAATTCAAGTAAATCGTCCCATACGTATTCAGCATAGCTAAGCGTAAAAAACCATGTAGGGGTTCCTAAGTTCCTTAACATACATCTAAGTTCTCCGTGACGACGATACCAATACTCATTAGTACCACGTTGACACGCCATCAAATTAATTAACTGAGGTTCTAAATGATCGTCTCTTTGATGAACTTTGCCCAAAAATTCCTTTGCAGAAAGATATGTAAGATGAACTCCTGTTTTTAATATGTGGTTCACTGCATATGAAAGTCCAGACAAGTCACTTTCAAACAGAAGATGAAATAAATATGGAATACACTGTCTAAATCTTGGATCTTCTGAGTACAATCTTGTTGTACGATATTCTGAAGCTGGAATCAGTACTGGTCGTTCATCATATCGTCCACCTTTTCCAGTGGGGAAGAGCTGTGGAAAACAACGAGCTTCTAAACTTTTTTCCCATACACTCATGGGAGTTCCCTTCGCTTTCTTCATTTGGAATAATTCAATAGTGTTTCCTATCACTTCTTTTGAATGTAGAGGATGTATACTATAATGTTCATAAATTTCTTCACTCCTCGAGTTGTCCACTTATTCTATTTGGCCAGTTGAAATTTCTCTTTCATCTTCTAAAGATATTTTTTCTTCTTCCACATATACATTTTTATAATAAATATTGTTTTGTACAAGATATAATGTAGCCTTTTGAAGTTTGGTGACAGCTACTAACTCTTGCCATATTTTCCGACTCTTTGTTGGTACACCATTAACTAGAATAACTACAGGTTCGCTTTCCTCTCTCTCTACCCCAACAGTTTCAATATTTTTCTTAAAATCTAAAGGTAAATACACAACTCTTCCTTTTAAACCTCTTTGTAAATCTGTTGGAGGCAGCTTACCAGTTTTAGGCTCCATAAGAACTATAGCCTGAAACGGGTGCACAGATTGAATAAGAATGGACTCATACGTATTTAAATCTACCAGTTCCGGAGGAATAGCTACCAACTCTAGGTTATTATGTACAGCTCTAGCTGGCATTTTGTTCTCTTCTAATTCATTGTAACAATATTTACAAATACGTTGATCACTATCCAATTCAAAATAACCTTCCACCAACAAATGAGCACCAAATTGCTCCCACTTATCATTATTTTCCTTTTCACTTTTTAAATACACATCAACATTCCTAGTTTAACTTCTATAGTGAGTACGTCAACAACAAATACAAACATAGTTTGGTTTTTCCCAAGAAACTACCTTAAACTTTGTAATTTCTTCTGCAAACTTCTCAGTAGTACTATCTTCCACCTCTTCTTCAACACCTACACTTATCAAACTCTCACTTTCTCTACACTCCTCTTGAGGACCAAAGAAACAAAACTGTATATCATCAGAAACTTTTTTTACATCCAATACTGAACCATGCAAAAGAGCTGTCACTTTCACTTAAAGATAATGCAGGACTTTTTACATAGTACAATCTTCTTACTAACTTCCGCATTTCTGAGTGATGTACTGCTAACATTCTTAAATGATGAAAAGTACTTCGACACACTTTTCTAGAATGACAAGCCAGAGAATGACCCTGCAAGTTAGTATATTATTTTCACACTTTACAAGGATCTAGTACTTGCAACAGCTTAATCTTCTGTTCAATACGTAAGAAATTTCGTAATATATCAATAGATTCCTGTCGTATACTACAAATACTACTACAATCCCACTTATACACTGGAGCTTGTGTACGTCTCCTTTGAACTTCTTCAGCTATTACTTCTTCCTCATTTCTTGGAACCATCTTTTCTTTTTCAATTGGACAACCGTTTTTAACCTCATAACAACAACCACTGGTATCAACTGCATGAACTAATGTATTTTTCTGAAAATAGCTTTCTTCATTAAAAAACTGCTCAGTACTAGAAGTGTGCTTCCATTCACCCGAAAATTTTTGCAAAAGTTAGTTCTATTAACCAGTCTTTTTCTTTTACTTTTCTCCTTCATAAAATGCATTGTTTATTCAATGTTTTCATTCTCTTCAGTACTAATATAAACAATTTTCTTTTCAATTCCTAAGTCTTTTCAACTACACTTTCAATCTGTTGTTTTTTCTTGTAAAATGCTAATTTTCTTTTATATTTTTTGCAATCTTTCAATAGATTTTGTAGTACTCTACTTTTATACATTTTCTTTCTAATGTCTTTATATTCTTTCATCCTTCTTCCAATATAGATTGTTTTCCCATAACCTGATTTTCTATTAATTTGTCCTTTTTTCATTTCCTTCTGATTGGTTGTACTACTTTTCTTTATCTTTTCCCCATTTTGAAAATTCATTACGTTCTTTAAAAGTCTTTTAACAAATTCTTTAGTTCTCTTACCATGAGTCTTTTTCTTCAATGTCACATATTGTACTTCATCTAATTTCTGCTTTTCTCTTTCCTTTAACCCCTTGCATGCTGCGCACATTCCCCCACTGTGCGGGAGAATTAATGAGTGGGCGGGATTCGGACGGCCCCCGGCCGTCCTCCGCACACGCCCACCGTGACGTCAGACGGCCGGGGGCCTTCCTAAGCATGCAAGGGGTTAAATAGTACTGTTTTTTTTCTTTTCTTTTGATCTTTTCTTGCCATACTCAATCTTTATTACTAATAATGGTGAATATCTGAAAACAAAGACAAGTTTAAATAGTTTCGTTAAATAATTTAATATTATTAAAATAATTATATACAAATATTCTCATGTATAAATAAAGAAATATTTTTAATTGCATTGCAAAGCTATGTCAGACACTGCACAATTCAAACAATTAGAAGACATCACAACCTATACAACAGAATCACAGAGCACAACTAAAGGATTTCTCTACTGCTACCCAAATCAAATCTAAAGTGCAGTCTGTCAACTTTAAGGCCTGCATTATATTGTGATTGAGGTATGTCTCTACTTGCACATGTATTCTCATATGTGTCATACATTTGAAGATGCTTTATATATAAAACAAAAGTATACATATATTTGCATGCATGATTTCAGAAAGATGGTGAAACTTACAGCAGAAATATGTGAAAGGTTGCTGCTTTGTTTTTGCCTATACTCAATACCTAACTATTACCCCTATATATATCCTTTTTCCATTTTCCCCTCTTTCTACACCTCTCCTCCCTCTTTCTTCACCCCTGTTCTCTCATTCTACACTTTTCTTCACTCTTTCTACACCCATCTTGAATGTTTCTGCACTTCTTTTGTCTGTTTCTACAAATCTCTTGCCTCTTTCTGTACTTTTCTTGTTTCTTTCTGCAGCTCTGTTGCTTCTTTCTGAACCTCTCTTGCCTCTTTCTGCACCCCTCTTGCCTCTTTGTTCACCTCTCTTGCTTCTTTCTGCACTTCTCTTGCTTCTTTATGCACCTCTCTTGCTTCTTTCTCTATCCCTGTTGCCTCTTTCTGCACCCTTCTTCTGTCTTTGTGCATCTCTGTTGCCTCTTTCTACACCCCTCTTGCCTCTTTCTGCACCTCTATTGCTTCCTTCTCAACTTCTCTTGCTTCTTTCTGCACCTCTCTTACTTCTTTCTCTACCCCTGTTGACTCTTTTTGCACGCTTCTTCCCTCTTTGTGCACCTCTGTTGCCTCTTTCTGTACCCCTCTAGCTTCTTTGTACACACCTGTTCCCTCTTTCTGCACCTGTTCCCTCTTTCTGCACCCCTTATGCCTCTTTCTGCACTTCTGTTGCTTCTTTCTCCACCTCTTTCTCTCTTTCTGTACCCCTATTTCCTTTTTCTGCACCACTCTTGTCTGTTTGTGCACCTCTGTTGATTCTTTCTGCACTAGTCTTGCTTCTTTTTCCACCTTTCTTATAAATTTTGACACTTTTCTTGCTTTTTTCACCATACCTGTTTTTCTTTCTTCACCTCTGTTGGTTCTTTCTACACTACTCTTGCTTCTTTATACACCCCTTTTGCTTCTTTCTGCACCACTCTTTCCTCTTTCTATACCTCTCTTCTCTCTTTCTGCACCTCTGTTGCTTCTTTCTGCACTTCTCTTGCCTCTTACTCTACCCCACATGACTGTTTCTGCACCTCTCTTCCTTCTTTCTTGCTTCTTTGTACACTTCTAATACTCCTTCTGCACCACTGTTGCCTCTTTTTACATCCTTCTTCCCTTTTTCTGAACCTCTCTTGCCTCTTTCTGCACCCATCTTGCCTCTTTCTGCACCTCTGTTGCTTGTTTGTGTACTTCTCTTGCTACTTTCTGTACCTTTCTTGCTTCTTTCTGTACCCCTGTTGCCTCTTTCTACACCCTTTTTCCCTCTTTGTGCACCTCTGTTGCCTCTTTGTGCACTCCTCTTCCCTCTTTCTGTACTTCTCTTGTCTCTTTCTGCACCTCTCTTGCTTCTTTCTGCACTTTTATTGCCTCTTCCTCTACCCCACTTGCTTCTTTCTCTACCTCGCTTCCTTCTTTCTGCACTTCTCTTATTTCTTTGTACACTTCTGATACTCCTAATGCACCACTCTTGCCTCTTTTTACATCCTTCTTCCCTCTTTCTGAACCTCTCTTGTCTCTTTCTGCAACCATCTTGCCTCTTTCTGCACCTCTGTTGCTTGTTTGTGAACTTCTCTTGCTTCTTTCTGTACCTTTCTTGCTTCTTTATGTACCCCTGTTGCCTCTTTCTATACCCTTCTTCCCTCTTTGTGTACCTCCGTTGCTTCTTTCTGAACTCCTCTGTTGTATTCCTCTTAGGGTGTCCATAAATGGGCTTTCCAGTATCATGTCCTTATATAGGCACAATTCGCCCTGCCCTTATATAGGTATAAAATCCCAGCCCTTATTTAGGCATTAAACCGTGCACTCCAAATACAGGCATGGTCTCCGACTATTGATTTCTTCAAGGACTCATATATTATGCATGAACCATTATTCCTTAGGGGTTCATTCATGATGTCTTTCGCTGTCTGACTCACGTCAATACTAACATTCTTAGGTGCTTCTCAGGTATAAATATACCTTCCCTAGCCCCTGTAAATCAGAGGACACCTCGACTTCAGAGGAGCCCGTTTCCCGGCCTGACGCACTGAGAAGACGCTGTCATCCCTGCACGCAGAGAGTCCAGCTTCCAGTGATCTGACTTCCCTTGCGGGGTGTTGGAGTTCGAGTCTGGCAAAGAGATTCCTACCTCTCTCATTCTTCAGGTATGGAGCTGACAAGAACCTAGAGGGACTCTTGGCATACTAGGCATACTGGGGTTAGCGTACTCTTAGTATACAATAGTAAGGAATACTTCACCTACTTCATACCTTGTCCTATACCTAGGTTAGGTTAGGTACATTGGGGTAGAACTAGATTAGAAACGCATCGTATGAGTACTCGCATTTTTAGTCTGTGTTATTTATGTAAAGGCATAGGTACTAAAAGATAATGCTATCGCAGTATTATTTATTTATACTGCTCACACTGTACATTATTTATCTCGCATACTGTCTTGTGATCGTAACAGCACATTTTACTTACACCAGAAACAAGACTGTTCAATAAATCTTTTATTGAAACGCCCGTCTATTTCTTTCTGTGTAACTTGGAGAAAACTAAGCATGCATGACTGAGCTGAGTGAAATAGTTATCTATTGCTTCCACGACTCTGGGACACGTTCTGATTCTAAAGGGAAACACAGTGGTCATGTTTTGCGGCTGCCAGAAACTACTCCCTTCTTGTTGTCAAGGAGTTTCTAGTGGCCTCTGAGCTAGCTGGCACAAGTAATTAAGTTTAATATACTCGATAGGGACATACTGACCTTAGTCCTATGTCAAACCTATAGGATATATTATTCCAATGCGCAGAGCCTATTAGGGAAATAGGAGCTACACTACATGGCGCCCAACGTTTCGTAAGGCAGTAATTCAACGTTAGATACTGAGTAACTCAGCCATGCTTTTTCTCTCAAGAGACCCCTACCCATATACTCCAAAAGACGTCTGGAGTGGGCAGGGTTTAGTATCCGCCACGGCTACATAGGGCAGTACCCTATATATTAGCTGTTTGGTTTACTCAACGTTGAAGGATACAGTGTTCCAAAATATTGTGCACCTTATCTTTGTTTCCTTGAAACTTGTTCTACATTTTTCAAAAAACAAAATGCCTGGTTCCGACAATGAAGCCGGAAACGGTGGAGCTGCGGCTGATCCAGCCCAAGCAGCAGTTTTTAACAATACAGGTTTAAATGAAACCGAGGAGGGTGTCATAGACATCACTCCAAACTTAAGAAGAGCCATCACTCTAAAACTTATAAAACATGGCCTACCACCAAGAGGAGGTAGAGCAGTTTTCGTGATAGAGGCACATGAATCCTTTCAGACAGAGGTATTCTATTCATGGGGAATATTTCCTGAATCCAATCCAGTAACACACATGTTTCACTTCTACAAAGAAGATGAACCACCAGAGGAATACATTCCTTTCGAGGATATAGAAATTCCATTAACATACCAGGAGCATCAGCTCTGGTTTAAAGGCGCCCTAAAACATCACAGAAACATTACCAGGCAACATTACCAGGCTCGGTCCACTAGGTAGACCAGGAGCAACATGGCCGATTCTAGCCGGCTACACACCTCATCCTGAACTGGATATAATGTCAGATGAGGACTTACTTACTCAAATCACAGAGTTAATAAAAATTTACAGACAATTGGTCCAATATGTCATGCGGACTTTTACAGTCCAGCAACCATTAACACTTCCAAATCCAACTCACCAACAGGGGAATACACTAAAAATTACACCACAGACTCTATACGCAGTCATGGGTAAAATGCCCACAAAACGTGAGCAAATTCCATTCTGGATAGCTCAAAAAATTACTCAAATCGAAGCAGTATTTTCAAATACTAGCCCGTATGAGAAACACAGAATACTGACAATCAGTTTACCAATGGGGATCACACCACAACTGGAAGACTGCACCACTTGGGGCTCAGTCTTTGCTGCCATCTATACCAAAACACATGGCATTCCGTCAATTGCGGTAATACCTGAAGTCCTGAAACAAATTCAAAACGAATACGGGGCAGAGCCTGCTCTAAATTTAGGTATGAAATTACTGAAAAATTTCGACCAGGTCTCAACAATAATATTATCTAATATTAAAGGGGAGGCAGCAGCAGTGGCGATCCGCCAAAAATTAAGGGAATTTGATGTTACAGAACATCAAACTGAGCTACCAAGAATAATTGAACAATCTTATGCAGAATTAGGCAGAGATAGTTTGGGTGGAAGACCAGTGAAACCTAAGCTATCTGAAAGTCCTGAGAAGGACTCAATTAAACAAACTCCTACATCTTCTAAAAAGAAGTGGGAGTCTACTAAACAAAAATCAAACGAGAAACGTTCTCAATCCCGAGGTAGGTCTCCTCAAAAGGAGCCCTCTGAAAGGAGGTATAACCTCAGGAATAGGGATAATTTGAGAAAACCTGACAGGTATCAAGATACTGATACACGTTCCTCTCATCCCTTTCAGATCTCATCACAGACTTCGGAAAGAAGAGGACGATCAGAACATAGAGAAGAACGCGTGAAATTGAAAGACGACAAACACGCTCCAAAAACTAAAGCAAAACCTCAATTCTCCAAAAGAAAGTAGCAGGTCTGAAAATCAGACATGCCGAGAATACTGAGAACACAACTCAAGAACGGAGAATGGGCTCAGACAATGCTGGACAGTGCAGCAGAAGTCACAATAGTTCACCAGAACCTGAAGGAACTTCTGGAGATAGTGGACTTGAATGAGTACATTACAGTCGAGACTGTAGACACCAGGGTTAGTACTCCACAAAAGTTATATGAAATAACACTCCGGATGGAGGGAGACAAACCTAGACAGGTGAAAGCACTTTTTGGGGAAAGACTATCAAGGGGCTATGACATACTTCTAGCAGAAAAAGACTGGCCACCACAATTTGTCAGGGAGTGCCCACATGGCGAGGACATTATTATGCCTGCCTTCTCCAACCATATTCCAATTCACCTAAAATATACATATGCCAGGAAATGGGCAGTGGCCCAGGCCCCAGCATTATATAAAAATCATGTAGGATGGGATGAGGACTCACCTCACCATAAAATACATCTGAAACATGAACCAACTGCACAACGGCAGTACCCAATAAAGCAAGAAGCTAAAAAACAGGTCAGGGAGATCTTAGATCAACTTGAATATCAAGGGGTGATTGAAACATGCACCTCCTCAATGAACAATCCTTTGTTTCCTGTCTCCAAACCAGACAATACATATCGTCTAGTTTTGGACTACAGACACCTAAACACTTGTTCTAAAACTTTTGCAGTGCAAAATGCACATAGCACAGCATTAATGAATAACATTGTGCGTAAAAAATATAAAACAACATTAGACATCTCAAATGGTTTCTTTTGTCAAAACATAGCACCTGAAAGCAGGTACTTAACAGCATTCTCCATAATGGGGACCCAGCGTCACTTTTGTCGACTCCCACAAGGGTTCAAGAACAGCCCAGGTTTATTCTCAGCGAGGGTAACGGAGTTACTACAAATTTATGACAATGAGGCATTGTCCTATGTCGATGACATCTATCTGACAGACGATGACCTGGAAAAACACTTGAACAGGGTGAGCACCATTATACTGGCTTTCGCCTCTGAGGGCTACAAGTTCAACTTTAAAAAGTCCAGAATTGCCCATCTCAATGTCCTATTTCTAGGATATGAGCTTTCAAGTGAAGGCAAGAGCTTGGCAGCTAACTTTTTAGAAAAGTTTGCGCTGCTCCAACCTCCAAAAACGCTAAAAAACTTACAATCCATCCTGGGTTTCCTAAACTTTGGAAGAACATACATTTTAAATTACGCAGAAAGGGTTAAACCTCTCTACGCATTAATCAAACCTGATTTTTCGATCAGAAACTGGACACAGGAACACACAGAAATGTTGCGTTCACTCCAGGCTAACATGTTAGCAACAAATCACTTACAAACACGCGTAAGTCAACGCAATTTGGTAATCCGAATAATTCCGGGTCAATGTGGATTCACCTACTTAACCTTCAATGAGGGTGAGAAAATACCAATCACATACAAATCCCATTTGTACACACAAGCGGAAATGCGCTTCAGTTCAACTGAAAAAATTCTAACAGCAGTTCAAACCGCTGTAGCAAAAGAAAGAGCCTTAGCCCAAGGGAAACGCATTATTGTCGTAACCCCGGTACCAGCTTTAGAAGCGGTCACAAAAGCAAGCATTCCAAATGCTAAAGCATTACAGCCAAGATGGATACAATGGGTTAATTCTTGCTGCAACACATGTTGAATATGTTTTTGATCCAGATTTAAAAACACAAGCATTCCTGCAATATGAACATGAATGTCCTCTGCCTACTGAAATTCTGCCTCTCGATCAGGACGAATTCATAATTTACACTGACGGATCCGCACAACCCGCAATAGGGAGTAAGCAAGCTTACAGTGCAGCGTGTGCAATCGTTAAAGGTCGCATGCGAAATGGCATCTTCAGACCTATGGTCACAAAAACACGATCTCTAAGAGATTGTACAGCTCAGCGAGCTAAACTACAAGCATTCAAACTGGCACTTGAAAGTACAGATCGAGAATTCCCCACACTGATAGTGTGCGATTCCTTTTACTGTGTTCAGTCGTATAATGACTATATACAAAACTGGCTTGAAAATGGTTTCAAAGATGCGAAAGGTGGCACAATAAAGCACAAAATGCTTTGGGAACAAGTAGTTCAGTTGAAAAACGAACTACCAAAGGCTCACGTGATCCACAAACTGAGTCATCAACGTGATGGCGTTCACGTTGCAGGGAATTCATTGGCTGACGAAGCCGCAAAGGGGGCTGTTCAGACGGCTTCCGTAGCTGCGATCACTCGTTCAAAAACACAAATAGACGGTGAGATAATGTTGGCTGTCAATGCTTCAAGCAAAGGCAGCAGTGCAGCGTTACCAAAAAAGTTTCCACTCAAGTACTCTTATGTAATTGATGCGAACAACGTTCCTTTTGCTCGAATCCCTGGAGTGGGGGATAGGGTAATTCCAAACAAGGAACGCAGAGCAGCCTTGATTTATGAAACACATTTGGGGGAGGGTCTGTCACATCAAGGGATCTCTAAAACAATTTTGACGTTAAAAGACATGTACTGGTGGCCTGGAATAAATACGGAAATTCACATATTCATCAACAACTGCTTAGACTGTAAATTACAGCGAGAGATCCACCAGACACCGGATGCGAATGCGGCAACCCAGTACAGACACCATTGTTAGACAGCATTCGACTATCTACGCACCTGCGTCCTACTGGACAAAGGCATTCCCACAAATACTGAATCTAGGTTCCTATGGTTATGGCCTCAGCGCTCGGCTGACGCTCGAACTGTTATAAAAGATTTGCGAGTCTTTATCGGCACATACGCAATAGGCACGCTACATTCTGACCAGGGTCCTGCGTTTAGCTCTCGGGCTTATAAAGAAGCCATGGCCAGTCTGGGCATTGCATTGCGGTACTCCTCTCCATTCCATCCTGAGGGAAATTCTGTTGTGGAAAGGAAAAACCGGGACATAAAGCAGTCTATAACAGCTAGGGTATTAGGTTCGGGTGATGGGTGGGTCAAACACCTTAGTGGGGTTCAACGCTCTTTGAATAATCTGCCAAGAAGTTCTCTAGGGGGGGTCACTCCATATGAGGTCCTATTTGGGACAAGAATGTGGGTACCAGACCTTGAACACGTAGGCACAGTGGTGGAAAATAAACCGTTTGATATCAAAGATCGTTTGGCTGTTTTACAGGAACTGAATAAATTAAGAACAAAACAAAGCATCGTATTCCTACAGCCAACCACCACTGGGGAAAAATCGGCTGTCCCAGCAAGGCCTGTCTGGATTCCAAAAGTTGGGGATCTAGTCAGAGAACAAATTGCGGACAAGAAGGAATTTGGACCTTCTTACAGACAACCAGTACCTGTCCTAGCAGTTCAAGGAACAAGAACAGTACTTCTGCCGCCCCTTGCTGGAAGAAAGGAGAAAAGATTTGTGTCCATTGACCTCATCAAACCACAGTATGTGGCCAATACTAAATAGTAGGCCTCGTGGACTCCGACCTAGTAGCAGACGCACTCCTCTCGCTACTATCCAAGAGGTTCAGACTGAAAGACTGATAACAATCGAAAATTCAGCTGTAACTGATGGAGGACTAAGCAACAACGCTATGGAACTCATCCCTCTTGACAACCAAGTAACAGTTCGTCCAAATACACCTGTCTACACCAACGTGGCAAGTGATGAACTGGTTCCAGTGATTTCTACAAATCATAATGCTATTCCAACAATTGACAGAACTGCTTCTGGCTATTTCATTAACTTTGATACGTTCTCAGAAGATCCGAGTGAACCTGAAACGGCGCCAGCATCATTCAAATTCAAGCAGCAGGTACAAGACTTTCTTCACTTTCTGAAAAAGACTTATTTGGTTTCTCCATGGATTGAACTCTGGATTACATCTGGACTTTTTGTTTTCCTGCTCTGGCTAGCTTTGGTAACAACTGTGAGCGTGCTTATAAGTGGCAGATACATCCATGTGAATACTGAAAGAAAAGACGTGAACGTACTTTTGAAACCTCATAAATCTTCCCATCGTGAAGCAAGAGACTTGTCATCAGTGAACATCAAAGCTGTTCCTATACAGGATGGTATAGTGTGGGACAAAACAGATTTTGAAATCTTCGGTCCGACGGAACAATTGAACATTCCACATTTGTTTAAAATTTCACTAAGTGATCTAATTACGTCCAATACCTATTCAGATGATTGGGACTTTGAGACTGTGAATGACATAATGTTTGACCTAGAAAAATCTGCTGCATTTTCTAAACATGAATATTTAGAGGGTTCATCAGACTATGAACAAATGTATTGTTATAACCACTATGGTCATCATTATTTGCATAAATCTGCATATCCAAGAAATGTGTTTATGTTTAACCAATGGGAGCATTGTCCTACACCACCACACGGTAGTTCAAAAACATTTACCAAGAAGTTTCCATATTTTTCAGGTTACAATACATCTGATCCAGAAATGTTTTACTATAAAAATGTAAACAAGACAGGGCTGAAAATTATGTTAACGAATACAAAACAGATTTACTCTGCATTATTTAATGCCCAACTGTCTAGACAGGGTTTCGACTTTTGGAAAGACACAATAGACACAAAAACTGTGTGGGGTACTAAAGATTGGTAAGTGCAGGGGATAGAAGCTTTATTTAGAGCCTGTATCATCCCTGAACAAATAATGTTTTTGAATGAAACCATCCAACAAACATCTTGTCTTGGATTAGCCAAGATCAAAGAGATGAACACACCTTCTGTACCAACACCTGCAAGTGATAACGATACACAGGCAGTGGTGACAGTTGACAATATACTACAACTAAACAGATCTAATCCTGATTGGAAAAAATGGTTGATCTGGCCCACAGACACGAATAACTGTCATGAAAGATTCCTGAATAAAACTCAGGGCTTTACTATTAATAGGCCAGACCCAAGATACGTCCAAAGACAACATCCGGGGGTAGTAACAACATACAGTGTAGGAAAATTATGCCTCGATTGGCTGCATAAGTCTACACTACAGGATGTGAAACAACACTTAACCTTACTTAAAAAGGACGCAGACCTTAGGGAATTCTTGCTTGGACTAAGAAAACCGCGTCAAAAACGTTTCATATATGCCGGCATTTATGCTGCCTATAATGAAGCATGGAAAGTATCACAGATGGAGGCTGCAGAACGAATACGTGAACTTGATCGTATTAATTTAGAGAAAACACTCTCTGTGGTCGACAATGGGTTAACAACTTTGTCCTCCAGAATATATTCATTGGATGGCATTGTATCCTCTGCTATCGACATACTAGAACAAGATTTGGCGATGTTACAGCAAGGCCAGTCTCAATTGCGTTCTATTGTGTTAATAAGCTGGACGCTGCAATCTTTGTGAGCGGGCTATGTGCCTTGGCGTTTTATCAACACAACGGCTCTGTTTGCAGAATACAATCTAACTGATAAACAGATCGAACTGGCACAAAGAGGAGCAAGGTATACAGTGCTGAGCATTGAAAAACTGGAAAAGTTACCATTCACAGTGGCAGAAAAACCAGCTACAGAATGGCTTATTCATGGCAAAATAACATTACTTGTGAGTACTTTTCAGTTTCAGTATTGCCTCAGACAAATGCAAGCAGGCAAATATGAAAGGTTGGGTAAGGAATACATTAAGACATCTTGGGATTTACCGTATACATATAGATGTTGGAGTGGGGATCGTGAAGTGTTTTTGAGCGGTACACACTGTAAACTTGCACTGAGCGGTTCACTTATTTGTCAGGACATTTCTTTACACGGGGTTTGTAATGGTTCTGTGGCAAATTTGTCTTGCCATCAGCAGCGTACACCAGCTGCTGTGATTAATCCAACGTTTGGACAACTTTCTAATGGGAGTTACTTCATGTTGAATGATCAGAGTTGCTGCGGCATGCTGCCAGGCATCCCATATCTAGTAACGGTCAACTCCAGGGTCACTTGCTGTATGCAAGTATTGTTTGCCCCAATAGACACAGTCAGGGAGTCGCCTCTATGGCCTTCGCTGAACGTCTCTTTTATAAGATTTGATATTTTGAGCAGAATGAAAGCCATGCTTTTACAGCAAACAGTGCCTTTGACCTCGGCCAAAGAAACCTATGATCTACAAGTAGCAAGGAATTCGGCTGAGATACAGACTTTAATACGTACAAACTGCCCTATACATTTCGTAGAAATGATAACACGTATCTTCAACATGTCTGATACAAGTGGAATTATACATGTATTTAAGAGCATCTGTACCGGTCTGTTAGCACCTTTCCAGGCAATACTCGGAAACATCCCGAACTTTGCACATTCGGTGTTTGGTGGCATACCATTAATTCTAGCACTTGTTGCCGGAATTCTATTTCTCTTCCTGCTATTGCGCTATGGCCAGCCTATTCGCAGACATCACTCCGAGCGAAATGGAGAAAGCTCTCCTTGAACGAAAGTGCCGTGAGCGAATAGTACAGCTATTGGGCATGACTCGTCTACGGGACCTTAATACAACTTGGTTCCTGTCATTCAGACCAATCTGGCAAGATTGCATCTTACCTGTTCTACGCTGCCTGCTATGCGGTGAAGAATGCGTGTTGGACACTTGTCTAACATTTCCATCAGCAACGCCAACGGATGTCGATACTCTACTGGGCCCGATAACGGCCCATGCTCTGCGTTGTCCCCAGAGGCTACCAATCCTGATGTCAGCATTCATTGAGATCTCACAGACGCTTCCGGCTGCTGCTGAGGTACGAGAAAGATCTACAGGAACACAGGTAACAACGGACGCGAACATTGCTGCTGCGACCAATGCTGAAAGCAATGCTTCCCATCTCTGTGCAATTAATCTGCTTCACGAGGTGTTCCAACTGACACCAACTACAGTGGATGATGTTTTGTCTATAGAAATAGATGATCTCATGTTTACACCAGACCCGTAAACTGACTCTGATTCACCATACAGTGTTCCAGAGATGCAGTAACAATTTGGCCTTCATTCTACAAAAACTTGGAACTCTACCAAAATTGAACTTTTTCCCATTTTTTCGAACAAAAATGGCACTTCAATCTGCTTAAAGTAGAACTAGCCTTATAGTACAGACTTCGCGGTACTTCCACGGACACTTAGTCATCTTGTGTGTCTAAAACAGTTCATTAATTTTCATGACATGAAATGACTTTGATTTTTAAGAAACTTATCGATCATTTTTTAGTCACATGTAAATATTACTGCTTCTTTCATTCATATTGCATTTTATTTTAAACATATGCCTGTAATGAAAAGCAATGCTTCAAATGTACAGTACCTTTTGCATTTTTTATTGTTTTTTAAATGCTTTTAAGAACTATTTTTTTAAATATGCCGTACTCCATTTAATGTTTAGCATTTTAAATGTTTAGCATTTTAGTATTATCGTACACACGAAAGTGGAGTGGGTGTTGTATTCCTCTTAGGGTGTCCATAAACGGGCTTTCCAGTATCATGTCCTTATATAGGCACAATTCGCCCTGCCCTTATATAGGCATAAAATCCCAGCCCTTATTTAGGCATTAAACCGTGCACTCCAAATACAGGCATGGTCTCCGACATCCGTCCACCCTAACGTCACAACGAGTTCTTGAAGAACAGACCCTTAGGCTGCGGGAGTTTCCCTAATCCAGGACTATTGATTTCTTCAAGGACTCATATATTATGCATGAACCATTATTCCTTAGGGGTTCATTCATGACGTCTTTCGCTGTCCGACTCACGTCAATACTAACATTCTTAGGTGCTTCTCAGGTATAAATATACCTTCCCTAGCCCCTGTAAATCAGAGGAGACCTCGACTTCAGAGGAGCCCGTTTCCCGGCCTGACGCACTGAGAAGACGCTGTCATCCCTGCACGCAGAGAGTCCAGCTTCCAGTGATCTGACTTCCCTTGCGGGGTGTTGGAGTTCGAGTCTGGCAAAGAGATTCCTACCTCTCTCATTCTTCAGGTATGGAGCTGACAAGAACCTAGAGGGACTCTTGGCATACTAGGCATACTGGGGTTAGCGTACTCTTAGTATACCATAGTAAGGAATACTTCACCTACTTCATACCTCGTCCTATACCTAGGTTAGGTTAGGTACATTGGGATAGAACTAGATTAGAAATGCATCGTATGAGTACTCGCATTTTTAGTCTGTGTTATTTATGTAAAGGCATAGGTACTAAAAGATAATGCTATCGCAGTATTATTTATTTCTACTGCTCACACTGTACATTATTTATCTCGCATACTGTCTTGTGATCGTAACAGCACATTTTACTTACACCAGAAACAAGACTGCTCAATAAATCTTTTATTGAAACGCCCGTCTATTTCTTTCTGTGTAACTTGGAGAAAACTAAGCATGCACGACTGAGCTGAGTGAAATAGTTATCTATTGTTTCCACGACTCTGGAACACGTTCTGATTCTAAAGGGAAACACAGTGGTCATGTTTTGCGGCTGCCAGAAACTACTCCCTTCTTGCTGTCAAGGAGTTTCTAGTGGCCTCTGAGCTAGCTGGCACAAATAATTAAGTTTAATATACTCGATAGGGACATACTGACCTTAGTCCTATGTCAAACCTATAGGATATATTATTCCAATGCGCAGAGCCTATTAGGGAAATAGGAGCTACACTACACCTCTTCCGTTTTTCTGTACCTCTCTTGTCTCTTTCTGTACCTCTCTTGCTTCTTTCTACACTTCTCTTGCCTCTTTCTCTACCCCACTTGACTCTTTCTCTACCTCTTTTCCTTCTTTCTGCACTTCTCTTACTTCTTTGTACACTTCTGATACTCCTTCTGCACCGTTATTGCCTCTTTTTACATTCTTCTTCCCTCTTTCTGAACCTTTCTTGCCTCTTTCTGCAACCCTTTTGCCTCTTTCTGCACCTCTGTTACTTGTTTGTGTACTTCTCTTGCTTATTTCTGTACCTTTCTTGCTTCTTTCTGTACCCCTGTTGCCTCTTTCCACACCCTTCTTCCTCTTTGTGCACCTCTGTTGCCTCTTTCTGCACTACTCTCCCCTCTTTCTGTACCTCTCTTGTTTCTTTCTGCACCTCTCTTGCTTCTTTCTGCACTTCTCTTGCCTCTTTCGCTACCCCACTTCCCTCTTTCTGTACCTCTCTTACTTTTTTCTCCACTACTCTTGCTTCTTTCTGCACTTCTGTTACTCTTTCTGCACCCCCTCTTACCTCTTTCTACATCCTTCTTCCCTCTTTCTGCACTCCTCTTGAATTTTCTGCACCCCTGTTTCCTTTTTCTGCACCTCTCTTGCATATTTCAGCAACTCTCTTGCCTCTTTCTGCAGTTGTCTTGTCTCCTTCTGCACCTCTGTTCATTGTTTCTAAACCTCTCGCAAATTTCTATACCTCTCTTCACTACTTGTGCACCCCTCTTGCCTCCTTCTGCACCTCTGTTGGTTCTTTCTGTACTGCTCTTGGATCTTTCTGCACTTCTTTTGCCTGTTTGTACACTTCTCTTGCCTCCTTCTCCACCTCTGTTGCTTCTGTCTGCACTTCTCTTGCTTCTTAGTTATTTATTTTGACTATATTCAATACCTAACTACTAGAAAATGGTAAAGCAGCAGCACCAGAAAAGTAATATTTAACATATAATGAGTGACAAATTAGTGATTATGATACTTTGTAAGACTCTCTGGAATAGTTCACTTGAAGTGCACTAAATAAATCTGTCTCTTTGAAATATGAAGTGCACTCTTTCAACTTTTAACGTCTTAATGGTCTTCTGTTTAAGAAATGTATGAACTTGCACATGTATTGTGATATGTCTTATACATCTGAACATACTACGCATATAAAACACAAGTATACATCTATTTGTATGTTTCTTTGATATATGATACTACTAACAAAAGGTACAGACATATGCATGCATGTTATTAAGAAGATTGTGAGAATTACACCAGAGACATATCAAAGATTGTTGCTATGTCTTTCACTAGGCCCAACATCATAAGTAGTCATAGAACGATGAAGCAGTTGCACAAAAGTGAGGTTTAAGGCATATTAAGAGAAGAATCAATTATAACGCTACTTTGTATCAGTCTCTGGAAAGCAACACTTCAAATATACCACATAATTTTCATTATCTACTACAAATCTGAACAGCAATCTGTCAGGTTTTAAGGTCTGCACAGTCTAAGGTATATCTGTACTTGCACATGTATTCTGATACATATTATGCATCTGAAGATGCTAGGCATATAAAACACAAGTATACATTTATTTATATATTACTTTAATATATGATATTGCTACCAAAATGTACAGAAATATGTATAAATGGTTTCCGCAATATGTTAAGACTTACAGCTAAGATATATGATGGGTGTATCTCAGTGATTACATGACTCCATGGGTAGTGCCTAGATGATTGTATGAGTGCAAGGGTAATGTCTGTATAATTGCAAGAGACATTGGATACTAATTAACTGAATGCATAAGTGCAGACGTAGAGATTGTGTGCATGGATAACGGCATGAATAGACCCTGAATGCATAGATGAGTGTATAAGTAGTGCCAACATAAATGAATTAGAGGACTGCATGAGTACTACCTGAGTGATTGAATTGGGTGGGTGATTGCATAAGTGCATGGCTAGTGCCTGGGTGATTGAAGAAGCGCATGGGTACTGTCTGAGTGATTGAAGAACTGCATAGGTAATACCTGGGTGATTACATCAGTGCAAAGATAATACCAGTGTGATTAAAGCAATGCATAGATGCTGCCTTGGTACATCAAAGAATGCATGGATACTGCCTGACTGATTGGAACAATGCATAGATAGTGCCTGGGTGATTACATGAGTGCAAGGGTTGTGCCTGAGTCATTACATAACTACATGTGTAGTGGCTGGATGATTGAAGGAGTGCTTTGGTAATGCCTGTCTGATTGCATGAGTGCAGGGATAATGCCTAGATGATTGCATGACTGCAGGGATAATGCCTGGGTAATTCCATGAGTGCAGGGGTACTCTCTGAGTGAATGCATGACTGCAGGGGTAGTGCCTGTGTGATTGTATGAGAACAAGAGTAGTGCCTGAGTGATTTTATAAGTGCATGGGTACTGGCTGTGTGATTGGAGGAGTGCATAGATACTGACAGAGTGATTGGAGGAGTGCAAGGGTAGGGCCTGGGTGATTGAACCAGTGTATAGCTAATGCATTGGTGATTGCATGAGTGCAGGAGAAATGCCTGGGGAATTGGAGGAGTACATAGGTAATGCCTGGGTGATTGCATGAGTCCAGTGGTAATGTCTGGGAGACTGCAGGAGTAGATAGGAAGTGCCTGGGTGATTTTATAACTGCATGACTACTGCCTGGGTCATTGCAGGACTACTGTTGTAGTGCCTGCGTGATTGAAGGAGTGCAAGGGTAGTGCCAGAGTGATTATATAAGTGCATAGGTAGTGGCTGGGTGATTGAAGGAGTGCAAGGGTAGTACCTGAGTGATTGTATGACAACAAGGGTAGTGCCTGGATTATTGGAGGAGTACTAGAGTAGTACCTGGGTGACAGCATAAGTGCATAGGTAGTGCCTAAGTGATTTAATAAGTGCATGGGTACTGGCTAAGTGATTGCAGGAGTGCAAAGATACTGACAGAGTGATTGGAGGAGTGAAAGGGTAGTGCCTGGGTGATTGAATCACTGTATAGCTAATTCATTGGTGATTACATGAGTGCAAAGGTAATGTCTGGGGGATTAGAGGGGTACATAGGTAATGCCTGGGTGATTGCATGAGTGCCGAGGTAATGTCCGGGGGATTACAAAGTACATAGGAAGTGCCTCTGTGATTTTATAAGTGCATGGGTACTGCCTAGGTGATTGGAGGAGTACTGTTGTAGTGCTTGAGTAATTGAAATAGTGCAAAGGTAGTGCCTGGGTGATTTTATAAGTGCATGGCTACTGGCTGAGTGATAGCATAATTGCAGGGATAGTGCTTCTGTGATTGGAGGAGTGCAAGGGTAGTGCCTCAGTGATTATAGAAGTGCATAGGTAGTGGCTGGGTGATCGAAGGACTGCACGTGTAGTGGCTGGGTGATTGAAGGAGAGTAGGGGTAGTGGCTGGGTGATTGCATGAGAACAAAGGTACTGCCTGGGTGATTGGAGGAGTACTAGGGTAGTGCCTGGGTGATTGCATAGATAGTGCCTCAGTGATTTTATAAGTGCATGAGTACTGGCTAAGTGATTAGAGGAGTGCAAGGGTAGTGCCTGGGTGATTGAATCAGTGTATAGCTAATGCTTTAGTGATTGCATGACTGCAAGGATAATGTCTGGGGGATTAGAGGAGTACAAAGGTAATGCCTGGGTGATTGCATGAGTGCAGAGGTAATGTCTGGGGGATTAAAAAAGTACATAGGAAGTGCCTGGGTGATTTTATAAGTGCATCAGTACTGCCTAGGTGATTGCAGTAGTATTGTAGTAGTGCCTCAGTGATTGGAGTAGTCTAAAGGTAGTGCCTGGGTGATTTTATAAGTACATGGGCACTGGGTGAGTGATTGCATAATTACAGGTATAGTGCCTGCGTGATTGGAAGAGTGCAAGGTTAGTGCCTGACTAATTATATAAGTGCATGGGTAGTGGCTGGGTGATCGAAAGACTGCAGGGGTAGTGGCTGGGTGATTGAAGGAGTGCGGATCACTGACAGAATATCGCCGACAGAAATGTTGACCTACAAAAATATCGTGACAAAAATATCGTTGTCAAAAATATCGACCTCCTATCTACATAATGGTAAGTACAAAAATATTGAAAAAAAATATTGTTCTTAAAAATATCGTTGTTAAAAATATCTTTTTTTTTAAATGTTTAAAAAATAATGTAAAATAAATTAAATAATACATATAATTGAAAAAAAACATAGAATTATTAAAAAATGTTTAAAATTATAAGTAATAAATATAATGTAAAAATAAATTAAACATACATATATATAACATATAATATATATATTTACTTAATAATATTAATAAATAATTATTTTAATAAATTATAAAATGATAGAAACATTACAAATTATAAATACAGGGGGAACATGGCGCCCGCAGCGTAAACGGCCGCCGGTCTCCAGTCGGCTTTTTCGTATGACACAATGAGCAGGGCTCCCCTCGCCCCTACGCCTCCCCCCTCCTCCATACCTCAGTCTTCTGCCCGATGACGTTGCTTTGACTCGCTTCTACTCGCTTCTACACCCTGCAGGAGTGCGAGGAGCACGAGCGGAGCCGTGTTTTCCCCTCAATGGTGCTGGGGCGGATCGTGCTCGCGTCTTGCCGTGGTGTCGGATCCCCTGCTGGGAGGGAACTGCCGGGAGACCGCACTGCCGCCGGGTTGCCCGGTTCAGTTCCTGGGGCAATGGTGGAAGAGTCAGCACCTGCAGGGGCATTTTGGATGGACTGGACTTTCAGAATTATGCTGGTCGGATCTGTGCCTTCAGATGGGATGGCGGTAAGACCTCTCCATTAGGGGAGTGTGCAGTACGCGGCAATACTTTCAGCAAGCTGGGTAGGACTATTAGAGAACAATCTGCGATATTAGGCCCCTCTGTGGATAACTCTGAAGTGTTCTACCTTGTACCGCAAACAGAAGGGACTACAGAAGGGACCACTAGGGGCCCAAACGGGCTCATTCAGGAGAAAGGTCTGCAGCCTATGGAGAGCAGGAAAACTCTACAGGATAGGCTTACTACTGCGTCTGGGAAAGTGTGTAGGTATACCCTCCGCACTAGAGGGGGTCTGGCGACCTCTTTTCAAGGGTTGGAACCCCTGCCCCCTCTTCATTCGGGTTCCGATCCAAATCTTATCAAAAAAGGGGGGAACAAGTCTCTGGTATTAGCCAAGGAGGGAGTAAAGGGAGTAAAAGGAGAAAAAGTTACATCTTCTGCTACTACGGTTTGGAAATCCCCTGGAAGTAGGGGCTAAGGGAAGAAGGCTACGGTATCTAAGATTAAGGTTACCCCCTCTCTAAAGTCTTTCTATAAAGTTTTAGCCTCCCCTGCTGGTGTTAACTCTGAAGCTCCTAGACCCCCCAGTATGGAACCTCCAGGTGGAGTAACCCGAGTCCCTAATGTGATAACTCTTGCCCGGGTTATATCGACAGAGTTACTTCAAGATGTTGCTTCCTCTGCAATCTCGATTCCTACATCAAATCGATTTCAGGCCTTAGAGGTAGTAGAAGGAGCGGGGGCATCTGGAGAAGATTTTCATGTTGGGTTGGAGTCTCTGCAAACTATGCCAGTAGCATCTACGTCTAGTCAATCCTTGCACACAAATCTAGGAGCTAACTCAGAAACACTGGTGGGCATTCTTCTGGCCTTTAAAGAAGAAATGAAAGGCAGATTCGCAATTTCGGAGCAGAATCAGGTCGCAATACAGGCGTCCTGTGCTGCTTTGACGCAGAAACTTGAGGAGGTCTCCCTGAGAACTGAGGTTTTAGAACAAGAAGTTCCTAAATTAAAGCAAACCATTGATAAAACGTCAGTTGAGGTATGCCGTCTACCCCGTCAAAATAAGGAGATGAGGGAGGACTTGGAACGTCTTGAAAATCATAGCCGGAGAAATAACCTCAGACTTATAAACATCCCTGAGGATGCGGAAGGCCCAGATATTAAGGCTTTTGTGATCAAATTACTACAAGATACTGCCCTAAAAAATTGACCTGATGTAGATCTTTCAAAAGAAATCCGGCGGGTACATCGAGATCCATTCAAAAGAAATCCTGGAAGGCAAAGGCCAAGGCGAATTTTGATTAATTTCCTCACTTTCACTATTAAGGAGGCTGTTTTGTCCTCCGCTTTAAAAGAAGGGTCGTTTTCAGTAGGTTCCTAATCCTTCTCGATTAGGTCAGATCTGTGCCACATTACCTCATTAAGGCAGTGGGAATTGGGAAAAAGGCGAAAGAACTGAATAAACTTGGTGTAAGAGCTCAGTTGAAGTTTCCAGCTTCTCTCCGCACGATGTGGAACAACCGTATGTATATACATCGTTCGGTGGAGGAAGCTGATTTGTTGATTGAGGAAATTAAGAAGGGGGTCAGCAAATAGAGGGGCAGGTTTGGGGGCGGCAGGAGTGAGGGGAGGTCAGATGTAGTTTTTTTTTCTTAGCCGACTGGGAGACCAATAGGCTTTATGCCTAATCTAGTTGGGGGGTTCCCCTGGGGAGGGTGAGGGGGGCAGGGGGCACGGAGGGTCAGGGTGAAGGGTTGGGTGGGTAAGGGGGTCACGTGGTGGGGAGCAGTGGGGGAAAAAAGAAAAAAAAATTGTTTTCCCTCTATCATCTTAATATTGTAAGTGGTTTACGCTGTCAGTTCATGGGTATGGTTGTCTTTGCTAGGTCAGATGGGGGGGTTTAATGAATTAAAAATCCTTTACTGGAATGTCAACGGGCTTAGGTGTAGACGTAGACAGAGGTTGGCATTGAGTTATTTGGAAGATAGCGGTGCCCATATCTGCCTAATACGGGAGACTCATCTAGATACCCCAGAGGGCAATAAGGTTTTTTTCCAAATGTCGATGGATAGGTCATTTTGTGGTTTCAGAACAGTCTGCACATTGTAGGGGAGTTGCGATCTTAATCAAGAAAGGAGCAGGTTGTGTTATTAAGGCCTCTAAGTCTAATAAATCTGGGAGGTGGCTGATAGCCACTTTAGACTTCGGAGGGGCAGAATTGGTCTGCGTGGTTTTTTATGGGCCTAATAGTGACGACCCCTCTCATTTCTCCAATCTAGAATGGAATCTAATGGAGGTCACCACCCCTGTTATTATGGGGGGAGATTTTAATGTCTTGCTGGACCCTGTTCAGGATAGGTCCAACAATGGTCGTTATGACAACACCCCTCGTTTTAGGAAGACGCTAAAAAACATCATGTTAGATTTGGGTTTGTTGGATGTCTGGAGACATAAGATGGGTATTAGGCAGGGTTTTACGTTTCATAGCAAGAAACATGGCCACTTTTCTAGATTGGATTATTTCTTTGTTGATAAGACCATGGGGGGAAAAATATCGTCTATACATATATTACCAGCCCATATTTCTGATCATGCAGCTATGACTCTCTCCTTGGCTGGGTAATCTAGTTCTGTTAGATCTAGATGGACTCTAAGGAGAGCCACGCTATCTGATCCTGAGACAGGTCGGGTATTAAAACAAGTATGTAGGCAGTTTTTTCGGGACAAACTGGGTTTTGACTCCGAAGACATAGTCTGGGATACTTTTAAGGCCTTCCTTAGAGGGGAATTGCAGAGTCAGTCTTCTGCTCAGAAAAGGGCTGAACGTTCAACTCTTAAAACCCTAGAGGACAGAGTGGGCCTACTAGAAGGCGGCCTGCTTCAAGCTGGAATGCAAACCTCCGATGTTCAGATAAGGTTGCGGAAGTAACTTGAGGACGCAAGGATGGAATACAGGTTCTTTCTTGATAAAAAATGTAGAGCTCAGTAGGATGCTAAGTCCATGCAGGATTTTGAGTATGGGGAGAAAGCAGGTGCACTACTTGCTTGGAAGGCCTGGACAGATAGGTCAAGGAACTTTATTGAAAAGCTGGTTGTCAATGACATGGGTGACACTTCAGGGAAGCAGGAGGATATGCAGGCCTGTTTATTGTCTCTTTTTTCCAGCCTATATCGAGAAGAGATCTCACCTGATCCAGAATATATTAAGAGCTGGTTGGGGAAGCTGCAGCTCCCTAATCTAACAGATGTAAGCTGTAAGGTCTTGGATGATCCAATCACTAAGGAGGAGATTCGGTTGAGCATAAGTAAGGGTAGGAGGGGTAAAGCTGCGGGCACTGATGCCCTTCCAAATGAAGTATATAGTCTTTTGATTGATGAGCTGATACCTTTTTTAGAAGCTCTGTACAACTCTATATATAGACAGGGTGGTAAGGTCCCTAAGTCCTGGAAGGAGGCCTCAATAGTCCTTATTTTAAAACCCTCTAAGGATCCTGTTAGGGCCGACTCGTACCGCCCAATCTCTCTGCTTAATGCAGACTATAAGATCTTTATGAGCATTTTAGCGAGGAGATTGGCCAAGCTCGCCCCCCAGCTTATCCACTCTGACCAGAAGGGCTTTATCCCTAAGAGGTTTATACAGGACCAGACCCAGCAGTTAATTGGCACAATAGATCTTGCCATGGAGCGATCTGCTCCTCTTGCCGTAGTGGCACTTGATGCCGCTAAGGCATTTGATCGAGTATGCTGGGTCTATCTCTGGGAGGTTTTGAGCTCGATGGGGTTTGGAACCAACTTTATTAATACAATTAAGGCTATCTATTCCGGGGCTTCGGCTCAG
Source organism: Calotriton arnoldi (assembly GCA_963921515.1). NCBI lineage: Eukaryota > Metazoa > Chordata > Amphibia > Caudata > Salamandridae > Calotriton > Calotriton arnoldi. The sequence goes on along the minus strand of CAWUFW010003795.1, from coordinate 1,509,520 downwards.
ATCTTTTTTAATGACACATTGTCCTCTAGTTTTAATATTCTAAGAGGCACTCGACAGGGGTGCCAGTTGTCTCCCCTTCTTTTTGATATCTATATAGAGCCTCTTGCTCAACAGTTGCGTTTGGATCCCTTAGTGGTCCCATTCAGCTGCTCGTCTTACAGATCCAAAGTTGCGCTTCATGCCGATGACTTATTAATTTATTCAGCAGATCCCTTGACTTCGGTTCCAAGAGTAGAAGAATTACTGGAGGAAGTTGGTTCTTTCTATGGCTATTTGGTTAACACTGCCAAAACTGAGGTCATGTGTTGGAATATCACTGACTGGGAGAGGGAAGTAAGTTCTAAGTTTAGATATTTAGGTATCACAATAGTAAAAGATATTGAGAAAATCCCACATTTGAATCTTTCTAGGGTCTCCAATGAGATTGAACGCTTACTAAGTAGGTGGAGGAACCTCCCGTTGACAATCTATGGACGGATTAATCTGATAAAAATGGTTATCCTTCCCAAATTAACTTATCTTTTCAACGCTATCCCCCTAGGATTCCCCAAAAAAGGCATCTATAAAATCCAGGGGAGGGTGTCGAGCCGTATTTGGGCCCAGAAAGGGGCCAGGATGTCTTGGAAAAAGCTGAGACATAAATTGAATAAAGGGGGACTGGCCTTACCTGATTTTAATTGGTATTGTGTTGCTTTTTAGTTTAAAAATATTCAAATGCTTTTGGGTAAAACAGATAATTCCACTTGGGGGAAGCTTTTGGGGGAAATGATAAGGCCTGCAAGTGTAGAGGGTTTTTTTATATAATTTGGCGCTCCTAAGTTTTTTAAGAAGGTCCGGCTAAAGGTTCTGAGAGCTGCTTTGGATCTATGGTATGGACTTAGGAGGAGGTGGGGTATTGGATATTTTTCTGATTTCGCCCCAGTTTGGGTCTCCCCCGGAACGCCAGAATGTTTAAAGGATGCCTTCAGTGTTCCACTCAGAAGGGCGGGGGTCTCAACTTGGTCGGACCTAATTTCGTCGGAAGGAGTTCTCCCTTGGGAAGTACTGAGCATTAAAACTAACAATGAGCTGTCCAGATTTAAGTTCATCCAATTGTCTTCTTGGTTTGTTGCATCAAAGAAGGATATTGGAGGTAACTTTGAATTGGAGCTGCCCCTTCAAGGTGTTAGACCTAAGAACAAGGAAGTCGCAAGGTGGTACGATGGACTTTCAGGGGCAGAAGAGAGGAAATTATTACCTCCGCACATGGTCTGGAGAGGAAGCCTCCCAGAGGAGGGCTTCGAATCAATTTGGGACAGCTCTTTGAAGACTCTTCACTCAACGGTTAAACCGGCCAACTTGAAGCGTAACCATTTTTTTACTGTTATTTGTCTTTATTGGACCCCACATAAAATATCTAAGTTTGCACCTCAACCTCCCCCCAAGTGTGTGAAGTGTGGCTGCATAGAAGCAAACGATGTTCATATCTTTGTTGAATGTCCATGTTTGAAGATCTTTTGGGACACTAGAACTAGCGCTTAAAGGGATTATTGATCACAAGATCAAACTTAATTCAACTTTGATTCTTTTGGGGGTTGATGGGGCACCAACTCTGTTGTTAAGGAGGCCTTGCAGAAGGTTGCTTTTTTATTTAATTCTTATTGCTAGGAGGGAAATCTGCTTGAAATGGAAGGACCCTCTGCCTCCGATTGCAGAGGATTGGGTCAGGGCTGCGGTCAGAGTTTGTGCCTCGACCAGAGAACAACTAAGAGTCCCGGCCTATCTATCTGGTCTCCTTTTTTGATTTGGTCTCGATCCCTGGGTGTTGGTTAACCGTCCCTATGATTACACCGACTCACTGATAAAAGCTGAGGGTCCAGATGGAATGGACCAGGGCGAGTGCAGTGACCGCTGGGCGGACAGTTAGACGATGCGGTTTTTTCGTTGCTTTGCAGATGCTTCTCGGTGATATGAGGGGAAAAAAATAAAAATTATAATACATATATATATATATATATATATATATATATATAAATACACCTGTAAAATAAAAATAAAAATAAAATATATATATAATGAATAAAAAAATTAAAATATTTTTATTTTTTCAAAACTACATTTTACACTACATTAACTGCAACAGTAGGGAAAATGTTGGATAGTGGAGGGGATAAAATTACTATTCCCACTCCAGCGAGTGCAAGAGTAGGGAAAGTGTTGGATAGCGTAGGGGTAACAATTACTATTCCCACTCCAGCAAGTGCAACAGTAGGGAAAGTGTTGGATAGCGAAGGGGAATAATTTACTATTCCCACTCCAGCAAGTGCAACAGTAGGGAAAGTGCGGAGGGGAATAATTTAATATTCCCACTCCAGCAAGTGCAACAGTAGGGATAGTGTTGGATAGCGGAGGGGTAAAAATTACTATTCCCACTCCAGCGAGTGCAACAGTAGGGAAAGTGTTGGATAGCTAAGGAGTAAAAATTACTATTCCCACTTCAGGGAGTGCAAGAGTAGGGAAAGTGTTGTATAGCGTAGGGGTAACAATTACTATTCCCACTCCAGCAAGTGCAACAGTAGGTAAAGTATTGGATAGCAAAGGGGAATAATTTACTATTCCCACTCCAGCAAATGCAACAGTAGGGAAAGTGTTGGATAGCAGAGCGGAATAATTTACTATTCCCACTCCAGCGAGTGCAACAGTAGGGAAAGTGTTGGATAGCGGAGGGGATAAAATTACTATTCCCACTCCAGCGAGTGCAACAGTAGGGAAAGTGTTGGATAGCTAAGGAGTAAAAATTACTATTCCCACTTCAGGGAGTGCAACAGTAGGGAAAGTGTTAGATAGCGTAAGGGTAAAAATTACTATTCCCACTCCAGGGAGTGCAACAGTAGGGAAAGTGTTGGATAGGCGAGGGGAATAATTTACTATTCCCACTCCAGCAATTGCAACAATATCGAAAATGTTGGATAGCATAGGGAATAAAATTTACTATTCCTACTCCAGAGAGTGCAACAGTAGGTAAAGTGTTGGATAACGGAGGGGATAAAAATACTATTCCTACTCCAGCGAGTGCAACAGTAGGGAAAGTGTTGGATAGCGGAGGGGATAAAATTACTATTCCTACTCCAGCGAGTTCAACAGTAGGGAAAGTGTTGGATAGCGGAGGGGATAAAATTACTATTCCCACTCCAGGGACTGCAACAGTAGGGAAAGTGTTGGATAGCGTAGGGGTAAAAATTACTATTCCCACTCCAGCAAGTGAAACAGTAGGGAAAGTGTTGGATAGTGGAGAGGAATAATTTACTATTCCCACTCCAACAAGTGCAACAGTAGGGAAAGTGTTGGATAGCGGAGGGGAATAATTTACTATTCCCGCTCCACAAATTAATTAGCATTAATTAACAAACAATTAATTAATTAAAAATAATTTACCTCCCACCATATTCTCCTATAAATGACACCACCAATGTCGTAAAACATGACACAAATAACATAAATAATTAACAATTAATTACTCAATTAATAACAATTAACAAGCAAATTAAAAACAATTATTAATAAATTAATTCACACAATTAACACTATAAAACAACATTAAATAAATATTATATAAAAAATATTTAAAAATGTATCAAAATTAAATTACTTCCCACCCTACTCCCCTATCAATCCAAAACCCGCTCCTAAAGACATGACACAATTAACACAATTAACAATTAATTAATAAGTATTAATAACCAATTAATAACTAATTAATAATACATTGTTTACCACAATTAACATTATAAAATATTAAATACATAAATATTAATTAATACAAAATATTAATTAATTATAATTAAATTACTTCCCACCCTACTCCCCTATAAACCCACAACCTGCTCCTAAAAGAATGACACAATTAACATAATTAACAATTAATTAATAATTATTAACAACCAAGTAATAAATAATAATAAATTAATTTCCACAATTAACAATATAAAATATTAAATACATATATATTAATTAAAAAATATTAATTAATTATAATTCAATTATTTCCCACCCTACTCCCCTATAAACCCACAACCTGCTCCTAAAAAAATGACACAATTAACATAATTAACAATTAATTATTATTAATTAACAACCCCATTAATAACTAATTAATAATACATTAATTGCCACAATTAACAATATAAAATATTAAATACATAAATATTAATCAATAAAAAATATTAATTACTTAATTATAATTAAATTACTTCCCACCCTATTACCCTATAAACCCACAACCCGCTACGGAACTAAAATGCAAAATTTCATTTAAAAACAATTAATAACTTCTAAAAATTATTAATATATTTATTATAATTAAATTAAATTACTTCCCACCCTATTCCCCTATAAACCCACAACCCGCTACGGAACTAAAACGCAAAATTTACTTAAAACAAAAAAATACATGTGAAAAATGCGTAAGAGACACACCTTGCTGACTAATGTGAAAGATAATTAAGTCATGTATAATACTTTGTCACGCCACGTATGACTCGATGAATGCTACTGCACTGTACCGATTATATTTCATCACAAAGTGCCCAAAAAATGTTTAAAAAAAAAAATACTTCTAAAAATGTAACACATATATTAAAAAACAAATGCAATACTTATTCAAAAAAATAGAACACATACATTTAAAATACACACTAAAATACATAACACTAACTAAAACAACAATATTTTTAATCACAATATTTTTGCAAACGATATTAAAGACTTCGATATTTTTAAAAACGATATTACTTACCTTAAACTCGATATTCTTGACAACGATATTCTGACAGTCGATATTTTTGAATTACGATATTTTGCACTCGATATTAGTGCAAGTCGACATTTACAACTCAATATTATGTCTGTTTACCAAAGAGTGCAGGGGTCGTGCCTGGGTGATTGCATGAGAACAAAGGTACTGCCTCAGTGATTGGAGGAGTACTAGGGTAGTCCCTGGGTGATTGCATAAGTGTATAGGTAGTGCCTGAATGATTTTATAAGTGCTTGGGTACTGGATAAGTGATTGGAGGAGTGCATAGATCCTGCCAGGGTGATTGCAGTACTGCAAGGGTAGTGCCTGGGTGATTGAACCAGTGTATAGCTAATGCATTGGTGATTACATGAGTGCAAAGGTAATGTCTAAGGGAATAGAAGAGTACATAGGAAATGCCTGGGTGATTGCATGAGTTCAGGGGTAATATCTGGGGAACAACAGGAGTACATAGAAAGTACCTGGGTGATTTTATAAGTGCATCGGTACTGCCTAGGTGATGAGAGTAGTATTGTAGTAGTGCCTCAGTGATTGGAGGAGTGTAAAGGTAGTGCCTGGGTGATTTTATAACTGCATGGGTACTGGATAAGTGATTGGAGGAGTGCATAGATCCTGACAGGGTGATTGGAGGAGTGCAAGGGCAGTGCCTGGGGGATTGAACCCCTGTATAGCTAATGCATTGATGATTGCATGAGTGCAGAGGTAATGTCTGGGGGATTAGAGGAGTACATAGATAATGTCAGGGTGATTGCATGAGTGCAGGGATAATATCTGGGGGATTACAGGAGTACATAGGAAGTGCCTGGGTGATTTTATAAGTGCATCAGTACTGCCTGGGTAATTGGAGTAGTACTGTGGTAGTGCCTCAGTGATTGGAGGAGTGTAAAGGTAGTGCCTGGGTGATTTTATAAGTGCATGGGCACTGGCTAAGTGATTGGAGGACTGCATAGATCCTGACAGGGTGATTGGAGGACTGCAAGGGTAGTGCCTGGGTGATTAAACCAGTGTATAGCTAACGCATTGGTGATTGCACAATTGCAGAAGTAATGTCTGAGTGATTAGAGGAGTGCATAGATAAGGCCTCGGTTACTTACCGGTAATCTTCATTACTCTGAGTATAGTCTTCCTCGCCACATGATTAACGAAGTGAGCTTCAGCTCCACACCAGAACCCTCCAAAGCAAAAGTTAGCCTCCCATGCCTCCCATCCCTTCCCAACATGGCCGACCCCTATCACCCTTGACCTCTATAAGAGGAGGGCCGGCCCAACCCTCAGCCTGAGAACTACCAAGCATAAACATGAAGCCGATAGCAACACAGGGAGGGAGGGTTGGGAATTCATGTGGCGAGGAAGACTATACTAGGATTAATGAAGATTACCGGTAAGTAACCGGGGCATTACCTCCTCGTAAGTCTTCTTCGCCACATGATGAACGAAGTGAGCACATACCAAAGCCAAGCGGCTTCATGGAAACTCACAAGAAACCAACAGACCAGAAAGGGATGCCAAAGAAGCAGGGCAAACACAAAAATCACAGACGAGTGGAAGGAACCACCCAAGAGAGGCAACCACGAGCAGGAAGAAACAGCCCGGTACAGAGAGACACCGGGAGGGCCAAAAACCCGGACCCCCGAGACCCGAAGGGCCGCCAGAAAATCCGCCCAAACCAATGACCGAAGGAGGACAGAGAAGGCACGGAACCAGACCATACGGAGCCAAAAGCAACAACAACTGGCACCACACCAGAAAGAGGCAGGCTGGCCCAAACACACCAAGACTGCCCGACGGACAGCCAAAAGTGAAACGGAAGCAAAAACCCCAGACTCCGGAACCAAAGCAAAAGAGGGCAACACCACCACAGAGACAACAAGATGCCACAGCAGCCAAAAGACGCAGTCCGACTCAAATACAGCAACACTGCACGTCGGACCACCAACACCTAGAGAACAGACACCACCCCAGATCCAATGACTGGAGGGAAAGAAGGAAACAAAATGCACCAGGCCCGGTGGACAACCGAGTGAACCGAGGGCAGAAGCTGAGGAACCAGACGCAACCAAAGCGGACCGGCAGGAGCCGAAAGAACGGAGGAGAGCGCAGAAAGGAACCCAGCACCCCACCTGACCAGAAGAAATGAAGGCCAACAAAACACCATCAACACGGTGAGAAACAGGCAGGCCACGGACCCCAGCAGCCCAAAGGACCCCCCGGAAGGGAGCGCAACACCAGCAAAAGGACCCAGGAAGGCACAAGGCAAAAAACAGCCCCCAGAAGCCACAGGAAATGACCCTGAAGCAACCCGTCCACCAAAGGAACCAAAGCGGCCAACAGCGGAAAGCGGGAAGCCCGCAAGGATGCCCAAGGAGGATCGAAAACAGAAGGGACCAGGCCCAAGGCTCAGCCCCCAGAAAGGAAAGCGAAGGCCCACCACATGGCCACTACGCACAAGGAAGCACGGGGAACGCTGCACGAATGATCGTGACATCCCCGCGCAGGGGCCAAGCAAACTGACCCTGCAACGAACCACTGGCAGAAAACGAGCCGCCGAAGCGAGCACCCAGGAGGCCACCCAGCCAGCCACTAACCAGGCCCGACCCAGCTGAACAACAGAGAGCCGTCAAGAAAAAGGAGCGTACAGGGAGGCAAGGCCACAGGCAGAAACACACCAATGCGAGAAGGATAGAAGAGCCGGGTGAAACGAGCCCGAAGCAATGCCAACACCTCCAGGGAGCAACCCCGAGCCCGCAGGCACCAGCACCCCAGAGCCAGGGACAAAGAAGAGGAGGATGCAAAATCCCCACAGGAAGCGAAGGGCCCCGCAAAGGGGAAGGAAGAACCGGGAGAGCCCAGCACCCCCGGACAACCACCACCCACAGCAGCGGAAACCAAGGGAGAAGAACCCAGGCGAGTACCACCAACATGTCAAATGCCCCGTCCAGGCCAAACAAGCCCAGAACCAGCGAAAGCAAAGGGAACAGAGGAAAAGCGCCAAGCCGGGAGCCCGGACGAGGAAGCAAAAAGAGCCACCACCAGGGACCCAAACCGAGCCCGGAACAAAAGGAACCCGGCTGCCCACAGGAAGACGGAAGCCACGGGAGAGGAACTGTCCCGAGCAACAACCCCCGGACCCCAGTCAAGGGCAGAACAAACAAGCCAAAAAACCAAAGGGAGCAAAACCAGAAACCCCCCATGACAAATGAGGCAGGGGAAAAACTGCCCAGACCAGAAACAAGAAGCCCCCGCCGGGCTGGGGCAAACCCCAGACAAGCCAAGGAACGGCCAGCAGAAGCCAGACGAGAAACCAGTCAGCAGGGGGACCAACCGACCCCGCCCCAACCGGGAACCCAAGCACGCCCCCCAGCCCCACAGGCCGGGAAAAGGCCACAACCACCCGGAAAGGGGATACCAGAAAAGGAAGACCGCAGGCCGCACCTGCAGACAGGGCGGAAAGGGAGCCGCTTGCCCGACCCGCGACCTAGAGGAAGGGGCAGAGGATGGACGCCACCAACCCAGACCGGACCAAACCCGTGGAGCACAACCACCGGCATAACGGAACCGTGGGTGGGGCAAGAGAAAGTACACCCACGGGAACAAGTGAAAACGAGTACGAACCAGAACCCAGGACGGCCCAGCAGCACTGAGACCCACCGTACGGGACGAGCCCCCAAGAGAAGGACGATGCAATGCACCGCCCGCCAACAAGGCACAAGAACACTCAACACACACCCCGTGGAGGATCCCGACCAAGGAAGACAACCACAACACGAAAGCCAGTGGGGCAGAGGAAAAACCAAGGGGGACCACCAGGAATCGGAAGAGCACCAGGACCCTACCCGAAAACAGGAAACGGATGAACCGGCCCCACCGGAGAAGAACCTGGGAGACAGCCAAGAGTGACAACGAGGCGGCGTGGCAGTAGGCAGGACCCACGGAACCTCGACAGAGGCCACCCAGGATGGAAGGAGAGGCAACAGACTGCCCCCAACAGAGCCCCAACGGCCAGGAGCCGAGGAGAAGCACGACATAGACGGGGGCGTAGCAGCCACCTGCCGAGCCAGGAAGCAGGAATAGAAAGGGACGCCACGGCCGTGGCCCCGGACAAGAAAGGGCAAGCCCTCCAGGAGCAGAAGCAGAAGCAAAAGCCCACATGGTGACCACAGAAGCAGCCCAGAGAAGGACGGACAGGCGCCAACAGCAGCCCGCCCCCATCAGACACGCAGCTGCCAACAGTCCCCGGAATCCCCAGGTGGACGCTCAACCAGGGACCGACCAGGCCAGACCCCGCACAACAATGGAGAGCAGGCGGGAACAGGAGAATACAGGACGGAAGGACCGCAAGCCCAAAGCCCGGAAGGGAAGAAGGAGTAGGGACAAATACAACAAACAAAACAAAGCCGTGGCCCCGCGATACACTCCTAAACGCCAGCAAAACACCAGGACATGAACACACAACCCACAGGGCAAATGGACGAAGTATGTGCTACCACCAGTACATTAATGGCAAATTATACAGCTCTACAATTAAGTGCGTATTACTACCCCATGGAAACCCTCCTGGCAACCTTAGAATAAAGAAAGATTGCGAAAACACCTGGAAGGGTCCAATGCTGTGTCATGCAGTGCACGCTAAAGGGGACGTACGGTTCCTTGATGCCGCACAAAAAATCACCAATCCGCACTACAAAACTAGTCAACAATGACCAGCAGGTAATAAAGACAAAGAGTTATCCTCCAAAGAAAGCTGCGAGGCAACACAGACCTACCGCTGCAACAGGTGTCTGAGACCCCTCCAGGAATTGTAAAACATACATAAATATACATATATATAACACTCACCCAGAGTAAGTTGTTCCCGCTTTACAGCACAGGGCCACCACGTCCCAAAAACAACGATTTGTAAGGGTCCAAAATGTGACAGCAGCGAAAGAGCCGAGCAGATTCGAGAGCACCAAACAGTACACGCTCACTTTCACAGCCAGCTGTAAACCAGATTTTCAGGCTCACTGCATGAGAAGAACTTAGTGCGCGGGTGCAAGACACCTCAAACAAACCCCATACAATGAAAGCCACGTGTTTGAAGATGACAGTACTACAAAAGCGGAGCCCCGCAGCAGCCCGCGCCGGCCACCAGCCCCTCGGGACTGAAACAGAGTAGGCCACAGCCAGCCACAGACTGAATGAACCACAGATCTGGAACCATGCGAGGTCGTTTGGGGGAAAAAGGGCCCTGTCCCCCCTCGCGCTGATCAAAGACTGCCGACACCGCAGCCTGGATCATGTCCTGGATGGACTGCAAGGTCAGAGCCTCAGCCGGGACCGGGGAGCTCGAGCCAGCCCCCACCGGGGCATCCACCCCCTGCTCCATGAAAGAAATAGGGGATCAACCACACAGGCAAAATAAGCACCTCAGCCACAGGGTACAGCCACAGACTAAATGCCCAACAGAACTGGATTCCTGGAATAAAAAGGTTATCCACTGTAAAAGAAAAACAGCTGTGCAAGAAACCGCGGGACCGGCTGCACCTGTGCTAGAACAGCCACGCGGGAAGCCGGACGATCCCGACCCCACCCCCTTCGGAGGCTGGTCGAGAAACTCAGCGGAAAGCGGCACCTCGCCCCGTAGTAGAGCCGTGAGGAATTCCTGCAGGAGAGGCCGTGATCGCATCAGGAGAAAGCCTCCTGCGCCGGGGACGGCACCCGCCCCGGCCACAAGCAAGTAAGCCCCATGAGCTCCGAGGAGCTCAGAAAACAACAGAAGGGAAGCCCCGCTGCCCGCGCTGAACACCAGCCCCACGGGACTGAAAGCACGCTGCGAGGCCCCTTGCCATCAGACAAATGGGGGCGCGGCCGAAGCTCGTAGAACGGTCCGCCGGGACCCCGTGCCCAAAACTGTCAATGTCTCGTCTCACGCCGGGACACCCCCCCAGTGAGGAACTGGAGACTCGGGGAAAGCCGCCCCACAGCTACAGAGACAAAGTTGAATCCCAGGCCGACGGGAGGCCTGAGCACAGACACTGTCACAACCACAGCATACATGGCCGGGGGGACAGAAGGGGCCGTAAGACAGAGCCCCAGACCACCCCGGCCGCCCCCCCCCTGTAAACCCTTGGCTCGCTAAGTCAGAGCCTAACCGGCTCAGAAGGAAACCGGGGGAAGGATGGGGGGAGGTCCTAGATCCCCAGGGCCCGCTAGAGCAGGACCACCAACATTGGACCCACGTTCATGCTACAGCAGGAACCACTTACCTGACAGCGCATCTGGAGAGTCATCGTGCGCAGAACCAAAAAAACAGGCTGAGGGTTTGGCCGGCCCTTCTCTTATAGAGGTCAAGGGTGATAGGGATCGCCCATGTTGGGTAGGGATGGGAGGCATGGGAGGCTAACTTTTGCTTTGGAGGGTTCTGGTGTGGAGCTGAAGCTCACTTCTTTAATCATGTGGCGAGGAAGACTTACAAGGAGGTAATGCCTGGTGATTCCATGAGTGCAGGGGTAATATCTGGGTGATTACAGGAGAACATAGGAAGTGCCTGGGTGATTTTATAGGTACATGTGTACTGCCTGGGTGATTGGAGTAGTACTGTCTACACTTTTGTACTGCAGCTTCACAATTCTGTAACAATTCTTTAACTACTCAGGGTGTTGGGCGTACCCAAAATAAAGCATCAAATTTACACATGAGTCTGTTATAAATCTCATCATATTCCTGAAACCATACATGCATATATGTCTACCTTTTGAAATCATCATCATATATAAAAGAAATAAACAAAGAGACTGAACTTTACATTTGAAAGACACACCTACATTTCTGCAGTGTATTTCAAGTGTACCTTTCCCCAGACTCATAGAAAGTAGCCTAATCAGTAATCCCTTCTGCCAACATGTCTTAAAACTCACTTTTGTTCTACAGCTTCACCATTCTACGAATATTGGGCCTAGACAAACATAAAGCAGCAACCTATCACATGTCTCTACCATAATTCTAACCATATTCCTAAAAGCATGTATGCTTCTATGTATACCTATTGCCAAAAGCATAACACATATTAGAATACATGTGCAAGTAGAAACATAACACAATCAGAAGACCATAAAGGCCTTAAAACGTGACAGAGTACACTTAACACACTTAGATTTATGCGGCAAATTTCAAGTGAACTTTTACACAGACTCTTATAAAGTACCATAATCAATAATTCCTCTCCAACATATCTTAAACATCATTTTTCTACTACTACTGCTTCACTATTCTAGTACTAATCAAGTATTGAGCATAGCTAACAGCAAAGCAACCCTTCACTTATCTTTGTTGACAATCTCCCCATTTTTCTAAAAGCGTGTATGCATACATCTCTACCTTTTCCTAGTATCATCATATATAAAAGAAACATACAAATACATCTATACCTGTATTTTATAAATCTAGCATCTTCAGATGCAAAACACATATGAAAATGCATCTGTGAGTACAGAAATACCACAGTCACAAAACCATGCAAATCTTAAAACTTAAGAAGCTGCACTTCTCATTTCAAATATACACCTAAAATAATGTGATATATTTCAACCATACCTTTCAACAGACTCACACAAAATACCCTAATCACTAATTCCGCTGCCAACATGTTTTAAACCACAGTTTTCAGCTGCAGTTTCACCATTCTGCAACTACTTATGCTATTGGACCTACACAAATATAAACTAGCAACCCTTCACAAGTCTCTGCTGTAGGTCTCACCATATTCCTAAAAGCATGCATGCATATGTGTGTACCTTTTGCTAGCAGCATCATATATAAAAGTAATATACAGATAAATGTATACCTGTGTTTTATACATCTATCATCTTCAGACGCATAACACGTTCCATAATACACGTGCAAGTAGAGACATTCCTCAGTCACAACACCATCCACAGCTCAAAACGTCACAGACTACACTTCAAAATTCAAACAGACACTGAAAATGATGCGGTATATATGAAAAATACCATTCCACACATCATACAAATTACTCTAATAATTAATATCTCTACAAACATATCTCAAACCTCAGTTTTGTGCTGTTGCTTTACCATTCTACAACTCCTTATAATGTTACACCTAGCCAAATACAAAGCAGGAACCCTTCACGTGTCTCTGCTAAAAGTCTCACCATATTCTTAAAAGCATGCATGCATATGTCTGTACCACAACACTATCCACACCTGTAAAATTCACAGAACAAACTTCCAATTTCAAGCAAACACCATATTTCAACTGAATCTCTTTAGAGACTTAAAAAAAGAAGCCTAATCACTAATACCTTATGTCAACATCTTTTAAACCACACTTTAATGCTGCATCTTCAACATTCTACTACTACACACAGTCTTGAGCCTACCACATAAAAAGCAACAACACCTCTTTGTTATACATCATGCACCTTCAAATGTATAAGACATATGAAAATACATATACAAGTAGAGACATACTTCAGACACAAGTCCATGCACACCTTAAAACTTGACAGACTGCACTTCCAATTTAAAAGCAACACCTAAAATTATGCGGTATACTACAAATGTACATATCCACACACTAAAATAAACTACCATAATCACTAATCCATCTTCCAATATACACATATTACTATACAGAATCTATTTCAAGCAACATTTAACTACAATAAAACAAACTGCAATACACATCTCTACATTTAATAATATATTTCAAACATCACAGTTCTTGAATAATTTTTAAAGATTCCAAATAAAGCTAATACATAATACACCTCACAAATTTATAACTCACCTTCCAAATTGATTTGTAGAATATGAAATATCACAAACTCCTGAAAGATTTTCTTATACACACAATCAATGTAATGCACCACTCTCTACAAGGTAAAACCAGTAATGGCAAACTTTCCCTCTCTTTCTCCACACAAATAAATGTAAGTAACAAATTACATTGCGCCCTACATATTTTTAAATTGTAAAACACATTCCGATTGGTTAGACATATAAACCATTACCAACTGACGTCTAAAAGTGACCAAACTGGTTCTGGAAATTTTTGGAGTCGCGACTCCACCGTGCACCAACGCGATGGAGCCGCGAATCCATACGGGAGTTCAAAAATATATTATAAATAAAATTACCACTATTCTTTAACAACACACCAATTCTAAAGATAGTACTGACTTGGGAAATTATACTTTAATAACATAGTATTTATATATAAATTACAACTTCACATTTTAAGTCCACAGTTAAGTTTCAACCCTTCCCCCATTCTGCTTTGCATCTCCAACCCCCTGACCTCATGATTGTGCATTGTGGTGGCAATGACCTAGGCACATTGACTGGGGTAGGACTGGAAATGCTCATTAAGGATACCTTTGCACAATTGATGTTGCTTTTCCCCCAAACTGTCTTTGTATATTCTAATATATTCCAAATTCAGAAATGGAAGTGGTGAAATCAATTCTGTCCACAGATTGAGAAAGCTAGGAAGAATGTCAATAAAGTTGTTTCTGCTTACCTCAGATACCATAGGATGGGCTCCATATATAACAACAATATACGTTTTGATATGGATGACATCTACAGAAGTGATGGAGTACACTTCACAGATCATGGGAACAGAGTCTTTCTCAACAACCTAAAGCTGTGCATCCGCACTTACATGTAGCTACAACAAACTCATAATGAAAACTAGGGCTCTTTTGAGAGCCACCCTATAACACAATAGTGAATCTTATTCTTATTGAAACATACATACTTTAAAAAAAAAAAAAATAAGGATTCGCGAATCCGTCGCGAAATTGCAAAAGCATGAATTCAATGTAGTACAACACAATACACTTTTCAAGTTTAACTATTAATTTTTAATTTGATATATTTTTAACAACTCTATCAATTGTAATCTTGTCATTAACTTCAATCACAGTACCTCTTTAAAACAACTTCACAAATACAACACTACCTTCTAAATGATATACTATTAAATTATTAATTTGAGGTGTATTCGCGAATCCTACATGACTTTACACAGGGGGGCTGTGCTGAGAGCTGCGTTGGAGGCGCGACTCCAAAATAGAAAGAAATAAAAAATGCCCCACTTCCATTATTCGGTATTCGCCCCAGGGACCCCATCCCCCGGGGCCTGCCAGATTTATTTCTTTATTTTTTTTAATTATGGAGGGGGGCCTGGTGGCCCCCCTCCTGAGGCCAATTATGGCCCCAGTGACCCCATCCCCCGGGGCCTGGCCAGAATTTTTTCTTCTTCAAATATATATAACGGAGGGGGGGGGGAGCATGGCCCCCCTTTCCTGGGTCACTATTGGCCCTGGGGACTCCATCTCCCGGGCCTGGCCAGACTTAATTATTATTATTTTTTGGGAGGGGGACCTCGTGGCCTCCCTCCTGAGGCCATATGGCCCTGGGGGACCCCATCCCCTGGGGCCTGGCCTTACACATTGGGGACTGTGGGGGGAGCCCCAATGCCCCAGCCCATGGTCCCAGCCGGCTCCCCGCCTCCTGCAGGAGCCGGCATTGCTTTTGGGCAAAGGGAGCTTCAAACATGCAGCTCCCCTTGCTCAAAAGCAATCTGCTTTGCTTCTTGGAAATTTGCCATGCTCCCGCCCTGCCATAGCAAACTGCAATGTCCCGGGGGTGGGCACCCTGGGACATTGCAGGAGCTGGCCCTGGGGGGTGGTGGTCCCCAGGGCCATCTAGGGCTCCAGGAGGGGGGCCGCGTGGCCCCCCTCCCAACTATTATGAAGCCCCGGGGAGGGGTGGTCCCTGGGGCCGGGGGTCCGCCACGGACCCCCGCATTTAAATAAATTGTGCCCTGGGGCGGTGGTGATCCCTGGGGAAGTGTGGGGGGGCTTGAGCCCCCCACACAGTTTTAGAAAGTAGCCCCGGGGAGGTGGTGGTCTTGGGGGGGCCCACGAGGCCCCCCTCCTTAAAATAACAATGCCCTGGGGAGGTGGCGGTCCCTGGGGCAGTGTGGGGGGGCAGGAGCCCCCTCCCATGCATTTAAAAAAAAAGCCCCGGGGAGGTGGCGGTCCCCGGGGCTGCGGGTGAGGCGTGCCCCCGCATATAATTAGCTAAGCCCCAGGGATGTGGTGGTCCCTGGGGCTGTGGGGGCCCTCGAGGGCCCCCGCTACATATTTGGACATTGCCCCCGGGACCTGGCCCACCCGGGGGCTGTAGAAAACAAAGCGCGGGAGCCTGCGCTTCATTTCTTTTTTTTTTACTACCGGATTCGTGCACCCAGCGTGAATTCAGTCGATTAGTTTTTTTTTAAAAATGCTTTTTTTGGCCCTGGGGGTCCTTGTGGGACCCCCTGAGCAGGCCTAGGGGGTCAGGGTGTTTCTACCCTGCCCCCTTTTCTTGTTTTTTTTCCTTTTTTAAACACATTTCTTGTGACTCAGTATTATTGAGTCACAAAATGGCTGCCAGCACATTCTGGTTTGGACTGTTGGCAGCCAACCAGAGTGAAGCTTGTGGTCGGAAAGGTGCGCGAATCCTCCTCGGTGCTCAGATATATAAATTTTTATTTTTTGAATTTCTCAGCAACTACTGAACGGATTTACACCATTTTAAAAAAAAGCACGTTTTCTGGACCAAGACCTACCCTTTTGCCAAATTTGGTGTAATTCCATTCAGCAGTTGGGGCTGTTAGCTGTGTCTAAAGTTCCTATGGAAATTAACATTGGGAAAACTCGTTTTGGGACCACCCTTTTTTCTCAGCCCCCGCTTGACGGATCACCCCGAAACTTTCAAGACAGCAGATGACCTGAGTGAACCATTAGTTTGGAAAATTCCGCAAAGATTCGTCAAACGCGCCAAAGATACTGGCAAAAGAAAAAAACGCTTTTTGAATAAAAACGAGGTCCTAACTATAACTACCTACTGGTGACTGCCAGTAGGAAATATATATTATTATATTATGTGGCGATCGAAACGCGTCTGGGGCGGACACTCGTCTGTTTCACTGTGGTGATAATGTGAATAAAGAAAAGAACTTTGAACCTTTGCTTTGGATTTATTGGAGATCTTTGTTGGTCCGTACCTGCTTTGTTTCCCCCTCGCTGCAGAAGGTGGGACAGGACTTTGGACTTGATATATATATATATATCTTTTATGTGATCAAGGCCGTTGTACCGGCCGAAACGCGTCATGGCAGGCAGAAGAGAGAAATAAAAAAGATATCTCAATACCACGAAGAGGAGTTCGCTCATTATTTTTCGCCGTAACCGGAGGTTAAGGAATGTTTGGAATTGATATATATATATATATATATATATAACCTAGTGGCGTTCGCAAGTAGGTAGTTACAGTTAGGTCTGCTTTTCCATAGAAAGACCGTTTTTTGGTTTGCTAATAACTTTAACCCCGTTTGATGAATCTTAACAAAACTTTCCACAATTAAGGTAATCCACCTCAGCTTTTTCTTGGAAAGTTTTGGGGTGATCAATCAAGCAGGGGGCTGAGAAAAAAGGGAGGCCTGAAAACGCAAAGTGCCATAGAAGTTTTTAAGATGGGCTACAGCAAAAACTACTTCTCGTCCAGAAAGGATAAGAGTTCAAAATTGTTTTTTTCCCCAGTATCTTCTCTGTAAAGGGAAGTTGAGAAATGGGTCTGTTAGTTTTACCCTCAATTGAGCCAAGTGAGGGCTTTTTCATCAGGGAAAGAATGGAGGCTCTTTTCCAGCCGTTCGGTAAGATTCTAGCCTGGATGATTGCATTTAAAAATTTAGTCAAATGAACCAAAATTGTACTGGTTACTGACTGCAGAATTTGTGATGGACAAAGATCTGAAGGGGAACCTGATTTGGTGGGATCAATAAGCATCCTAACTTTCTCCTCATTCAACAGAGGGAACTACAGAAGAATAGCATGTAAAATCTGTGAGCTTTCCAAACTACTTCCCATTGCTTTCATGGTCTGGCTGGGGTTCAATTTACAGTATATTTCCTGTACCTTTTCTTGAAGAAAGTTGCTATTTTGTTGCACGTAGTTTAGTCGGGCACCAGAGTGTTTGGGGCATTAAGACTGGAAAGTGTTTTAACTGTTTAAATAGTTAATTAGCTGAATTTCGTTTGCCAGATTAGTTTTCTCTGTGAAATATTTTGATTTCTTATCTATATAATAAGGCTCCTGTCTAAGATGTATTACTTATATTTGGTTCTTTCTGCCTCACAGCAGTTTTCTCTCCACACACGTTCTTGATATCTGTATATTTGTTTAAAGAGTTTAAGGTCTGCTGAGAAGCAGGGGGCAGCAGTTTTGTTTCTGAGTTTTGTAAAAGTTTTTAGAGGGACTGTCGAGACACTGCTGCATTAATCCAGTCCTTGAAATTGGAGGAGGCTACATTAAGGTCCTTTGCTAGCATAGGTTGAGAATCAGCCAGATTATTTTTGAATTTTGTAGTATTTATGTTTTTTCCAAGCTCTGACTGCAATAGTCTGCAGGGCAGTATTGATTGATGTTACTTTGGTTGAAGTTTTTAACGTGAAAACTATGGCTTTGTGATCAGTTCAGGTTAGTTGTGTAATCGATTTAAGGTCTGATTTTGATCTTGGAGGTCCGACCTCTAGCCTGTCGCCGCGGCAGTCTCTGAAACCCCGTCAAGCTGACGGCGGTCCGCCTGCCCAATCTAGATTCATACGCGACAGACAGAAGACCACAGAAGTCTTCTGTGCTGGCAAACCGCCCGCCATGGCCGTCCTGATGGATGTGTCCTGCCGAGCAGATCTGGATGTTACTATTGGCCTGGCGGTGTCCTGTTGGTGGAGTACTGACGGTGGTGACCCTGGAGGTGGGTAGACAGGTAAGTGACTTTTTTTTTAGGTAAATCACATATATGTTGTGTAGGTGTACATATGTGTCTGCGGGATATATGCTGTGTGCATTATGTGTACATTCTGCACTGCACCCCACCAACATACGCATACCATGCAATGTATACCTGCACACACCACCAACACTTGACTTCCAGTCCATCAAAATGGGGCTCCAGTCCATTGCGGTCAAGGTACAGCAGGAGAGGAGGACCTCGACGAAGGCAAGAAGGACAAAACCGCAGCCTGGACCCTGAAAAAGCTGATTTTTCACCCCTTTTCTACATATTCTGCCAATCCAAAGTAAGAGGGATTCCTGTCGGAATTCCCTTTGAAACAGGCCACATCCAAATCTGGAGGGCGGGAATCCTGGCTGGACTCCCGCCACCGCCTCCTGCAGCCCATCCCACCTTAGTCCTGGTAGAGTTGGCGGGACCAGGGCGGTCTTTTCTCCCATTGCCAGCCAACATCTAAATCAGGTAGGCGGACTGCCAGGAAGGCGGACGGGAAGACCGCCAAAAAAGTCCACTCCATTGCGGTCCCGCCAACATCTAAATCAGGCCCTTAACCTTTAACTCCTTATTGTTAGGAAAGATTCTATCTAGTGTATGGCCCACTATATGAGTGGCTTGATTGACCAATTGATCGAGGTCAAAACAATATAAATTGTCAATCAATTGCTCAGTTTCTGAATTATTTAGGTCCTCTGGATGAAAATAAAAATCACCTAGGAACAAAAAATTGAGATACTGCATGCAGGACTCAATGAATTCATTAAGTGTGAGTAGAAATGTGCTTTTAGGGCCCAGTGATTGATAGGTAAGTAGACCATTCAATTATTCGTTTTTGCTAATTTTGCATTTAAAAATTAGAGCCTCAGAGTCTAATTGAGAGGCCCTCTCACAAGACATTTTTAGGAGGTGATGGAAAATGACTGCGATCCCACCCCTGTGTTTTTCTTTGTGGTCTAATCTGATTAAGGTGAATGCCTTGGGTACTGCGACTACCAGGTAATGAACACTACATCAGGTGGTTGTCCAAGAATTCATTAAACTCATAACTGTGTGTAATGAGTGACTCAGCATTTATCAGGACACATAACAGTTTGTCCACACCTTCTGATATTACACTTGTTCCAGTTTAGGGGTGGAGCAAGTAAGTATACTAGGTGTAGCTGATAATGGTACTAGGCCAGTTTTGAATTCAAAATTGAAGTGTTTGCAATCTAAACATAGGATATCACTCTCCAACTTAAGGATATTGCACGAGTCATTCTTGCCAATTGTGTTCAGCCTCAGAAGTTGCTCTTTCGTATATATTTGCAGGGGAAAAAAGCCATAGGATCTGGCATCTGGCACCATTCAGGCGCGGACAGGCACGGATAGGCTTGCATTTGGCGTGCCATCAGCGCGCCTGCTGCGCCTGTCCACTATGCGTTCAAGTTGGCATTTGCCTAATATAGGCATTGTCAATTCCCAAAACTAGATGCCAACCTCCAAAATGGTGGTGCGGTATATGACTGCAATCAATCAGGAACTGAGGCAGGACAAGTAAAAGCCCTTTCCATGCAAACAGTACAAGCTGCAGTGGACTAAAGGGCAGTGAACAATATGCTGTGCAAAAAAACAAAAGCAAAGGTATGTGCCCTCCCCCTAAGCAGAGTCCCAGTAAAATTATTTTAAATAAAGTGCTGTCTTTACAAACCATGGGCATAGCAAGCCCGTCCGTGGTTTGTAAGGGCCAGGATGTCAAGAAGAAAACATTTATAATTACCAGCATGAAAGGACAAGGAGGAAGAGGATGACCAGGACCAAGGAGACTAGGATTAGGATTTTTAGATGAAACAAAGCCCAGAGAACTAAGCCCAAGATACCCCAAACTATAGGGACCAGAACCATGAGGTCCCATTGGCTCAGAATCACAAGAAAAACAATGACTATCAAAAACAAGAATAGGAGGATCAGGAGGATCAGGAGGAGGAGGACCATAGGGCTTAGACCAGGGACCCAGGTAACCAGTGCCAGAAGTATAAGCCCTTAGAAAACCAGGAAACACAGGACAAAGGTGGTAATTACCAAGAGGACGAGGAAGATAAGATCAGGTCAAAGAGGACCAGGACCTGGAATATAATGGAGATTAAAGTCAGGAGGAAAAGTAAGTTCAGGACAATGAACATCAGGACCAGGAAGACCACAGCCAAAAGGATCAGGCAGAAGGATGGCCAGGAAAAGAAGGAATCAGATGGTCAGGCCAGGAGGACCAGGACAAGGAAGACCATGTACAGTTTGAACCACTAAGTAAGGAGAAGGAGGACCTGGGCCAGGAGCATCAAGGCCAGATTTAGGAGGACCAGGAAAATCAGACGCATAAAGATTATGGCCAGTAGGGCAAGGAGATCAGAATAAGTAATGATGGTGAGGGGCCAGTACCAAGGATACCAGGAGGACCAAGAACAAAGCAAGAAGAACTAGAAGGATCAAGACCAAGAGGACTGGGATCCCGGGATGTCCGGAACCACCTGGATCAAATCCCTGGTCAGTAATTGCCAGACTACTAAATTATAGAGACCGGTATCTCTTCCTGCAGATCTTCAGAACTAAAGGCCCATGGTTTGCAAGGCCAAATCCAGACTACACAGCAGAAGTACAACAGCACGGCAGTTCCTACATAGCTGTAAAGAGACAACTGTGTCTACTGGACCTGAAATATGCTCACCTCTTCCTGGCTAAACTTAGGGTGGTGGATGGTGAAACAACTCACTTCTTCCAATCTCCCAAAAAGGCATGGACCTTGCTAAAACTGAAAGGGCTACCAATGCCCGCGGATGGTGACAAAGCGACCCATGAGGAGAGCGCAATCGCCAGCAGAAAAGGAAAACTAGACTACCTGGGAGCCACCCGCCTTGAAGAAAGCAGCAGCTGAGGGCGCACAAGTGGCGGTAGATGTGATACAAAACAGTTGCAATCCCTTCACCATACTGTACTCAGAACATGGCTCAGAAACAGACACTGGAACCAAAGCATCCGACACCTCGCAACAAGCTGGGCCAGCCCTTACTTCCAGGCTAGCAGATGATATAATCTAATGAATGGATAGCGATGCCCCAGCCTCCAATGACAATTCTATTTTTCTTAGACTGTTATTGCTATGACCACAGGTACCATCTGGCAATCAGGGCTCAGGTGTGGACGCAGTCACATTGATCACCTAAGGGCCTTGCTGGAGAATCAAAGGCAACACCCCCCCATACACCGAAAGGGACGGAACTGTCTTCTTCATTGAGGTTAAGTTTTATATGTGTTCCTATCAGAAACATGGCATGAGGTATGCAACATGATACTCCGGGGAGGGGTTTCTTGGGGAGTTGGTCATCAAAGTTTATCAGGTTTATAACGCAACATACAGAGATTCACTTATACACACCATTCCACCTAGTTGCCATGTTAAGTCAGGGCACCCCTATTGTCTGGCCACACATTACCGAGATGACAGAGGGGGCTGCAACTTGACCTAGTGAGACACCAGGGAGCCCCCATGTGCCGACGTCAAGGGACGTCACTTGGACCCGCAGCAATCAATCAATCAATCAATCATTTGTAGAGCGCACTACTTACCCGTGAGGGTCTCAAGGCGCTGGGGGGGGGGTGCTGCTACTGCTCGAACAGTCAGGTCTTGAGGAGTCTCCTGAAGGCCAGCAGGTCTTGGGTCTGTCGTAGGCGGATGGGGAGGGTGTTCCAGGTGTTTGCGGTGAGGTGGGAGAATGATCTGCCACCGGCGGTTGCTCGACGGATGCGGGGGACGGTGGCGAGGGCGAGGTCAGTGGAGCGAAGCTGGCGGGTCGGGGTGTAGAAGGTGAGTCGTTCGTTGAGGTACGCTGGTCCGGTGTTGTGGAGTGCTTTGTGAGCGTGGGTGAGGAGCTTGAAGGTGATCCTCTTGTTGACGGGGAGCCAGTGCAGGTCTTTCAGGTGGGCTGTGATGTGGCTGTGGCGGGGGATGTCGAGGATGAGGCGTGCAGAGGCGTTCTGTATGCGTTGTAGTCGTTTCTGGAGTTTGGCTGAGGTTCCTGCATAGAGAGCGTTGCCGTAGTCCAGTCTGCTGCTGACGAAGGCCTGGGTGACCGTCCTTCTGGTTCCGGTGGGGATCCATCTGTAGATCTTGCGGAGCATGCGGAGGGTGTTGAAGCAGGAGGAGGAGACAGCGTTTACTTGCTGGGTCATTGACAACGCGGAGTCCAGGATGACTCCCAGGTTGCGTGCGTGGTCGGTGGGCGTTGGTGCAGCTCCCAGTGCGGCCGGCCACCATGAGTCGTCCCAGGTGGAGGGGGTGGATCCGATGATGAGGACCTCCGACTTGTCCGAGTTCAGTTTCAGGCAGCTGTTCATCATCCATTCGGCGATGGCCTTCATTCCTTCGCAGCAGAGACACAATGCCAGATGCCACAATAACACTGACACCTATATACAAAATCCTGCCTTGGAATATATGGGGCATGACCACACCCGCAAATGCCATGCGATCTATGCATATCTTAAACGCCTCCACATACAAATTGCGTGCTTTCAAGAGACACACTTGACCAGCACAGAACTTACGAAACTATGTAAGTGTTGGGGGGGCCAGCTATACGGCACAATCTACTCAGCATATACAGGGGGTACACTAATATGCATAGCTCCAGGGTTCCCACTACAGGTAGTCTTAAGCAAAGTGGAAGTGGAGGGCAGTTATTTTATCCTTGAGGGGTCATTCAATGGAGACCCTTTGAACATAGTGTCACTAGATGCACCTTACTCAGACCACTCCGTCTTTCTGGATCTAACAACCCCGGTGCTACTACATGACCCACTGAGTCCGTGCATTTTGGGGTGCAATGTTAATTGCGTTCTAGACACAAACATGGACATATTGACACCCCCACTATGCAGAGCCACCTGCACCACTATGTTTGTGTTCCTTCCAACAATGGGTACAGAATATGCAGATGTGAGACATGGGGAGAGTAAGGAATCCGCCCCTTAGAGAATACTTCTGTTCTCAGGTACATCCACTGCACCCAAGGTTGGACCTGTTTCTCTGCTCTATCACCATACATGAGACAATACTTGACATGGAATACCTAGCCTCACTATATAGGACCACAATCCTCTTAAAATGACAATGCAGTGGTGTTAGAAATGGGGCTCCTGGTTGGCTGAGGTATACACCCAGGCCAGGCAGGAACCACCACTCTAGTCAGGGTAAGCTAGACACTAATAGATAACCTGTACTTACCCTCTGGTAGCTTGGCACAGAGCAGTTAGGCTTATCTAAAGAGACAATGCGTAAAGTATTTGTGAAACACATACACAGTAACACAATGAATACACCACAAAAAGACTCCACACAGTTTTAGAGAAATAGATAATATTTTATAGAGTAAAATAAGACCAAGATGACACAAATCCAATCAGTAGAAGTCGTGAAATTAATTTTTAAAGGGTAAATGCAAAAATAGTGCTTAGAAGTCACTAGCGGTCAAAAGGTTACTTGAGGACGTGAAGGACCGGTGCAAATTCAAAGCTCAGGCCAACCACGATGGAGGGCAGGCCAGCTACAGGACCCACGCAGGACCCCCTGAGAAAGTACCTTGGATGGAGCAAAGCAAAAATGCTGAGGGTCCGATGCGTCGATCTTTTCTACATTGTTAACTCACTGCGTCGTAGTCAAGCTTCACTGAAACTAAGGCAGTGTGCTGTCGTCGGGTCGCGCAGGCTGTGGAACTGCTGTCGTCGAACAGCCTCTGCGTCGGCATCAAAGGGTGATGCATTAGTTCTGATAAGTCAGTTTTGCAGAAAATAGCTGCAGAACCCACTTTTGAGGCTCAGAACTTGGAGAGGGCACTGCAGGGAAGGGTAGGACTCATAGAGTCCAGCAGCACCAGCAAAATTGCGGGAAGTGTTTTGTATCCCTGAGACTTCAGAAAACAGGAGGCAAGCCAGCAAGCTCTTGGAGATCCCTTGGAGGGAAATTGGAGTCCAGCTCTTCTTCTGCGGAGTCAGGGAGCAGCAGGCAGCAAGGCAACAGCAGGTAAGCAGTCATTCCAGAAAATCAGTCCAGTTGAGTCCTTTAAGCAGCTGAGCAGTCCTTCTGACAGAGGTTCAGTTCAAGATCCAGAAGGGTCTGATTTTAGGGGGTCAGAGACCCAGTACTTATACCCAAAAGAGATTTTGATGTACGGGGTGACTTCAAAGTAGGTCTCTGAAGAGCACAAGAATCCCTTTCAACCCAGTCCTATCTGCCAGGCTATCTGTGTGGGGTGAATCAGTGCTTTGTGTTTGGACAGGATATCTATTGAAGTGTAAGTCTCAGCCCCTCCCATTCCACCCTGCCCAGCAAGACCCATCAGAATGCAGATGATTGCAGATGAGTGCTTAGACTGCTGATGAGCCTCACCTTCCTGTGTTTGTGGCTGTCTAGTAGCAATGCACAAAGTGTAGCTGTCACCCACCCCAGACGTGTATTGGGGACAGGCTGTCAGGCACAAAGACCAGCAAGTACAGAGAAATGTCCACTTTCTAAAAGTGGCATTTCTAAAACAGTAATATTAAATCCAACTGCACCAGTAAGGGGGATGTATCATTACAATTCCAAAGACATGAAACATGAAAAAGCAACTTCTCTCTGATCAGAAATTACAGTTTAAAAGTGTATTAAGGAATTCCCAATGCTGGCCTACGGGAGGGGCAGGCCTCACAATAGTGAAAATCGAAATAGGCTGTTTATCACTACCAGGATAGGCCAAACATGTCCTGACTTTTACTTACATGGCACCCTGCGCTTGGGTTACTTCGGGCGTACCTTAGGGGTGACTATATGTAATAAAAGGGGAGTTTAAGGCTTGACAAGTAGCTTTGATGGCCAAGTCGAAGTGGCAGTAAACTGCACACACAGGCACTGCGGTGGCAGGCCTGAGACAGGTTTAAAAGGCTACTTCCGTGGGTGGCACAATCAGTGCTGCAGCCCAGTAGTAGTATTTGAAGTACAGCCCTGTGCATATGGTATATCACTTTAGAAGGGACTTACCAGTACAACAAATATGCCAATCAGCTATACATCGATCAATGTGATCATGTTTAGGGGAGAAGCACATGCACTTTATCACTGGTTAGGAGTGATAAAGTGCTCAGAGTCCTAAGGCAAACAAAAGGAATCAGCAAAACAGGGGGTAAAAGGCAAAACGTCCAGGGGAAGACCACCCTAATGATGCCAGGTCTGACATATGTGTCCCCCAGCTGAAAGTAGGGTGATCTACCCAACCTCTAGGGAGTTCTCATCACTAAGGCGGAAAACCTAGATAGACCATCAGTGTTGGCGTGGCCTATCCCAGGTCTGTGTTCCACCCTGAAGTCTATACCCTGTAGGGAAATAGACCACCTCAACAGTTTTGGACTCTCACCCCTCATTTGCATGAGCAACCTGAGTCTGAATCAGGAAGTGAGTGTCAAACAGGTATGGCCTCAACTTCTTCCATGCCCCGACCACAGCAGAAGCTTCTCTATCAATGGCACTCTACCTTGGTTCCCTAGGGCGTAACCTCTTGGAAATATAGGCTACAGGATGGGGTAGGCCCTCCTCATTAAGTTGGGATAGTACTGCCTCTATGCCATGCTCTGAGGCATATGGCTGCTCGATAAACTCCTGGGAGAAATCAGGGGCCTTGAGCGCATGAGTTGTGCACGTGGCGTGCTTCACGGAGTCAAATGCAGTTTGCCATGTCTCCGTCCAAATCACATGTCTGGGCTGCATCTTTGAAGCCAGCTCCATCAAGGGGGCAACAATGGTGCCATATCCCTTGACAAACCTCCTATAGTACCCAGTGAGGCCCAGGAATGCTCTGATCTCAGTCTGGGTTTTGGAGGCTTACAGGCCATGATGGTTTCTATCTTGACCTGAAGGGGTTGCACCATCCCCCTACCCACCAGGTGTCCCAAGTACATCACAGACCCCTGCCCTATATGGCACTTATTAGACTTGATAGTGAGGCCTGGCTGTTGCAGGGCCTGAAGCCCTTCCTGGAGGTGAAAGAGGTGGTCCTCTCAGCTGCTACTGAAGACAGCTATGTCATCCAGGTAGGCAGATGAGAAGGCATCCAAACCAGCAGGGACCTGGTTCACCACCCTCTGTAAGGTGGCAGGGGTGGTCTTTAATCCAAAGGGCATCGTCTTAAACTGATAGTGGCCCTCTGGAGTAGAGAAGGCTGACCTTTCCTTGGCTCCCCCTGTTAGGATGATCTGGCAGTACCCTGATGTAAGGTCAAAGGTACTTAAGTACTGGGGAGCCCTTACCCTGTCAAGAAGCTCATCCACCCTAGGGATGGGATAAGCATCAGCCTTGGTCACAGTATTTAGCCCTTGTTAGAAATGGGGTCCCTAGTTGGCAATGGTATGCACCCTATCCAAGTAGGGACCATTCCTTCTAGTCAGGGGAAGGGAGTTACACATCCAAGATAACCCCTGCTCAACCCCTTTGTAGCTTAGCATGAGCAGTAAGGCTTATCTCAGAGGCAATGTGTAAAGTATTTGTACATAAAACACACAGTAACACAGTGTAAACACTACAAATGGACACCACACCAGATTAGAAATATAACCAATCTTTATTCAAACCAAACAGGACCAAAAAGACAAAAATCCAACATACACAACTCAAGATATAACATTTTAAAGGTTTAAGCAATTCAGTCCATAAAACTCCATGGATCCATTGATTTAGCAAAAAATCCAAGATGAAAAACAGCTGCAAAGGAGGGATGCGTCAGAAAACACAGCAATGTGTCGATTCTTGAGCCCCTGGGGAATGGAGGCGCCAGTTCTGCTGCACGCAGGAGAAGTGTTGCGTCAATTACTTACTGCGAGGAGAAGCGATGCGTCGAATTCCGAAAGCGGCTCCTTACTGCGGGGCGATGCAATGGAAATCTGGCACACAGGTGCTATGCAAGGAAAATCCAGGTGCCCGGGGTCGATGTGGTAATGAAACAGGTGCTGTGTCGATTCTTCCAGCCGCAGGCAGGTGTTGCGTCGATTCCTTCAGCCGCACAGTAGGGCCTGCATCGAAGTCAGAGCGGGGTCTTGGACGTCGAAGACACGGTGTTCTGTACTCAGGCTGCAGCGGTTTTTCCAGCTGCAAACAGACGCTGCATACATTTTTCGACCGCACCATCGCGATGCATTGGTTTTTCAACTGTACAGCAAGGTTGCGGCTGGAAAAAAGGAGCTGAAGTGACATGCATGGATTTTCAGCTCTTGAAGCAGCCAAACCACCTCCAAGGGCCCAGAGCTGGAGTTGCCACCATTTGACAGGTCAGAATTCCCAGCAGAGGAGTTTAGGGGAACAGCAGATGAAGTCTTTGATGGCCCTGAGACTTCCAACAGGAATCAAGCACACACAAGCCCTTGGAGAACTTAGAAAGTAGGATTCCAGAAAGCAAAGTCCAGTTCTTCCACTGCCCACAGACAGAACCAGCAACTGCAGGCCACCCCAGCAAAGCAACGCAGCAAAGGGGGAGTACTCCTCCTAACAGCTCTTCAGCTCTTCTTCTCGGCAGAGTCCTCAGTCCAGAAGTCTTCTAAAAATGTGGGGTCCTAGGTCCAATACTTATACCCCTTTTCCCCTTTGAAGTAAGCATACTTCAAAGGATAGTCTTTGTAGTGCACAGATCCTGCCTTGCCCTGCCCTGGCTCCATACACAATACACGGGGGTGGAGACAGCATTGTTAAGGAGAGGCACAGCCCTATTCAGGTGTCAGTGATAACTACTCCCACCACTCTAGCTCAGGATGGTCCGTCGACCTGGTGATGGGCAATCAGGATATGCAGGGCACATCTCAGCTCCCTCTGTGTGACTGTTTAGAGTGAATGCACAAACAGCCCAACTGCCATTTTAAACCAGACGTGGATTCCACAGGCAGGCAGAGGCACAGGATGGTAAAGCAATAAAATGCCCATTTTCAAAAAGTAATAACAAAAGGGGATAGGCCCAAATTGGACCGGGGTCAGGTAGGGCCGTTTTTAAACTACAAACACAAAAAGGAACCTAACCCCGTTGTGCTTTAGACTCTTCACTTTGACGAGCTACAAACAGACAACCACTTTATCTATTTGAATGGACTATTTATTTATCCACCTCAATTTGATTGGTTTTCTAAGAAAATTATTTATCAAAAATTGAATGGACAGAAAAGAAAATACTTCAATTTCAAATGACAAACATCAAAACATAACTCATTAGACTTCAGACAAATTCTTGTCAACACAAATTACATTAATTTTTTTGTGTGTTTTTTTTGTTGTTTTTTAAGGTTTTATATAGCGCGAACCAGACCCTAGAGGGTATCAGAGCGCTTTACATTTTGGATCATTGCATTACAGTTACATCAGTTACAAGAACATAGTGAGGTACAGTAAACAAAGCAATCTTGCTGGAATTTGTAGGAGGGAGGGGAGGAAGGAGCCATAGCAAGGAGACGAGGAGGAACTGTGTCCAATGTCCGGCTGGGTAGGTGACGGTCGAGGGGGAAACCAGGGCCAATCTCCTCTGTAGCTGTCTAGCAGCTCCACCGGGCATCAGCCATGTTGCCCAGGTCTCAGCGATCAGGGAAAACGGTTTGATTAGATATGATTTGCACAGTTATATATCGCGCAGGCTAGACACGGAGGTATCGGAGCGCTTTACCACAGGGTCGTTACGTTACAAGTTACATCAGTTACAGGATCATAGTAAGGTACATTAAACAGAAGCAGAGTTGTGAGAATTCGTAAGAAGGAGGGGAGGAATGAGCCAGAGCAGGGAGACAAAGACGAAACTGTGCCCAATGTCCGGCTGGGTAGGTGACGGTTGAGGGGGAAACCCGGGCCAATCTCCTCTATAGCTGTCTAGCAGCTCCACCGGGCATCAGCCATGTTGCTCATGTCTCAGTGTTCAGGAAAAGCAGTTTAGAGTAGAAGCATGGGCTACAGTTGCATGATCAGGTAGCGGAAGAACATGTCCCCACTAGGGGCAGAGGTAAAAAGGAACGGGGGGGAGTAATCCAGAGAGGGAGCTGGGGCTGCCATTTAGGCTGCTGAGGGAGCGAAGGCAGAGGCGGCCGCCATATTAAAGTCAGGCACGACATTTAAGCAATAAAGGCACAGGTGTGTTTCCGGTGCAGAGCGTGATTTACGAATAGCTTTGAAAAGCTGACATGGCAGTGAGTCCTGTTCGATTTTAAACAACAGTTGACTCGGACCACAAGGCCTGTTCCCAGAAAACGTTGATATCCACTAAGAGGCAGCCCTGAGGAGAGTCCCAGCAGCTATAGCCTGGGTCTCGAAACGCGTTGGCAATCTGTCCACGGAGGAATCAAAAATACGAATTCATTTGTGCACTTGGAGAGGGATTGTTATGAATTGTATCCCCCAGTTGTACTGAAGAATATTTTCCCCGTGTGTGATATAGAGAGTGGTTCACGTTTGACAGATTAGTTTTAGGTGTTGGGTGGATGATGTGAATGAGTGAATGTGGTTTGTAAATTAATGTTTGTATTAATGTAATTTGTGTTGACAAGAATTTGTCTGAAGTCTAATGAGTTATGTTTTGATGTTTGTCATTTGAAATTGAAGTATTTTCTTTTCTGTACATTCAATTTTTGATAAATAATTTTCTTAGAAAACCAATCAAATTGAGGTGGATAAATAAATAGTCCATTCAAATAGATAAAGTGGTTGTCTGTTTGTAGCTCGTCAAAGTGAAGAGTCTAAAGCACAACGGGGTTAGGTTCCTTTTTGTGTTTGCATTTTCAAAAAGTGGCATTTTCAAACATACAATTTAAAAACCATCATCACAGAAAGATGCGTTTTTAAATTCAGAGTTCAGCAAACTCAAACTCCAAATCTCTAACTCTTCCCAATTGAAAGTTACCCTTGTAAGATGTTACAAGGCAGCTCCAATGATAACGTATGGGAGAGATAGTCCTTGTAATAGTGAAAAACAAATTCAGCAGTATTTCAATATCAGGACATGTAAAACACACTAGTTCATGTCCTACCTTTCATATACACTGCACCGTGCCCATGGGGCTATCTTGGGTCTACCTTAGGGATGCCTTACATGTAATAAAAGGGAAGGTTTGGGCCTGGCAGGTGGGTGCACTTGCCAGGTCGACATGGCAGTTAAAAACTGCCCTTGCAGTCACTGCAGTGGCAGGCCTGAAACATGTTTACAGGGCTACTCATGTGGGTGGCACCATCAGTGCTGCAGGCCCGCTAGTAGCATTTGATTTACAGGCCCTGGGCACGCACAGTGCACTTTACTAGTGACTTACTAGTAAATCAAATATGTCATGGATAACCAAACATAATCATAATTTACACAGGGAGCACTTGCACTTTAGTACTGATCAGCAGTGGTAAAGTGCCCAGAGTTCAAACACCAGCAAAAACGAAGTCCAGCATGCAGTCAAAAATACAGGAGGTAGAGGTAAAAAGACAGGGGAAACCACACCAAGGATGCCAGGTCTAACAGCCCTCTATAATCCACACAGAACCTCATTTCAGGTGTGTTGCCCGGATGGGCAGCTTTTGGTACCAGAACCACAGGACTGGACCAGCCACATCTGGAGGGTTCTATCACCAAACATTCTGCATCATGGAGACTTCGCTCTTGATGCTGGCCCTCACTTTACCTGACAACCTGTAAGATTTGTTCTTGGCAGGGAGGTTGTCCTCTGTGTCCACATCATGGGTACACAGGTGCGTAATCCCAGGAGTAAGGGAGAAAAGAGAGGAGTACTTTTCTAACACTTGGTGACAGTCCCTCTGCTCTTTAGGAGTTAGAGTGGGGGAGAGGATTACTCCTTCCACGGACCCATCCTTCTCCTTTGAAGCCAAGAGGTCGGGGAGAGGTTCACTCTCTTCCTCCTCTGCTCCATCAGTCACCAGCAGCATGGTAAGATCAGACCTCTCAGCGTGTGGTTTGAGGCGATTAATGTGAAGCACCCTGTGCGGTTTCCTCGGGCTATTAAGTTCTACCATGTTAGTGACCTTACCCTTCTTCTCAATTATCTCATAAGGCCCAGTCCAACAGTCCTAAAGGGCACTTGGCTCAACAGGTTCCATGACCCACACTTTCTGCCCAGACTTTTAACTCCACAGTGGTAGAACTTTGGTCATGCCACTCTTTCATTACAGCCTGACAGGCTTCTAAGTTGTCAGAAACTTGCTTTCACAACTTAGCCAATTGCCTTTGGAAGGTCAGCATGTAGCTCACTACATCCTGGAGAACTGTAAGGATGAGAAGTAGCCAGCAGGTAAGTGAATTTTAAGATTTTATTGTAGAGCGACACAGTACAACTGGCTCAGTAAGCCAGTACAACCAACTGCTGTTCTGTGGTTCCAGAACCCAGAACACCAGGCGCAATATGCACGCGCAAGAATACTTAGCTCGTGACATGTGGAACACAGGGGCAAGATAAAGCAAGCGTGCAACACATCTTACCCCAATAATATTAACACAAAAGAAGAACAGTAAAACAAGTACCCACACATGTGTCATCAGGTCATATACCTTGCAGGGAGACACTTGGACCTATTGTTCACTTTGACTCTGGAAGCTACCGTTTGACCACTCCTGGAATCCGCACAGTTACTCAAAAGAGTTTTGCTCTCACTGTCCTTACTATATTCTGTATATCTGCATGTGACCACTCTTCTCACATTCCACACTTTACCGTCTTGAGTAACAACACTGTTCCTGCAGACCTTCACAACCTTAATAGGATGACCAAATTAAGAATTACCTTTCACCATAAAACCAGGTTTCTTAATCCTAACCAAATCACCAACAGCAAAATCAGGAACTCTCACATTCCATTTCCCATCAAAAATCTCTTTCATTTTCCCTTCCTTTTCTTTCACACTTCGTGCAATGACATCTAACTCAATGTCATCAACAACTTTACTAGAGTTCTTTATCCACCAAGGACAAATATCTGACACGGGCTCCCTTCCTTTCAAAAGTCTAAAGGGACTCACCCCAGTAACAGAGTGAGGAGTGATGCGGTACATCCACAATTTTTTCCTTAACACATCCCTCCAAGGTTCAGCAGACTTATTAGCCAACTCGATACCTTCCTTAATGACACGGTTGAACCCTTTGACCTGACCATTCTCCCTAGGTTCGTAAAGAGCAGTAGTGACATGTTTGATACCACATTTACAGAAAAACTCCTCCATTTCCTATGAAGTGAGTTGCACACCATTGTCCGTAATCACAACTTCAGGACAACCTTCTCTAGCAAAAACTTCCTTAAAAAATGTTATGACCACCTGAGAAGTGGCATTAGCCACAAACTTAACTTCCGGCCATTTAGAATGGTAGTCTACCAAAGCAAGGGCAAAACGGGCATCGGAAGGCAAGCACTTGAAGGGGCCAGAAATGTAAAATGCCACTTTTTTCCAGGGAAACTCAGGCCAAGTCACTGGCTTGAGAGGGGCAGGAAAAACTCTCAACATTTTGCCACTGTTGATGCACTCAGAGCATTATCTAACCGTCCTATCAACCATTTTGTCAAGACCGGGCCACCAAAAGTTAGCCCTAATGAGGCGTTTCATGGAAGACATCCCTAAATGTCCCTCATGAGCAAGTTGTAAAACCTTTTTTTTCATAGCCACAGGAGGAATGATCTTGCCACCTTTAAACAGTAAATCACCCTCTTCCTCGATCTCATCGGAAACCTGACAATATGGAGCAATCTCAGAATTGACAGACTTCTCTTTGGGCAAACCCTCTCTCAAGTACTTTCCAATCAACTGACACAAAACATCATTAGTCATTTCCTTCTTCCATTCAATCTTAGACACCCCCAAAAATTCAGTGGAAACAAAATCCCTGACAGAAGCAACCATATCTAACTCCTGCTCATTGCGGAAATCACAGCTATCAGGGCAAGGCAACCTTGACAAACAATCGGCCGTGACATTGCTCTTCCCCGGAATAAACTCCACCTTGAAGTTGTATTCTTGCAACCTGGAAGTAAGTCTGGCAGTACGCGCAGTGGAATTCAATCCCCCCCACGGAGATAAAATACCAACAAGAGGCTTGTGATCAGTCCTGAGTAGGAACCTACTACCCCATACATAGTTGCGGAAGTGTTCAATAGCCCAAATGCAAGCTAATAGTTCTTTTTCAATAACAGCATACCTTCTCTCAGTTTCTGAAAGGGTTCTGGATGCAAATACAACACATCATTCCTCCTTGCCACACCTTTGACTCAACACACTGCCTAGACCGTACAAGCTTGCATCAACAGTAATAATGCACTTTTATTCAAGCAAAAGGATTTAAGAGTGGGAGCATTCACTATTTCTTTCGCAATTTTCTGGAAAGCTGACTCTTGTCTTTCTGACCACACAAACTCAGTGGATTTCCTAGTCAACTCTCTAACAGGTTCCATTTTAGTGGCAACATTTTGTATGAATTTGCTGTAGTATTCACACAATCCAGCAAAAGAGAGAAGTTTTTCCCTATTATCAGGCGAGGGTGCTTTGACAATAGCAACCACTAAGGATTTTTTTGGTACAACACCATTACCTGACAGAGAATGTCCAAGATATTCAACAGATTCACAAAAAAACTTGCATTTTCCTGCTTTGAGTGTCAAACCACATCTCTCCAACTTTTCACAGACTTTTTGACATGACAACAATGTTCCTAGTCGTTCTTTGAGAAAATAAGAATGTCATCCTGGAAACACTTGACAAAATCACAATCATCTTTAAAAATATGGTACATTGCCCTTTGAAAAACAGATGCCGCCGAGGCTAATCCAAAGGGCATCCTTTTAAATTGAAACAAACCATGGGGTGTAATAAAGGCAGTAAACATTTTAGAATCCTCAGTGAGTTCAATTTGATGGTACGCTGACCGGAGATCAAGGGTGGAAAAGATACATGCTCCTTCTAACATACACACCATCTCATTGATGTTGGGTAGAGGATGACAATCGACTACTACATTGGCATTCAATGCCCTCAGGTCGACACAGAGTCTCAGAATTTTATCAGGTTTGCGGGCTAAAACAATGGGAGAAAGCCACTCTGATGACTCTATCTCTTCAATGATACCCACATCAATCATATCGTCCAACATGTTTTTTATAGCTCTTCTCTTACACTGATAGGAACCCCTCAAAATTTTTGCTTGACAGGGATAGAACCTTCTTTGACCTTAATTTTGTGGCTGAAGCCAACTAATTTTCCAAGTTTCTCCGAAAAAACATTGGGATAAAGTTTGGGAAAATCAGTACTGGTGGAACACTCAGTAAGAATGGAGACTGGCTCCTTATTTCTAGGATTCAAAATTATGCCAAGTTTGGCTTGATCGCGCCAGCCTAACACATTCACTCCCTTAGCGGCTACATACAACTTAATGAGGGCAGTCCTTTTTTTAAACTCAATAGCTAGGATCAATGTGGGCATCTCCGTAGTTATAGGTACACACAGGTCCGGACTATTTCCACGGTAACAGGTAACAACTGATAAAATCGACACGTTGTCACCGATGCGGAAAATAAATGGATTGGAATCCAATCCAAGATGGCCGCCAGCGTAAGGACGTAGCACGCAACGTGATGTGCGTGAGGTGAAGGATCACGCAGCCAAAAGATGTGATCAGGAGTTTGCCGTGACAGCGTGAAACAGCATAGCAATGGAGTATTGCTAGGGGAAACACCACCAGAAGCACGGATGTTGTCACAAAGGGAGTTGATGGGAGGAAGACGTCATCCGCGGAAATAGACGTTGAGAAAATGCCAAAACTTCCAAAAATCTGCCAAAAGCGAAAAAAATAAATCCGAGACACCGGATCTTCAGGATTACACCCAGGACAAGAAGAGATGCTTCCGACGTTGCTCCAATTACAGCCAATGCACAGGATCAGCGTGTAAGAAGTAGAAAGGTCCAGAAGACATCGCCGCACCTGTTCCTCAGTAAGAAGTGTAGCAGAGATGATGTCTTCTCCAGTCCTCGCCACTTGTAAGGATGAGAAGTAGCCAGCAAGTAAGTGAATTTTAAGATTTTATTGTAGAGCGACACAGTACAACTGGCTCAGTAAGCCAGTACAACCAACTGGTGTTCTGTGGTTCCAGAACCCAGCACATCAGGCGCAATATGCACGCACAAGAATACTTAGCTCGTGACATGTGGAACACAGGGGCAAGATAAAGCAAGCATGCAACAAGAACTTTCCTGGGAGCTTGCTCCTACCCCTCCTTCACCAAACTGAGAGGTCCACTGACAATGTGCCTGTACAGAAGCTTAAAGGGGCTGAAGCCCACTCCCTTCTGCTGTACCTCCCAGTGGGAAAACAGCAAACAGAGCAAGAGGATATCCCACTTTCGCCTCAGGCCCTCAGACAGACTCCTGATCATGCCTTTCAGGGTGTTGTTGAATCTCTCAAAAAGCTCATTGGTTTGGAGGTGGTAAGGGTGGAGGACTTGAAAGTTACTCCACACTCTTTCCAAATGGACTGCATATATGCAGACAGGAAGTTTGTGCCCCTGTCAGAACAACTTCCTTGGTGAAACCCACTCGGGTAAAAATCCCCATCAGGGCATTTGCCACCACAGATGCAGTGGTGGGTCTCAGAGGGATGGCATCTGAGTATCGGGTGGGATGATCCACCAGAAACAGGATAAACCTGTTGCCTGAAGCAGTCTGGTGATCCATAGGCACACAAATGTTGATGCCCACTCTCTCAAAGGGGGTGCTAATGACAGGTAAGGGAGTAAGGGCGGCTTTCAGCCTCTGCCCAGTCTTCCCACTGGCATGGCAGGTCACTCAGGTCCTACAGAGCACATCTGAGGATGTCCTGATCTTGGGCCAATAAAAGTGGGAAACAAGCCTTACAAAGTTCTTGGCCTGACCCAAGTGTCCTGCAAGGGAAATCTCGTGAGCCAGCTCCAGTAGGAAGGCCCTGTATCTAACTCTAAAGTAGGTTGTTCTCCCAGTAAATGCGATAGGTCCCAGGGACATCACTTGCTGCTTGGGTTTCGGCCTGTTTCCTCATGCCTCCCCCTGTGCCCTACAGAACTACTCCTTGGTGGGTCCTCCTGCTATTTTCCAATCAGCAGGTTTTGGCAGGCCACCAAGGGAAGAAATGTCCTCCTCAGTGGACACCGGGATGGCTAACCCTGGTGCTATATCCATTTCACTGGGGGTACATTCAGGGGCTGGTTTCCAACACACTTTGCCTTTCCCCTTTTTAGCAGCTGGTTGGGCCACCATCCCAGACTCCAGTCATTTTTGACTCCCTTCCTGGGCAGCCACGGACCCTGTCGTGGCACAAATCCACTCAGGTAACCTAAAATCTCTGCATGAGTCTTGATCTCCACTTCTTTCCAGATAGTGTGCTCAATGTCATTACCCAACAAGCAGTCCACAGGTGTAGTAGGGCTCACAGCGACCTTCAGAAGACCTGTAACCTACCCCACTCAAATGGAACCAGGGCCACTGAATAGTCAGCCATCATAACTTGGTGGAATGCATTGGGAATCACCTGCTCTAGGGACATCAGCTGACTCCTTACCATAGCCATGCTGGCACCTGTGTCCCTCAGAGCCTCAACACCTTGCCCATTGATGGTGACCCATTGCCTATATTTAGTAGTATTTGAGGGCACATGGATCTTAGGAACCATTTCTCTGTCACCCAGGGGCACTAGGGTAACCCTACCAAACTCCCCCACATTATTCCAGACAAACACCTCCCCCAGCACTATGCTAGCCACCCCTGGGTTCTTACCTCCAGTGTGAGGGTGTGCTCTTTTTGGACACTTGGGATCACCTGTGTAGTGTCCATACTCACTACACTCATACCAATTGGGAGTTTTGGGTTGCTGCCTTATGTCAGGGAATCTTTATTTCTGGTGGCCAGATTCGAAATGAGAACCAGACCCTTTACCCTGTGAGTAATTTTGGGTGCCTTTAGAGAGCACCTTCTTTATATCTTCCCCCTCTTTCTTCTGTTGGGAACCCTGACCACCCTTCTGGGAGTCCCCCCCAGATACATTCTTAGACACTCTGGTGCTGACCCAGATGTCAGCCTCCTCAGCAAGCTTCCAAAAGTCAGAGAGGTTGCTATCCACCAGGTGTTGACGCAGCTCTGGAAAACAATTATCAAGCGCGGCTATTATCCGAGGATGTCTAGGCGCTGGCAGGTTGAGGAACTGAGGCTGCAGTAGCAGTTACTGGTTGAAAAGCCAAGATTTGAGCACCTTCCTGAATGCCAGTAGATTGGTTTCGTGTTTCAAATTAGACGGAAGGCTGTTCCAGAGTTTGGTTGTGCCGACCAGGAATCTCCTGCCTCCCCAGCCAGCCCTTCTGTATTTGGGTACTACCAAAGAGCTATAAAATGGCCGCTTGAAAGCTCACATGCATGGCACCTGCTTTGCTGAAATTAGAAATGGGTTTATAACTAACGCAAATGCAGAGAAAGAAATAACAAATGGTATGGGTTAGAGTAGAGGTTGGTGGTATACAGTGAAACCATTTATTTTTGAGAATAACATTTTCCCTTTTCGACTTTATTATTAGTGCGCATTTGGGCCTGTTAAAGTTGTCCGAGTCGAGCAGACCAATATGGCGCGACGCATGCGCCCTGATAGGGAAGCTTGGAAGATGACAAGAATTTGACACGAGTCCAAGGTCGGCGGAGATGTGCCCTGGGAACATGAGGGTGAAGAGTTCATATGAAGGAACTTATTCAAGAAATCAGTTACAAATATATTAATAAAGTTTAAAGATGTATGGGAAAGGAAGGGCGGAATAAAGTTTGAAGGGAGGAGTTTGGAAACAATGGTTAAAGGAGAATAAATGAAGTATAAGTGTGGTGTGATGATCATCCCCCCTCGCCTGTCCAATCAGAAGTTAGTATTCTGTGCAAAAGAAACATTAATGGGTGGTACAAGCCTATGGAAAGGTATAATTGAGGTAGTTTAGTTAGAAGAGAGGTTCAGAGGTTGAGAAGTTCGGGGGTCGAGAGTCGAGAGTTCGAGAGTCAAGTCGGGTTGAGTGAGCTTTTGCACGTTGAAGAAGCCTGACATCGGGGTGTACCGGGGTGGTGCTCTGAAATGCTGATGAAGAAACCGAATGCAGAACCATCTACTTAATTTGGGTGGGTTTAGAAAAAGATCGCGGAAGAACCACGAGGAGGAAGAGAGTGCCAGAGAAGGGTGCGACGTAGTCGTCGGTAATTAGAGAGGTGAGGTATCCTGTCCTGATTCCTGTCCTTAAGCCTTTGTCTCCTGATCTGTCCTGGGAGGCCCTTACCAGCCCTTTGGCCAGGGAGTTGGTCTTCACACCATACTTTGGTAATTATGAAATTCATCATTTGATAAATGCTCTTCTGTCTCTATCCTCTTCTTTCTAAGCAAAGTTATTGTGTGGATCTGAATTGATAAGTGTTATCTGAGATATTTTGAATTGGCACTCCCGCGAATGAGAGTGTTTGTATTGAAACGCTTTAAGATGGTTCAAAACCCCTAATTTTAGATAAAGATTTAAAACTTATTGAGTCTGTCATTATTTTATACTTATTAAGAAATGCATAATAAGTTATGTCAATTATCGCCATCAACTAGTTTTACCTAACTGGTCCATTGACCAGAGGAAAGAACTGTTTGATCAGCAGAAGGTTTAGTTAAAGAAGTAATAACTAGATCCTGAGGTATGAGTAACATATAAAACTAATAGACTCCAGTGGTTTACTTAGAGTGCAGCGGAAGCAAGTTGTATGGGCCCAAGTGAGTATATGGTAGTAGAGTATCTGTTGTTAGTAGACCGCTGGATCAGCACAATCAGTGCTGCAGCCCACTAGTATCATTTGAAGTACAGGCCCTGGGTACATGGTATACCACTTTAACAGTACAACAAATATGCCAATCAGGTATACATCAATGTCATCATCATTATGCACATGCACTTTAGCACTGGTTAGTAGTGGTAAAGTGCCCAGAGTCCTAAGGCCAACTAAAAGAATCAAAAAAATCAGGAGGTAAAAGGCAAAAAGTCCAGGGAAGTCCAGGGAAAGACCACGCTAAGGATGCCAGGTCTAGAAAATGGAGTAAAAGCAGGGCCAAGACACCAACCTGGAGGCTTTGATCTGAGACACTCCAGGACAAACCCTGCCATGCTAAAATCAGCACTCACAACACTGACTATTTTACAGAAAACAAGGGTTCATCTCAATCCAGGGCGATGGAGTGGGAGGCCTTCAAGGTATTGATAAGGGGATACTGCATCTCTACCACATGGGGAGCAAAACAAACCCTACATACAGACATTACACAAGCCAAAACTGAATTGTGACAGCTTGAAACAGACATACTCACAAATCGGCACAGGGTTATGGGGCTGAGTGCCTTACAACGTAAACACAGAGAACTTTTAACCAGACTGGGAATGTTGGACTACAGGGTTTACGTAACTAAACAATCTGGAGAGGGAGATATGGTGGGTAAACTGCTGGCTTGACTGCTGAAGGATGACGTGGCACACCGTCCCATAGCACTGATATCACGACCTGATGGTGAGGATATCACCCCAGAGGCAGGTGTAATCCCGGCCTTCCACAACTATTACACTACATTATACACAGAGGACGCCACTTTGACATCGACCAACTACTGGCAGACGTCCAAGACATACTGATACCTAGCAGAAATCCAGCAGAAATCCACTGCAGAGCAGTGAATTGGATAAACCAATCCAAACAGAGAAAATAAGAACTGCTATAGCACAGATTGCACAAAACAAAATGCCAGGGACCGATGGGCACCCAATTGAATTTTATTCTACCTATAGCACTCACTTATCCCTGAAACTAATTCAGCTGTACAATTAGGTGAGTGGGATTGAAATATTGCCAGAGTCCCTGAGGGAAGCATTAATCGTGGTACTTCCTAAATGTGTCCGAGACCCCACAGACGTGAAATCGTATTGGCCCCTATCCTTACTAAACCTAGACTATAAAATACTAGGAAAGGTTCTTGGAACAGACTGCTACTATTGGTGGGGTCCTCGGTCAATTCAGACCAGAACAGATGTATCCCTATTAAGCCAATGTTCTTAAACATAAGGCCTCTATTCAATCTCATAGGTGACAATACAATCACTAATTTGTATTACCTGGCAGGGTCTCTTGATAAAGAAAAGGCATTTGATACCCTGGGATGGACTTACCTCCTAACAGTACTCGAGAAAATGGGCATGGGCCCCATGTTTCGGGGTGAATCCGTACTTTCTACAATCAACCATCGGCCAGAGGTAAGATGGATAGGACCATATCAGATCACTTAATAATAGGCAGGGGCACCCACCAGGGCTGTCCTCTGTCCTCATTGCTATTTGCGCTAGGCTTGGAACCATTGGCGTGCTTGCTTCATGCAAAGGCAGCAGAGTGGGGATACGCCTGACAGGATGCTGACACATCGTTTAGCTATACGCAGACAATACTCTGATTTAGTTACGTAACACACTGCCACAACTTGAGGAAATGCTGGAAAACTTTGAGAAGTTTCGGGCCTTAAAATTAACTTGGTCTAGTCCTGTCTTTTCCCTCTAGGATTATATCAGTCAATCAGCGGCCAGACACTCCCCCAGCCAGATTTACCTGGGAGTTTGACACTTTCTTTAAGTATTTAGGCATACAGATATACCATAAACACCGGATCTCATTGAGGGTAACTTACGATCGATCCGGAGCTCTATCCGGTTCTTGATCTCCCTCCTGCTCTTGCCGGTAGGCCATGTGGCGATAACCAAAATACTACCTAAACAATTCTATTTCTTTACTCCCTTGCTGGTGATTCCCCGTGATAATTTTTCTTGTTTCCGCATGGCCTCCTTTCTGACCTTATATGGGGACGTGGCAGGAAAAGAGTGGCGCTACATAAGGTACAGTGTCCATTGACTGAGGACGGCCTAGTGGGCCCCAACTATAAGTTGTAGTACGTGGGAGCACAACTACAATGGCCAATGAAATGGCTGGGAGAGGGCCCAAATGCTGGAAGACGGGTAGTAGCGTGACTTTTGGGTGACACGCCTATCCCGACCTGGCTCCTACACTCCACTGGAAAAAGGTAGGTCTGAACTTAATTGATGAGAATGGCCAGGTCCTGTTAGCATAGGTACATACATGGCAGCAGAGGGTCACATCCAAACACCCCTCAATTAGACCTGTGGGTGTCATCTGAGGCCCAAGAAATAACTAGACAACAGGGGTCCAAATATGAAGGGAGGCGGGAGTGATCCTGGTGGGTGGCCTTTCTGTTGATGGCAAACTCAGCACATTCGAGGACATGGTTGATACATACGGGACACTGCATGGCCAGTTTCTAAAATACAATGCACTCAAACATATTATTCATATGAACTGGGGCGCTGGACAGGCTGAACAGCCCACCTCTTCACTCCTGGCTGGTCTCCTGGTACCTGCCATGGACAGGAAAGCAGTGACAACATTTTACACTCTATTGCTATCACAATTACATAACCTGAAGCCTAGCAATAACACCAAATGGGAAGCTGACCTGGGTAAATAGTTTTCACCCAAGCAGTGGGGCAAGATTGCTTAATATGTCAGACAGGTATCCCAGACTCGCTTTTCTGCTATTCACAATTAAACTATCTACATCAAACATACCTCACCCCATATCACATACATCGTATGTTTGGGGGAGAGCCCAAAGACTGTCCTCACTACTGACAGACAGATGTGAGTTTTTACCACATGGTATGGGAGTGCCTGGTGCTGCGACTCACATGGACGTCAGTAATGACTACCACATCGGAAAGAGAGGACCAACAGATACCGTATACACCTGAACTTTGCTGCAGGGGATCATAACACAGACTAAAAACAATAAAATGTTGTGTAGATTTGTAGACCTGGCACTAGTACTATTTAAGAGACGTATAGCAATGGCTTGGAAAATTAACGCAGCCCCAGACTTGGGACTGTGGTCAAAAGACTTGCTGAAGTGGGCAAGGGCAGAAGCTGATACACTAACAATAATTAGGCTGAAGGAAGGCTGCATGCCTATAGCGCTAATGTGGGAAGTATTTGTTGGGAAATTAAAAGCAAAGAATGATGGCAGACTGTCTTAAATGTCTGAATGAACCGTGCCATTGTTATTGTACAGAACTCTGTAAATACACCAAGTGAGGAATGCACTGATGTCCTGGGTGGTGCTGGAATGGGGGTGAACTGGTGCTATGTACATGCCAGATATACGTGCCGAATAATGCTGTATGATCGTAAGGTCAAGAGGACCGGGAACGCATCTAGGACTGCCTGGACCACAGGACCAAGCATTAGACTACCAAGGGGAGCAGAAAGACCAGGTCCAGGAGTAGCAGGAGCCGGATAAGAAAGATGAGGAAGACCAGGACATCCAAAGGAAGGAAGACCAAGGAGATTGGACCTAGGTGGCCAGGAGGACCACACTCAGAAGGACAAAACAAACAGAACCAGGACCTAGATACCCCGGACAAGTGAGCACAGAAGAACCATTAGAACAAGGCAGAGGACCTGGAGGTCAGCGAGCGGCGAGACTGAGATGTGTCCATCCCTTGAAATTTGTGTGACTACAAGGAGACGCTCCCACTTACACCCCAGTTTCTGAGAATTTCCTAATGAAACTTGGATAACTCTGAGTGTGTTCACATAGGAGTGGCAAGTAAGGTCACTGCATGTTGGAAAATATATCTCCACCCACTTAATAATGACTTCTTGTTAGAAAGGCGAACGGTATGAAGTTATTACTCAGTAACTTTGTGAAATTCATGAAGGGTCTTGACTTGGAAACAAATTACTCCAAAACGTTTGTTATGGTGTGCGGTCCCAAGAACACCAAAATTAGTACCCAGTCAATTGAAGAAAAACAATTAGACAGGGTATCCTCTTTTCCATATCTTGGCCTAGATTTCGATGATGCTTTCACATGGTCCACGTGTTTTAGAGGTAGACTTACTCGATTTTCTCGTGCGGTTGGCACCATTTTCTCTCTTGCTGCTTGCATTGGTAGAAAGCCACTGG
Source organism: Calotriton arnoldi (assembly GCA_963921515.1). NCBI lineage: Eukaryota > Metazoa > Chordata > Amphibia > Caudata > Salamandridae > Calotriton > Calotriton arnoldi. Next base: position 1,465,791 of record CAWUFW010003795.1, on the reverse strand, counting down.
CCCAATTAATAGAAATTTATAAAAGGAAATGCCTTCCAACCTTGATGTATGGCATGGGGTTACAGGGACGTTGCTGCCATTCAAGTCGAGGAAAATAGATTTTGCCGTCGCCAGTTGGGGGTTTCTCCCACGACACCCCACTTCCCCCTACACCAAGAATTAGGCCTTGAGTATGTTCAGGACCTTATTGGTGCTACCCCTGTAGCCCTTTGATGTTCCATCTGGTCAAATAAGGAAGCTGAGCTCAACCGTGCAGTTGTTAGAGATCGCTTCACTTGTGCCCATGGATTGAAAATTCCATGGCTAAAGAATATAAGAGATACCACTTTGGCTCTGGGCTGAGCACACTTGTTTGAGAACCTGGAAAGTATCACCAAGAAAGATAAAAGCTGGACCCAGGAATGCTTTTCTTCACACAGACAAGCCTCTAGGGAGGCCGTGGAAGTGGTGAAGCCATCTCTATAAGAGATTGTTGCTTGATTCAGATGACAGCTGTGATTGCCCCATACCTATTATTTGTGCAGAACGTGTACGAACGCAACTTACTGACTCGTTTTAGGTTAGGAACAATACGCTGGATGTCGTGTTTCCTCTTAGGGCAATACTCCTCAAGCGGTATTTGTATTTGCCCGTGTGACAAGCAATCAAAGCAGACCTTATTGCACTTTGTTTTCTTTTGCAATTTCTATCTTCCTTGTACCAAGAAATTTCTATTGCCTCTATTGCGCAGGCACAAATTTACTAAGTGCAGAGCTGCTTTGCTCTTCTTACAGCATCTAAATGACCAAGATACCTGTTATTTGGTTGGCCGTTTTTTGAGGGGCTTTTTACGTGTGAGAAAGGCAATGTTATTCTAACCAACAAATGCTCAGTTTTACTTATATCTTATGACCTGGCTTTTGTGACTGTAATGTTTTATATTATTTCACGGTTTTAGAATAGGTATTTTTTAAGGCTTTTGTGCCTGGGGTGCATTCTATTTTTACTGCTATATTTAAAAAAATATATATTATTTGACTGTTTTATATTAATCCGTGAGTGTTTTAAATCATGTACGTCTTTTATGATTATCTGGGAAATGATCGAATAAAGATTATTTGATTGATTGATTGACTTAATAAAAGGAGTGTGGGATCTTTAGTCCTGAGGAAGGCCGAATTACCCAGTTGGGCGATGGATACCGGACAAATTATGTTGATGAGATACAAGATAGTAGGGATGAGGGGCACTAATATCCCCACTTCTTCACAGTTATTCATTTTAATCATATGGGGGGGAGGCAATATTAAAGAGGAACAGGGGCGTCCCCAAGGGAGTTTTACTTAGATCGTTTTCTGCACAGTAGCCTCCTCTATATATGTGTGTATTGTCTTCCTCATTACCCTTTGCTCCATCCCTGGAATTAATCTGTGCAGGAATGTTGTAGCACGCCCAATGATGAAGCATGCCACTATGAGTGGGTGAGGGCATTTTTAAAGAACCTTGTATTGTTCCCTTGAGAGAGTTTTGCTCTGACATAGAATTTCTTTTCCTCCTTTTCATTTTTGTGTGTATGTGAATGGTCAAGAAGGCCAAACGTCGACCAGGACCTAAGAGACCAGGTGCTCCAAGTGGACTAGCAGGACCAGCAACTAGTGAATGAGGAATCAAATGAACAGGGTGAGGGAGATTAGAATGACCAAGTCAAAGGAATGTGGGTCAAAAGGGCCAGGAAGAAACAGGAAGAGCTAGGAGAAGTGGGCCTTGAAGGAAAGGAATAGCCAGGACCACAATCCTGCTACTCGTGACCCAATGATGAGATCAAGATGCAAGAGGATCAAGTCCAGTGGGCACCAAATCAGGAAGAGAATAAGGACTCTGAGGACCAGGAAAAGGAATACCAGTGCTAGGCAGACCAGACCCAGAGTGGGGAACACTAGAAGAACAGGGTTTGGAGGATTAGGAGCAGATGCTCCGGCAGCCAGACCCTGGAGGACAAGAGCTAAGAGGACTAGGGCAAGGAGGACTCGGATAAAGAGGAAAAGGTGTATCGGGACAAGGGTGATCAGAATGACAGGGGCCAGAATGACCAAGGCCAGATGGCTGTGAATAGGATCAACAGAACAATGAGGATCATAACTATGGACAAATTAGTGCTGAATCAGTATGCCAAGAAGCAGGGGGACTTAAAGGACCAGGGTGAGGTATATCAAGACCACATGGAGGAGGACCAGAATAATTTGTCAGATTAGCAGCAGGTGGGCTAGGACAAGGGACCAGATGGAGGAGGATTAGGTTGATTAGAAGAGTAAGGATAAGTAGGATCAGGAACAAGGCTAGGAGGACCAGGTGGTAAAACAAAGGGGTCCAGGACTTGGAGTACCAAGTAAAACAGGAGGACCAGGACCTAGGGTAGCAGGATTAGTGTGGCAAGGATCAGGGGCACCAGGCCAACCAGAGCCAGGAAGACCAAATGGATCAGACCAGGACCAAGAGGATCAGGCCCAGCCCAAGGGGAATCTAATAAGGTGGACCAGGACAAGTAGACAGAGCACCAGGTAGACCAAGTGGACTGAGACTAGAACCAGAAGGAAGAGTCCATAAAGCTGCAGGAAGCAGCAGCACCAGGAGGACTATGGCCAGTAAGGACTAGAATCAGAAGCATAGCCATGGTGACCACAGCCGGGGGAGGATCCACACGAGAAGACATAGAGAGACCAGGAGGAGAAGGAAGAAGACTTGAAGCAGGAGGAGACCTATTTGAGCCTAGGCTACAGATATTAAGATATCCCTTTTTGAAACTTATCTTATACATGTTTTTTATTGTGTCAACCCTTAGAAACACCAATCTTCTCAGCTCACTTATAGAAATGCTGGTGACTGTTTGCTGAAAAATCGGAAAATGCAAATTGAATAAAATCCAATACTCATATACTCTGAGCTCTGAGTGATAGCAGACACTGTTGGATGCTGGCACAGTGGTCTTAGTGTGGAACAGAGGATAGCAGGAAAGAAAGTTGGCACAGGAAACAAAGGCAGGATGAGTAAAAAGGACAACTGTGGTCTGTGAAGGATGTGAGGAACGGTTAGAGAATCTCTGAAGGCTAAAATCACCAAAAATGATGAATGACTAACAAATAAAGTGCTCAGAGTACTATTACATTCAGAAAAGGGGACCTCAGGCTCATAGGAAGGTGCTGACGAGCAGAAGAGGGAGTCAGAGAGGCTGCAGGTAGATAGAGTCAGATAGACTCTGACTAACAAAGAGTCCTGATTGGCATCTGTGATAGCACTAAGAAACAAAGCCAGCAGTGGCAGCTTCAGCACTAGGAAAATGGCCTGTGAAAGTCTGAGGGCAGGTTGAAGGGTGGTGGAGGTTCACATGTTGCAGAAGTGTTTGAAAGGCCAGCAAAGAAGCTTGAAGTGTAAAGACCAGTAGAGTAATTTCTGTGAATCCCAGACCTTTGTGCTGGCATTCCATGTGTGTGTCAAGTATGTGTATGTTTAGTGGATGTTTAGCAAGTGTGTAGTAATGAGTCTTTGTGGGTCTAATTCACCAACTGCAGCTTGTAGTACACTTTGCGGTACTGCAAAAAGTACTACAAAATATATGTTTCAACTATACTTATGTATCCCCGACTGCTGAGTCTCCACAAATGAAAGTATAGTCGTAGGAAATTGGGTTTTCAGTTGAGGTGGTGAAGACCCTTCTCAAGCAGTCACAATCCCTATCAGAGAGAACCACAAAAATCACCAGATTAACCTGTGCTTTGGTAGCTTGGCACAAAAGCAGTCAGGGTTAACTTCGAGGCAATGTGTTAAGTATTTATACAGCAAAAAACTGTAATAAACCAAAAATACAACACAAGAAAACTGCAGCTCCAATTTAGAAAAATAGACAACATTTTAATAAATATATTGACACCAAAATAAATTAAATACAATCAGTAGAACAGAAGTTATGAATTTTTCAAGTTTTCAGTGAAAAACAGCACCTAAAAGATCAAAATGTAAACCGCGAACATCTAGCCATGCAAGACCGGGACCAAGTCAAAAGTTATGGCCAACTGTGATGGAGCGCAGTTCGGATATACAAAGTGGATTGGGCTCGGCCTCTGCTCAACTTCAGACTTAAAAGAAATTTAAAAGAAAAATGTCTCAGAAGGTAAAATTCCCTGGGGGAAGGCAGTTGGCGGTATCCAAGGAGGAGGCATCATGAAGATTTCTCCAATCAGAATTAGTACATTTTTTACACGTCGAAAATCTATAGCAGGACAACGCTGCAGGCTGTAGCTGATGAGGGCTCCATAAGGCTGTATTCCTGTCTGAGGATGAGCTGCTAAACAGGATTTGGTGCTGCAGAGAATAACATATCGGGAGCTACTGCAAAGTTAGGCTGACCGGTAATGCACCGTGGATGGATCGGTGAGCAGGAGGGTCCTGGTCTCTTGTTAGTTTTCAAGCCACTTTATAATGGAAACTTTTTTAAGTCTCAGGTTTCTGTTTTTGCAGTTTGGGCACTTTTAGCACCACTTCCATGGGTCCAGGAGTGTATGGGCACCACTTGGAGGGCAGGAGTCACTTCAGGCAGGGTTCAAGTTGTTGGAGCTTTTTGTGTCCCTGTAGCTCAGAACAGGAGGCCAGCCAACTAGCCCTTGAAGCCACTCTTATAGTCCTGAGATCAAGCAGCAAGGCAGGCTTCAAGCAGCAGGGCTTTCATCTCACAGTACAAGGCAGGCTGCAAGAAGCAGGGCAGTCCTCTGGTAGTAGCAGGGCAGTCCTTCCGAGAGTCTTCCGCAAGTCCAGCAGTAAACTGAAGAGTTGTCTGAGGGCCCAATATTTATCTCTGGTGCCAGCCTTTGAAGTGAGAAACACTTCTAGACTTCCCCTACATCTAATTCAGGAATTTCCTTCCTCACATGTCCAGGCTCAAAGAGGTCTAGGGTGACAAAGCAAAGGACTGGTGTCAAGTTCTTCATGAGTGAGCTGAGAGAGCCCCCTTAAAATGCAAGTGTGGCAGGGAACAGCAGCCACCCCCCATCTTGGCAGGATGTCCGATCTTGCCAACACCTAGTCCCCCTTTTTCTCACTGTCTGGGAGCAATACACAAAGGCCAAATTCCACTCTATTCACAATCCTGGGGTCCAGGAAACAGGCTGATGACACCAAATGGCTAGGATAAGAAAATGCAACATTCTAAAAGAGTCATTTTCAGAATTGTGAGTTAAAATCCAAATTTATCATTACAGAGGATTTTAAATTACAATTCTTTTGAGGTCAGACATGACATTCTATCTGTTCCCAAGCAAAAGTGATATCTTATTAAATGCAATAAGGTAACCCAATATTATCCTATGAGAGAGGCAGGCCTCATATTAATGAAAAACAAATTTGGGAGTTTATCACTACCAGGACATGTAAAACCTAAAAGTACATGTCCAACTTTTCACATATACTGCACTCTCCCATATGGGAAATTTAGGGCCTACCTTGGGGTTGACTAATATGCATTAAAAAGGGAGGATTAGGCCTGGCTAAATGTTTATTTTGCCAGATTGAGTTGGCGTTTTAAAACTCGGTACAGGCTTCATTGGCAGACCTGAGACATGTTTTAAAAGGCTACTTAAGTGGGTGTCACAATATGTGCTACAGGCTCACTAGAATGATTTAATTTACAGGCCCTGGGTACATGCTGTACCACATTACTAGTGACTTATAAGTGAATTAAATGTGACAATTGAGTGTAACCCAACCTTACCATGTTTAATGGAGTGAGCACAAGCACTTTAGTACTGGTTAGCAGTGGGAAAGTGCAGAGTCCTAACATCAACAAAACACAATTGCAGCAACAGGAAGTGAGTAGGCAAAAGGTTTCGGGGATGACCACCCACAGGGCAGTCAGGTCTAACAGTGGGTGTCTCACTTGACTGTTTTTTTTTTAACTCTGTGGAGGTTTGCCTCTTCCAGAAGACAATGGGTCAGGAACGAGAGGGGAAAAGCTCCCTCACATCAAAGGGACCTTCTGTCACCTTTCGTAATGCTCATCTGTCTGACCCACTCAAACAGATCGCTGGAATCCTCTGGGGGAACTCCTGCAATTCCCCTCTGCTGTCTGGACTCTCCCTCTATTCATCCATCTTAGGTCCACAAAAGAATAAGAGATGAAATGGACCCCAGTGTGGCCAAAGCCATGTGTTACACACTCTACACATGCATTGTTTGCACAGTCAAATAATGCACATATAACCAAAATCCATGTCTCACATGAAAGGAGGAAGGGCCGAGTTTAGGGTACTCACTAAATATACATAAAGCTGATGGATAAAATTCTTCAATTAATCTCGGCCACTGATAATTACTCGAGGTCATATTCTAGTCCATCGTTATTTTGCACACCATGCCACCTCAGTTTGAACCCAGCCATATGCAAATCATTCTTGACCCTGATCAAATAGGAACTACCCAGCCCAAACTGCCAGGCCAGGTCCTCCCTGAACTGGAAAACAAGCTACCCAGGAATGGTTTCAACCTAGTTAGGGCTCATCAGCCACATAAAGCATGGTTCCAGTGACACAGTATGTACAGGACCCATGTCTGGGCATACCCGCCCCACTTAGGTCTATACACTAAAGTATAGAAAAAGTGATGGATGTAATGCTTGAATTAATTTCAGCCACTGGTAATTACTCTGGGCCGCATCCTACTCCATCATTGTTTAGCACACCGTGCCACCTCAGTTTGGACCCAACCACAACAATGGACTGGGTTGCTGACCGAATAATTACCAGTGGCTGAGATTATTACAAGCATTCCATTCATCACATTTTCGGTGTGCTCCAGTTTAGGGGACTGGCAGAACAATTTAAAAAATGGTAGTCTGCTTTTGCTAGCAGGCAACATATGAAAAGGCCTAGTTTGTTACTTTGACAATTTTACTGCCATCACTGTCAGTCCTCTACAGGCCAGCAAGATGAAAGTAGTCACTCTCTTCAAAAGGAAGGTGCACATAGTGTGTTCTTCGGACCACAGAGCTCTGCTCTGGTTTAGATCTATATTGTTGAAATTCCTCTGCTCACGCTCATGATCATTGTGTGCACTGAGGTGCTGGTTAAAAATATTACGGCGCGCTATGGGGTGCATGGGACAGAGCTCATGAGGTGGCTTTCCAGAGCCATGCAGGAGACTTTTCTCCAGCTCGACGGTGTATATTGAATGCTTCCAAGACGAGTAGGGTGGTGGAGCAGTTTAACATAATGATTAAGAAATACATCAATCAGGCAAAATATTATGGCAAAAACTGGAAGAAAACATTTCAAAAGAGGATTACAGCATGCATATTGTCTCCTCATATCACAATGGAAAAGAAGCCATTTCTGCTTTCACATTGTGCTTTTGGGGAAAGAAAAAACAATTTCAGAATGTGTCATTGGATGGAAAAACCTGAACAGAGTTTCAATGAGCAATTTAGAAGGTGAAGTCGGTGAGATTTATGAACCTGAAATTTAAGGAAGCGACATTAGGAATAGTGAAGACCTTCTAATTATTTACAGCTCTCTTTGGTTTATTTTGCATTCTATGTATAATACATATGATTTGTGACATTGTGTGTGTTTGTGTGTAAGTGAGAGAGAGAGAGAGTATAGGTTGATTACCCTGAAGTTCAATAGAATGCAAAAGATGCTTTGCAAACAGATTATGTGGATGAGACACTATCAGGATTCGATAAAGATAAAGAAGTTTACTGATTCCATGTCTGATGTTCATTGGAGAGTCAATACTTTAAAATGGAAGTGTTGAAGGACTTCTGGTTAGATGGCTATTGGGAAAACTATATATATAGTTCTCATGCAAAGTAATGATGGATGACCAGTTTGCTGCAGGAATCGCCCCAAGGCTTTGAGCATGTTGACTTTATTTTGTATGTAAATGTATTGTGCTGTTGAGAGGTTAGATGTAGTTTCTCACTGAAGTCCAATTAGGTGGTGGACTGACAACATGTGTCTGCGAGGGGAAATGCTCACAGAAATGTTTGTGTTGATTTGCAATCAGTTATCCTTGGTTAATGGGACTGTGTCATCTTTTTAGGAAAGGACAGGAGAAGATGGTACTGTTATTTGGTCCAAAATGTAAATGTTAGAAAGAGACCTTCGACTTTCAGCACTGGTCCTTCCTGACCAGTGCGTCATGACCTAAAGTAACTCTTTGCTATGTTGTTTGGGTTACATGTGAGAAGTAGAACACACAAACCAAGCACTTCAGAAAGAACACAATTAATAATATAAATACAATATCTCACCGCCCCCTGCAGAAAAACAAATTAAAACAACAATACTTTCAAGCAAAACTAACCAGTTTGAAAAGAACTTGGAAGCCTTGAAAGCATATGCATTGCCGTAGTAGCCCTTTTGTATCACCCCCTTTTTTGTCCTGAGGTCTTGGAATCAGAAGGTCTTGCTATCAAAATATATCTCTCTTAACTAAACTAACTATGTGGGCAAATCATCAAGGTTTCAGGTTGCTGCTGCACAGCACCTGGTAAGTGGTCAGGTTTTTGCTAGAGCAGATCTTCGACAAGTGGCTATCTTGTTTTGTCAGGTGCTGCCAAATAGAAGGGGTCTGTAGCCTATGAAGACTATTTTTCAGGAAGCCACAAATCTATAATAGATTCTTATTTTTTACCGGCTGATGAGTGGCGGGTTAGAAACAAATTACGGATTCTCTGCTTGGAGACCAGGTGGGGCAGGGGAGTAAAACAACCTAGTTTCAGCGGGTTATTTGGAGTATAGACAGTGGTAGCATTATAAAAATACACAAAGATGTGTGGCACATAAATCAAAAAGCCAAGTTGACTTATTATATTCTTTTCATGAACAGGTCTAAATTCGATGAGCAATATGGTTTAACTTCTATTCAAAGCTTCCAAAATAATTTGAAGCAATATGTTTTTGACAGGTGGCTGCTAAGCAGAAGGGGTCTGTAGCCTTGGAAGTCTTCGAAGCCAGATTCACAACTTTCAACAGTTGATGGATGGTGGGCTAGAAACTGATTACTGAAGCTCTGCCTGGAGTAGGGGAGTACATCAACCTAGTTTCAACTGGTTACTTGGAGGATGGACAGAGATAGCAATATAAAAATACATTGTGGCATATAAATCACAATGCCATGTTGACATATGATATTATTTTCATGAACAGGGCTAAATTCAATGAGTAATATGGTTTAACTGCTATTCAAAGCTTCCAAAACATTTGAAGCCATATGTTTTTGACAGATACCTGCCAAACAGAAGGGATCTGTGGCATTGCAAGTCTTTTTTTTATCAGTAAGCCCCAATTCTATACTAGATTCACAACTTATAGAGGCTGATGGATGGTGGGCTAGAAACTGATTATTGATTCTCTGTATGAAGACCAGCTAGGGCAGGGGATTACAGCAAACAGTTATCAACTGGTTACTTGGAGCCTGGCAGTGGCAGCATTAGTAAAAGAATTCTTGCGCCGCATAAATTAAAAGTTAATGTTGACTAATAATCTTCTTTTCATGAAAAGGTCTAAATACAATGTGGTTTAACTACTATTCAAATCTTCTGAAAAAAATATTGAAGCAATAGAACGGGTTCCTCCACTAGGTATGAACACATTTCAGACCTTCTACCAAATCTATTCAAAAGTATCAATTGTTTGATCTTTGATGGTAGTTTTTACCTCTTAACATGACAACACATCACGTAACCACTGCATATATGTATTCCCTGGATATAAGCTGCAATCCCAAATGGACAAACTGTGCTAGATCTGTGTTAAAATCCTTCTGCTTTGATGTATGAAAAGATTTAGTAACCACTATCTTAACTTTCTTTTGCTTGCACTGGTGAAAAATCTCAATTTCAGCTACAGGTTTTGTTTTTTTACTAGCAAAATTACAGTGTATTATATGATATTTGTTTAACCAAAAGCAGTATCCACTTAGTTTCACAGAATCTTGATATCACTTCATAATTGTTTTCAATATTTAGGGGCTCATTACAATGTCGGTCGGAAAACCTCCTCCCGACAGTCGGAATCTCCTCGACTGAGTCGGAGCCCTTCTGACTGACTCTGTCAGTTTACATTCTGACCGCCCGATTACGATGTTCGCGGTCGGAATGTAAACCGTGCGGTCATTCCGAATCAGTTCTGAGCGACTCGTGGAGTATTCCTGTTGGTCGGAACCACATCGTACACCCCTATGGACAGTGTTTCCACGCACAGGATTACGATGTCGATTTACAACAGCCTTTCCGCGTCAGCCTGTCCGACATGAAAACGCTGTTGCAAAGTGTCTTTGGAGGCCCATTGCAGCGCCCCTTAGGCTCCGTGGCCTACGGTTGATGACCGAGGGGCTACCTAAGGGACCCCCCTTTAAACCCTGCACTGTGTGGCAGGCACCGTGGGGTGCCTGCGGCAGGGTGCAGGGTTTTCCGCAAACACCCCATTTCCCCATAGGAGCCTGTGTTACGGCCAGTTGTTGGGAGAAACACAAACTCCCATAGGGACCAATGGGACTCTGACTGAACAGTGTTCGGTCGCATCGTAATCCGGTGGTCGGAACCGCCGACCGCAAGTCTGTCAATCCCGAGTCAGTGTCAGGCAGAGGCTTTCCGCCCGACATCGTAACAAGCCCCCTAGTCTTGTAAATGAACCATACAACAGAGAATGACATGCTGGAAATTTTGGAAAAAATGCAGAAAATCACAAATAATATCTTGAGCCACAAAAAGCCCATATCACCCACTGGACAGCAGCTGGTAGAGAGTAAAATACAATAAAATGCAGGGATAGTAATATCCGTGGCTTTCACATAACACAACAAGATCCCATGCACATTATGACAATATGCAAGACATTTGGGAAAATGCAAAAGATCTTTGGGGAAAGGAAGAGTAGGAGATTGCAAAGGATTCTATTTAATTCATGATAATACAATCTATGACCCCTTACAAAGCTGAGTAGGATGCAGGCCATATAGCAACAAATACAACAATACATAAATGTTGTCTGGGATCCACAGAAGGCTCATATCACCCGCAAGAGAGCTGCAAGGGGAATCTAAAAATGTAAAAAATGTCCATATTATAAGGGATAAAGTACCCCCTGCCGTACTAAGGAGTTCCATAACCATATAGAGGAACATGGCCAAAGGCAGAGTTCCTTCATAAGGTTATGGAACTTTGAGGTGACCTGCAATATCCTTATTGTGTTCTCCAGTGGGTACTTTATCCCATATAATACACAGTCACACCATCACCTTTACCACAAATCACTTAAAACTTTAGTACTGCTGGCATGTGAGTATGTTTCTTTAAAAATCAGTTCAACCCTTGACTTACAAAAGTGGTCTCCAACTCCGTGCTTTGATCTTTTTCAGGTCGACTGGATCTTTGCCACCATTTTAGAATGGAGCATACGTCAATATCAAATTCCAACACTTATTATGTCCAGTCAATAATGAGAGTTAAGATGAAGTTTTGAATCTTTATTTATCGTTTTAAGTTTAGTAATTTGGTTTGTAATCTCTTTAGTCAAGTTCAAAATGAATAAATCCATTACATAAATATAAAGAAAAGTAATGGTTAGCAGAAAACAGAAAATATTACAGGTTGTTCCATAAAGCAAAATTACCTAAGTCCCTGTTCTACTCTTCTAGACCTTAACTTACCAGAACCCATGGAGAGTCCTTTTCCAGAAAAGAGCGAGAATTTTAAGGAGCACTTAGAAATAGAATTGAGATTTTAGTTGAACTCCCCATAAAGAGCAGTTCTGAAAAACTCATCCAAGTCTTCTCGCTATTAGGAGTTAGTCACAGTAGTAGATGTAAATTCTTAAATGATTTTAGAAAACACTATCAGCTGTAGCTCAGAGTGTTAAGGACAAAAGTAAGGAAAGAGGATAGTCAGAGAGCAATTAGGCTGGACCAAACCAGTCAGCATTGAGCTCTTTGCACGTGTTATAAGTAAGAAGTGGTAGAAATTCTCTAAAGTCTCCTAACTAGGAGCACTTATATTAAACACAAAAACATATGTATACATCTTCTTCGGTCATCTTTGTCCAATGGTGAAAGAATTGTTCGATGGTCTGCTACATCCTTCTTCTGTTATGTTTCATATAGGTACCCTAATATAGGCCCGGGTAATATCATACACCTTCACCTACATTATCTCCCTTATACTACACAGTAACGAGCCTTTAGGACTGAACCTTTACCTAGTTCTAGTCCTGGGCGCAGAAGGAGGGTTTTCCCTGAACAATAGCGTCCTATAACTTCATCAATGGACTCATACAGTATGAATGAATATTCATGAGAGTTCTTGAAAACCAGGCAGGGGCTACACCACCTGCATAATATCTACGTACAAGGTTCATCCCATACGTCATCCTCAAATCCAAGAATGGCTAATACAAGAAACAAAGGACAAAGAAACCCTAGATACTTTTTGTATAAATACAGCACATCTTGCTAGGGTTAGTAGAGGGAACCGAGACTTCCAGGCCGACACACTGACCAGAGTCGCTGAGGCTCCTGCATGCAGACGCTCCATCTGACAGTGGTCTAACACATCTCTTGCGGGGTGTCCAACTCGAGACCAGGACGGGGTCCCACACTCTCTCTCTCCAGGTAATGGGGTTTGACCAAATCCTAGAGGGATTCTTGGCTTCACACCTACTCACATGCTAGGTACACTTAGGTACATCTAGATAGGCATCATAGCAGTACGCGCACTTTTATCATGCATTTTATATTCATGTATGTATCCATGATTATTGCAAGATGGTAGAACTGTACTATCCTTTTATTTTCACTGTTCTGCTAATCATATATATCTGCTACTGTCTAACGGTTGTAGCAGCACACCTATTTTACACTAGAAGAACAACTGTGCAATACATTCTTATTGTAACACGCCCGACTGTTTCTTCTGTGGAGCTCTCTGAGACCGAACAAGTGAGCACGAGTGACTGAGCGAAAAGTAGTACTTTGTTTCCACGATCCTGAGGGATCAGGGTTGTCATGTTCTAAGGTTGCCAGAAACTATTCTCTCCCCGATAAGAGGAGACACTAGTGGCACTGTGAGCTAGCTAATGCAAACAGGCTAACATTTTCAGTGGGGGTGTTCAGAGTCAGTCTGCCACCAAGCCCACAGTTCATGTTATCCGAACGCGCAGATTCTGTATAGGTTATATATAGGAACTACACGACATGGCACCACCAACGTTGTTTGGGTACTTATTTAATAGTAGAATCTGAGTAGTTCAGTTGTGCTATTCTCAGAGACCCCTACTCATAAACACCAGAGTCGTCTGGAGTGGGTGGGCACAAATTCCGCCACAGCTGAGTAGGTGAAAAATCCTATTTATTGGCTGTTGGTTAATCAAGCTTGAAGGACTAAGTGTTCCTAAAATTGTGCAAACAAAACCTTATCTTAGTTCCCTTAAACAAACTTCTTTGTAACAAAAATGACTGAGGGCGAAAACAACCCAGTAGTAAATCTACATGTCTCAGACGAAGAAGAAGATTCAAATGCAATTCAAATTGCACCTAAATTCAGACGTACGATCACCCTGAAACTAATAGAAAATGGTTTATCAGCTAGGGGTGGCTTAGTAGTTTTCGTGATTGAGGCACACAAATCAAATAAAACAGAGGTATTTTATTCGTGGGTTACATTCCCAGCAGCAGACGCAGACATTTCACTACTATACAGTAGGAGATGCACCAGTGGAATATGGTCCGTTCGCGGACATAGAGGTTCCACTCACGTACCAGGAACATTTATACTGGTTTAAAGGCGCCCTACCCCACATAAGAAGTAGAGTGAGATTAGGCCCGCTCGGAGGAGAGGGGGCAACATGGCCGATATTAGCAGCCTACACACCACATCCTGACATTGAAACAATGTCACAGGTAGACTTACTCATACAACACAAAGATTTAATTAAAATCTACAGAAACTTGACAAAATGCGTCATGAGGACTTTCACAGTCCAACCGGCGACAGTTGCAGCAAATGGAACTCAGTCTCAGGGTACAGCAACTAAAATCACTCCACAAACATTACACGCAGTAATGGGTAAAATGCCCACGAAACGTGAACAAATGCCATTCTGGGTAGCTCAGAAAATAACTCAGCTCGAGGCAGTATTCCCGAATACTATCCCATATGAAAAACACAGAATGCTAACAATCTGCTTGCCCATGGGGATAACACCACAAGTAGAAGATTGTACCACTTGGGGTACAGTCTTTGCTGCCATATATACCAGAACTCATGGTATTCCTTCTTTAGCTGTAGTACCAGATGTATTAGGACAAATACAAAACGAGTACGGAGCAGAGCCTGCCCTCAACTTAGGGATGAAGTTACTAGGTAACTATGACCAGGTATCAGCCATAACACTAGCTAATATTAAAGGGGAAGCAGCTTCAGTGGCAATCCGCCAACGCCTAAGGGAGTTCAGTCCATTAGATCAACAACACAAACTACCTAAAATAATTGAAACTGCATATGCAGAATTAGGCAGAGACAGTTTAGGTGGAAAAGCTTTAAAACCACAACTGATGGGCAGTTCTGAAAAGGACACTACCAAGCAGACACCTGCTTCTTCTAAAAAGAAGTGGGATAATAAAAAACAACAAAAGTTTAAAGGAAACAGATCTGAATCCCGAGGTAGATCTCCTCCACTGGAGCCCTCCGAAAAGAGGTATAACCTCAGAAATAGGGATAATATTAGGAAACCTGACAGGTATCAGGATACTGATACACGTTCCTCTCGTTCCTTTCGGGGTTCATCGAAAAACTCAGAGAGGGAAGGACGGTCCGAAAAATAAGAAGAGCGTACAAAGTCCAGAGACAAACAGCATGTTCAAGACTATACTTCCAAAAAAGAAGAAAAGCCAAAATCAAAACCTCAGTTTAAGAAGAAGAAAGTTGCAGGCCTGAAGATCAGACATGCCCAGAATTCTGAGGACACAACTGCTGAACGGGGAATGGGCTCAGACGACGCTAGACAGTGGGGCAGAAGTAACAATAGCTCGCCAGAACCTGATGGAATTTCTGGTGACAGCGGACTTGAATGACTACATCACAGTGGAAACACCAGATACAAGGGTGATCGTCCCACATAAGTTACACAAAATAACATTCCAAATGGAGGGGTACAAGCCCAGGAAAGTTAAAGGTCTCTTTTGGAAAAACCTATCATCTGGTTATGACATCATGTTAGCTGAGCAAGATTGGCCGCCAGCATTCGTTATGGAGTGCCCTAGGGGAGAAACAGTAATTTTTCCAGCATTTTACGACCTCGTTCCCATTCATTTTAAACATGCATATGCACAGGAGTGGGCAGTTATCCTAGCTCCAGCACTGTACAAAAATCATGCCAGATGGGATGAAGATTCATCCCACCACGTGATCCCGTTAAAAGTTTCACCAAATGCACAGAGACAATATCCAATAAAGCAAGAAGCTAAAAAACAGGTCAGGGAGATCTTAGATCAACTTGAATACCAAGGGGTGATTGAAACATGCACCTCACCAATGAACAATCCTTTGTTTCCCGTATCAAAACCTGACAACTCATATCGTATAGTTTTAGATTACAGACATTTAAACACTTGCACTAAGATGTTCGCTGTCCAAAATGCACACAGTCCTGCATTAATGAATAACATTGTGCGGAAAAAATACAAAACTACACTTGATATCTCAAATAGATTTTTCTGCCAAAATATAGTGCCTGAAAGCAGGTATTTGATCGCATTCTCAGCGTTGGGGTCCCAGCGACAATTTTGTCGTCTCCCTCAAGGGTATAAGAATAGCCCGGGGGTGTTTTCAGCAAGAGTAACTGAGTTACTCTAAAATTTTGATGAGGAAGCATTGTCCTATGTGGATGATATTTATCTAACGGACGATGACTTAAAAAGGCACTTGACCAGGGTGAGCACCATAATTATGGGATTCGCCTCTGAGGGCTACAACATTAATTTAAAAAAATCAAAAAATGCCCACCTCAATGTCCTGTTTTTAGGATATGAGCTTTCAAGTGAAGGAAAAAGTCTGGCAGCTAACTTTTTAGAAAAGTGTGCGCTTGCTCCAACCTCCAAAATTATTAAAAAATTTACAATCAATACTGGGATTCCTACATTTCAGCAGAACATACATTTTGGATTACGCGCAAAGAGTAAAACCTTTCTACGACTTAATAAAACCTGACTTTTCAGTTAGACAATGGACACAGGAACACACAAACATCCTACGTTCCCTACAAGAAGACATGATAGCTTCAAAACACGTACAGACGCGAGTAAACGTACGCAACTTAGTGATCCGTGTAATAGCGGGTCAATGCGGGTACACTTATTTAACCTTCAATGAAGGCAAAACAGTACCAATCGCTTACAAATCACACCTGTACCCAAATGCAGAAATGCGTTTCACTTCAACAGAAAAGATCCTGACAGCAGTTCAGACCGCTGTAGCAAGAGAAAGAGCCCTGGCTCAGGGAAAACGCATAATAGTCGTGACCCCAGTACCAGCTTTAGAAGCTGTTACAAAGGCCAGCATTCCAAATGCAAAAGCCTTACATCCGAGATGGATACAATGGGCTAATTCTCTTACTGCAACGGATGTTGAATACAGATTTGATCCAAGTCTAAAAACACAAGCATTTCTGCAATACAAACAAGAATATCCTCTACTAAATGAAATGTTGCCTCTAGATCAGTATGAATATATTATTTACACAGACGGATCTGCTCAACCGGCCATAGGGAGTAAGAAACAATACAGCACAGCATGTGCAATCGTTAAAGTTCGCATGCAGGATGGAAAATTCCATCCAAGTTGCACCAAAATGCAATCTCTAGGAGACTGCACGGCTCACTTGGCAGAGTTAAAAGCACTAATACTAGCACTGGTGAATACGGATCACGAATTCCCCACACTTATAGTGTGTGATTCTTTTTACTGTGTGCAATCATACAATGAATATTGACATCATTGGGAACAAAACAGGTTCAAAGACGCAAAAGGTGGCACAATTAAGCATATAATGCTATGGGAACAGGTAGTTGATTTGAAGAACGAACGACCACAGGCTCACGTGATTCATACACTGAGTCATCAACGTGATGGCGTTCAAGTTGAAGGGAATTCATTGGCTGATGAAGCCGCAAAGGGGGCTGTACGAACGGCTTCCGTAGCTTCAATCACTCGTTCAAAAACAAGGATAGACGGTGAGATTATGGTGGCTGTTATTGCTTCAAGCAAAAACAGCGGAGCAGTACCAAATACATTTCCACTCAAGTACTCCTACAAGTTAGATGCAAACAACATTCCATATGCTCAGATTCCTGGAGTGGGGGACAGAGTAATACCAAATATGGATCGTAGGCAAGGTTTGATTATTGCAGCACACGAGGGTTTGGGCTCTGCGCATACAGGTGTTACAGCGACTATTTAATTGTTGAAACAGCGCTACTGGTGGCCAGGTCTGACAAAGCAAACTAAAGACTATGGGGCACATGCATCAAGGCAAAACCGGTCGCAAAGGGGCAGATTCTCAGAATCTGCCCCTTTGCGACCGGTATTTTTGCATTTGGGATGCATCATCCCAAATGCAAAAATCGCAAATTGCGATTGCATTTAAGGAATCGCAAATTGCGATGCCTTAAATGCAATGCAAGATTGCATTTAAAATAGCGATTTGGCTATTAGGGTCCGCTAAATACCGATAATTTAAACCTGATGGTATTTAGTGAAAAGTTTGAAAAATGCACTAAAGTGCATTTTTCAAAGTTCCAGGTTACACACACACATGCCCTTGGGGCATGTGTGTGTGCAACATGGGTACACATATCAATTTCAGGGGTGCAACAGGGTGTCCTTTTGGCACCCTGGCACCCTTGAAATTGCATGCGCAATTTGCGAGTACCTATTAGGTACTCGCAAATTGCGCATGCAATTTCCCATTCATTCCTATGGGCCTGTAGGCCCAGAGGAATGAATGGGAAGCCATTCCTTAATTGCGACTCGCAATTAAGGAATGTTTGGGAAACGCTATTTTTTGCGTTTCCTACATGCATAGGCTTTTGCGATTCCTTATTTGCGATTCCTTAATAATCGCAATTAAGGATTTGCAAAAGCCTACTTTGATGCATGTGCCCCTATGTCTTGAAATGTGACATCTGTCAGCAGATGAAAGGCTCCACCATAGCACGCCCGGCACAGACACCGTTATTAAAATCAGACAGACCTCTCGCTTGTGTATATCTGGACCACTGCGGCCCCTTACAATCAGATGGGGCTTACAAGTATATCATGGTTGCAGTGGATTCATGCTCAAGATTCCAATGGGTTTGGCCTCAGCGCTCGGCTGACGCTCGAACTGTTATCAAAGATTTGCGAGTCTTTATCGGGACATACGCAGTTGGCACGTTACATTCTGACCGTGGCCCGGCATTTAGCTCTCGGGCTTACAAAGAGGCCATGGAAAGTATGGGCGTAGCATTGCGGTACTCCTCTCCGTACCATCCTGAGGGAAATTCGGTTGTGGAGAGGAAGAACCGGGACCTAAAGCAATCTTTAACAGCTAGGGTATTAGGCAAGGGCGGTAGTTGGGTCAATCACATATATGGGGTACAGCGAGCTCTCAATAACCAGCCAAGAAGTTCTTTAGGGGGTGTCACTCCTTACGAGGTCCTATTTGGGATGAGAATGTGGGTACCTGATCTTGATTGTGAAGGCACAGTGGCGGATGAGAAACCATTTGATATCCATGATCGTTTGGCTGTTTTACAGGATCTAAATGAATCCAGGACACAACAAAGTAACGTTCTCCAGAAACAGACCGCCACTGGGGAAGTCAAGGCAGTCACTGCAAGACCTATCTGGATCCCAAAAGTCGGGGATCAGGTCAGAGAGAAAATAGCGACAAAAAAGAATTCGGACCATCATACAGAAAGCCATTACCTGACCTAGCAGTTCAAGGAACAAGAACTGTACTCTTGCCGCCTCTTGCCGGGAAAAAAGAGAAACGATTTGTCTCAATCGACTTAATCAAACCACACTATGTGGCCAATACTGAACAGTAGACCTCGTGGACTCCACTGTAGCAGACACCCTCCTCTAGCTACAATCCAAGAAGTTCAAACAGAAAGACTCATCACGTTCGAAGAGCCTCCTGTACGGAATGAAGAACTATGCAACAAAGCTATGGAACTCGTTCCCCTTGAACCAGAAGTTCATCTTCAAAATCCAATTCAAAATAACACACAAGTTGCAATTAGACCAAATACAGACGTCTACGTCAACATGCCTCGACAAGAGCAAAATGCGATTTCTACAAATCCTGATGCAATTCCTACAATTGATTGAACTGCTTCTGGCTACTTCATGAACTTTGATACGTTTTCTTTGGATCCAAGTGAACCTGAAATGACGCCATCCCAAAAATCACGTAAACAGCAAGCTAAAGACTTTCTGAACTTTCTCAAGAAGACTTACCTGGTATCGCCTTGGGTAGAACTCTGGGTAATTACTGGGATACTGTTCTTTATTTTCTGGCTAGGCTTAGTTATAACTTTTAGTATGCTTATTAATGGACGATACCTTCAACAAAGACCTGCAGCCGAAACAGTAAATTTGATTCTGAAACCACATCAGTCCTCACATCATGAACAAAGAGACTTGTCATCATTGAACATTACAGCAGTTCCTATACCGGACGGTATAGTATGGGACAAGGTTGATTTCGATATATTCGGTCCTACTGAACTTTTAAAAATTTCTCATGTATTTAAAATTTCATTGAGTGATATCATTACCTCCAGTACATTTTCTGATGATTGGGACTCTGGAACGGTTAATGATATGTTGTCTGATTTAGAGAAAACTGCCGCATTTCCGAACACTGAAATGGTAGAAGGTACTTCAGACTATGACACTTTGTACTGTTACCAACATTATGGTCATCATTTCTTGCACAAATCTATATCACCTAGAAATATTTTTGAGTACCATCAGTGGGAACATTGCCCTACACCACCAAAAGGTAGTTCACAAACATTTGCACAGAAATTTTCATATTTTTCAGGGTTTAACACCACAGACCCGACCTCGTATTATTACAAGGTTGCACCGACATAAGCACTGAAAATTATGTTGACAAACACCAAACAGATATACTCTGCTTCCTTTATCACCCAATTGTGTGAACAGGGTTTTGACCTATGGAAGGACACAATAGACTTAAAATCAGTCTGGGGTTCTAGAGACTGGCAAGTCCAGGGAACAGAGGCGCTATTTAGAGTGTGCCTCATTCCACAACAGATGATATTTCTAAATGACACTGTGCAACAGACGTCATGTCTTGGACTAGCCGAAAACAAGGACCTGAACACACCTTGGTTTCCAACACCATCACAGATGGAGGAGTGGCAAAATTCAACTTCACAAGAAGGGGCAACAGTAGATGACATTTTACAGTACAATAGATCAGACCCTAATTGGAAGAAATGGGTGGTTTGGCCCTTAAGACATGAACACATTTCAGAAAAGATTCTGGGGTATAACCGAAGGGTTCAATATCCACAGGCCAGACCCACGCTATGTACAAAGAGAACATCCAGGGGTAGTGACGTCCTACAGTGTTGGGAAGTTGTGCCTTGATTGGCTAGAGACCTCAACACTCACAAAAGTGAAACAGCACTTGACCTTACTCACACAAGACATGGATCTTAGGGATTTTTTACTAGGTCCCAGGAAACCCCGTCAGAAACGTTTCATATATGCTGGCATTTATGCTGCCTACAATGAAAACTGGAAAATATCCCAACAAGAGGCCACGGAGAGAATAAGGGAAATAGACCGTATTAACTTAGAAAAGGCATTAGCAGTAGTGGATAATGGGTTAACAACTTTAACTTCCAGGATATATTCCTTAGGCAACATTGTATCTTCTGCGATAGACATACTGGAACAGGATTTAGCCATGTTTCAATATTGCCTTGAGCAAAGGCAGGCAGGCAAATATGAAAAATTGGGTAAGGAATACATTAAGGAATCTTGGGAATTACCGTACAGATTTCGATGCCGGAGTAGGGATCGAGAAGTGTTTCTAAGCGGTGCAAACTGCAAGAACGCTTTAAGCGGTTCTCTCATGTGCCAGGATATTTCCCTATACGGAGCTTGTAATGGTTCGGTAGCGAACTTGTCCTGCCACATGACAGGGACTCCAGCGGCCGTGATTACTCCGGTATTCAGGCTGCTCTCAAATGGGAGTTAGCAAGTGTAAGCGCTTGGAACGACAATGGAGGTTGGATTATGATACCTCTGCCAAAATTATATATAGGAAATCTTTGAAGGGTATGTACAAACTCATGAAGGAGGCTAGGAGAGATCATATTGCCAAGTGTATCGACACCTCTGATAAACCCGGCAAGGCTATTTTTAAGGTGGTCAACTCCTTCCTCAAACCTCGCGAGCTGGTCATTGATGCCCAGCCGTCTTCGGCATTGTGTGAGAGAATTTCTACTTTTTTTGATGATAAAATCAGCAATGTTTATAATTCCTTTTCTGCTACCACGACTACGATTAAATCCGATGTGGCAGCGAGGAAAAGACCCTTGCCTCTCCTTTCCGAATTTACCCCTATCTCTCAGAAGGTAGCTCTGACTGTGATTCAGGGCTGCAAGTCTGGCTCGCCGGAAGATCCGTGCCCCCCCAAACTCTGGAAAGAGTTGGTGACTTCCACGAGCGATGTGCTGTCAAAAATCTGGAACACCTCCCTTTCCTCTGGCACTTTCCCAGACCTTTGGAAGCATGCCACTTTACTTCCCCTTAAAAAGAAACCCAACATAGATTCTGGGGTTCTGAACAATTATAGACCAATCTCTCTGTTGCCAGCCCCAGTAAAAATGCTGGAAAAGGTAGTGCAGCGGCAACTGGCCAATTTCATTGAAAGCCACAATATACTGCACGATACCCAATCCGGTTTCCGGGCTGGGTTCAGCACAGAAACAGCGCTATTAGAGGTAGCTGATTCAATCAGAATGGCATTGGATTCAGGGGCATCAGCCATGCTCGTGCTCCTGGATCTCTCTGCAGCATTCGATACGGTGGACCATTCTATACTGACGCAACGTCTTTTGGACAGTGGGATAAATGATACAGCCTTGGCCTGGTTGAAGTCCTTCCTCCACCTGCGCACTCAAAGGGTGGCTCTTCAACCGTATCAGTCCACCCGCAAGCATCTGTGGTGCGGGGTACCACAAGGATCGGCCCTAAGTCCGTTACTGTTCAATATATATCTGGCTCCCCTATTTACTCTGATAGCCAACTGGGGAGTGAAGGCGATTTCCTACGCTGATGACACCCAGTTTGTCTTCCCGTTCAAAGATCAAACTGAAGTCTCTTTTAAGTGCTTTAAAGGCTGCTTGAAAGATATTGCAGGCTGGATGAACAATAACAAACTTAAATTGAATGCCGATAAAACTGAAGTGGTGTTCTTTGGCAAAACCCAGCCTCCAGCAGCAGACCTGTGGTGGCCCAAGGAAATGGGTGCACCACCTGTACCAGCGGAATATGCTAAAAATTTGGGTGTAAAATGGCAGGCGGATTTATCCTTTTCTGCCCAAATTCAGCAGGTCACAGCTGCTTGTTTTAGCAGCTTGAGAAACCTGCGAAAATTTATACACCTGCTGCCTGAGAGCTGTCACAGGACCGTAGTCCATGCCACAGTAACTGCCCGCTTAGACTATGCAAATGGCCTCTATATCGGCTTGCCGGCCTACCAAGTTAAGAAACTTCAAATGGTCCAAAATGCGGCTGCGAGATTAATCAAACGCGTTCCTTTTCGGCAACACATCTCTCCGCATATTAGAGAACTACATTGGCTTCCAGTTGCCAAGAGAATCGAATTTAAGGCCTTGACCCTTGCATTTCGGGTTTTTCACGGATCATGTCCTTCATATCTTAAACAGAGGCTGGGTGTCTACACGCAGTCGCGTGCTTTGAGATCCAGCTCCCAGAAACTACTTTGCGTTCCTCGAGTGAAGAAAACCTGGCTAGGTGGTAGATCTTTTATGTTTGGGGCGTCCAAACTGTGGAATTCCCTTCCGAACTTCTTACGTCAGATCTCTTCTGAAACACAATTTAGGAAGGCAGTTAAAACGTGGCTTTTTAACCAAGCTTAATTTGCGGTGTTTTGATTGTGCTTGTCTCCCGTGTGTCACTTAACGCTCTAGCGCCGGGACACCTCCTAGGAGGTAGCTGTTCGCGCTCAATAAATGTCTGTATTATTATTATTATTATTACTTGATGCTGAACGATCAAGGTTGCTGAGGGATGCTTCCGGGCATTGCATATCTGGTCACTGTGAACTCCAGGATTACTTGCTGTATGCAAGTATTGTTTCCCCAATGAATACAGTCAGGGAGGCGCCGTTATGGCCTTCGTTGAATGTTTCCTTTATACAGTTTGATACTTTGAGCAGACTGAGAGCCATGCTTTTACAGCAAACCGTACTCTTAACCTCCGCTCGAGAGCCCTTTGATCTTCAAATCGCAAGGACCTCGACTGAGCTACAGGCACTTATACGTACAAACTGCCCCTTTCATTTCGCAGAAATGGTGGGTCGTATCTTTAACATGTCTGATACGAGTGGTATTGTACACCTATTTAAGACCATAGGGTCAGGATTTCTAAGCACCTTTCAGACAATCCTCGGAGTTATTCCAAATTTTATACACTCCGTATTGGGAAGCGTTTTTGGAGGTCTTCCGCTGATCCTGCTTTCTATCGCAGGAATCCTGATTGTCATTTTTCTGCTCCGCAATGGACGGCCCAAATACCAATGAGATGGCAAAAGCGCTCCTGGAGTGCAAATACTGTGAGCGCATGGCACAGCATCTTTGGCACACCTTGCCTACGGGAACTGAGTGCCTCTTGGTTCCTATCGCTTAGACCTGTCGGGATGGACTGCATCTTACCTGTTCTTCGATGCCTGTTTCGCAGTGAAGAATGCGTGTTGGATTTCTGTCTGACACTTGCATCGGACACGCCTGCGGACTTGAATACCAGGCTGGGACTCCTGAGGGCCCATGCTCGGCAATGTCCCCAGTTTATTCCCATATTGATGGCTGCATTCTACGAGAATCCGCAGGTGCCTTTTACAACTGGGTTGAGCATCAGCTCTTCCACTAGCACTCAGGTTTCGACAACAGCACCGGCTGCCTCTACACCAGCTATTGGCAGCTCTGAATATCATTTGTGCTCCATTGACGTACTCTGCGAGGTGTTACAAGGACCGTCCTCTGCAGTGGCAAGCAACGACAACGTTGCTTCTCCCAGCCAGGACACTTAATCTATAATGGACTCATTGTGTGCTGGGAAAGAATTCGGAATTTTTCCTTTTTAATTTCAAGCCTCAGCTAAATTTGGAACACTTCCTCAAATTGACACTTTCGCTGGAAAAGCATGGCCTTCTAACGCTTGTAGTGGTTCAGCTTCCATAAACGAACTCAACTAGGACTTTGGCTTAAAGTGACATTTCCAATACTAGCTTCCGAAAATAATTTTTTTCTCCCCCCCGCTGAGACTGTTTTTAAATGGTTTTAATGACAATATTTTATGAAGCTCACTGATAGTTTTATGCGCTGCTACCTAGTAAAACGAGTAGTTCGCTAGCATTTTTATCATCGTTGACTGTTCGGAAGAGGAGTGGGTGTTATGTTTCATATAGGTACCCTAATATAGGTCCGGGTAATATCATACACCTTCACCTACATTATCTCCCTTATACTACACAGTAATGAGCCTTTAGGATTGAACATTTACCTAGTTCTATTCCTGGGCGCAGAAGGAGGGTTTTCCCTGAACAATAGCGTCCTATAACTTCATCAATGGACTCATACAGTATGAATGAATATTCATGAGGGTTCTTGGAAACCAGGTAGGGGCTACACCACCTGCATAATATCTACTTACAAGGTTCATCCCATACGTCATCCTCAAATCCAACAATGGCAAATACAAGAAACAAGAGACAAAGAAACCCTAGATACTTTTTTGTATAAATACAGCACATCTTGCTAGGGTTAGTAGAGGGAACTGAGACTTCCAGGTCGACACACTGACCAGAGATGCTGAGGCTCCTGCAAGCAGACGCTCCAGCTGACAGTGGTCTAACACATCTCTTGCGGGGTGTCCAAATCGAGACCAGGACGGGGTCCCACACTCTCTCTCTCCAGGTAATGGGGTTCGACCAAATCCTAGAGGGATTCTTGGCTTCACACCTACTCACATGCAAGGTACACTTAGGTACATTTAGATAGGCATTTTAGGAGTAAGCGCACTTTTATCATGCATTTTATATTCATGTATGTATCCATGATTATTGCAAGATGGTAGAAATGTACTATCTTTTATTTTCACTGTACTGCTAATCATATATATCTGCTACTGTCTAACGGTTGTTGCAGCACACCTATTTTACACTAGAAGAACAACTGTGCAATTCTTATTGTAACACGCCCGACTGTTTCTTCTGTGTAACTCTCTGAGACCGAACAAGTGAGCACGAGTGACTGAGCGAAAAGTAGTACATTGTTTCCACGATCCTGAGGGATCAGGGTTGTCATGTTCTAAGGTTGCCAGAAACTATTCTCTCCCTTATAAGAGGAGACACTAATGGCACTGTGAGCTAGCTAATGCAAACAGGCTAACATTTTCGGTGGGGGTGTTCAGAGTCAGTCTGCCACCAAGCCCACAGTTCATGTTATCCGAACGCGCAGATTCTGTATAGGTTATATATAGGAACTACACGACACTTCATTCCCACGGTAACACACGAAGACGGCAAACATTGTCTACAAGCATTCTACTACATTGCAACTATTCATATACATTAGTCTCACATGAGCTTCACATTTTCCTGCATACACTATTTTCTCAATATACTGTTAATATTCATTATTGTGAATGAGTGACAGCAAAAACTAACTGAATGCGATGAGAACAGGTACTTTAAGAAGGAAAGAAAACATTTATTTAACTCAGCACATTCTACGAAGATGACATGTCTAAGGAAGTTAACATGAATTATTTAATTAATAATGCACCGTGCAACATCTTGCTAAAACATGTATTTATTTGAGGAAAGTTAAAATCAAAAGCAAATGCAGAGCGATAGTAAATAAATGAGCCTAGCCTAACATGACAATGAAAATACGATAGAAATGGATGCATACTGCAAAAATAAATCAGGCTAATCATGCTACACGTTAATTTTGCACGTTTAAAAAAGGGCACATTTTCCATTTTCCTGTTTCTTTGAGCATTACTCGTGTTAATGTTTAACAAGCTAACCAAAATATTTTGAAGATAATGTTTCTTGCTTTATTAAGTCCATCCAACAGATGGTTTTTAAAACCATCACACTATTTGATTTCCCATGTGAGTTCAATTTCAGAGAGCACCTTCATCATCAGTCAAATCCCTCTAAATTTCACCGATTTCATGTAATCATCATTCATAATCCCTGTCAAACCTAAATCTTTCTCATATAACTTTCTTTGCATTCTTTCTTGTCTTTTGTGTAAAATATATATACAGCTCATAAACAAAGCATAAAGAATTATTAGGCTCAGTCCTAATAGGATTATTGGAATTAGTATAGCCTTCAATATTCCTTTCCCTGCTGTTGAAATCCAATTTCCAATTGTTTGCACTCCTTTCCCAAAATTCTCAAAAACACTTGGGGGGATATTCACAAGAACGTGTGCTAAATATCACCCAAAAATGTTAACGCAACTTTACACATCGCAGTCCATCGCGGGAAAATAACCCCGTGTTAACGTGGAATTCACAACATGGCGGTACCATGCGATAGTCTCCTGAAACCGCGGGCAATGTCCGCGATACAACCACCGCGACGGCGATAAAAATACAAACCCCAACACCAAAAAACGTGCGATGAGCCTATTCGCGATGAGGAAATCAGCGATAAGCAGCGCCAGGCCTGCCATACACACACGGCAGGCGGGAAAATCACTACAAAAGGAGAAAAAACACACAAACACAAAATGACCAACACCCAAGCACCATGGAGGCAGCCGGAGCAGGCGCAGAGGACGAGCGCAACCCCACAAGTAACCCGGACGACCAGCCCGGGACCACGGTGACAGGGAAGGGCAAGGACAAAAAGAAGAGGAAGACAAAGTACAGTCCGCAGGAGAATCGGATCCTGGTCACGGAGGTGATAGAACACCATCAACAACTGTTCATCGCCTCCAATGTGTCATTGGGCACCAGAAATGGATTATGGCGGGCCATCCTGGACAAGGTGAATGCCGTCGGAGAGCACAAGAGGTCAATGGACGAGGTCAAGAGGCGATGGAATGACATCAAGCGCAAGACCAAGGAGAAACTCGCAGCCAACCAGAAGGCAGCAATGCAGACTGGAGGTGGGAGGCCTGCACCACAGCAGGAGCTGGATGACATGGAGGAGCTGGTGTCGACAGTCATCAGTGTGGAGACCGTGGCAGGAGTCGGGGGACCGGACACTGCTCGACAGGACACAACACAACCGCAACAGGGTGAGTGACCACCAGGTACTGGGGGACGGGGGAGATGGCCACAATGGCACACATGCACAATCAAGCAGAGCACAGTGCACACCCACAATGACTCTGGATCATGGCCCTGAGCCACAGACTGTCACAATGTACAATGCCATGCTGTCTGAATGTGAACCTGTACCATGCGGCTACATACATGCGGACACATTGTAATACACCATCTCCCCTTCACATTGCAGGGGCACCGTCAACACCTCCTGCAGAGCAGTCCCAGCCACTCTTCACTGATGACGAGGAGGACACCACCAGCATCGACACCCAAGCCCTCCAAGACATCATTGAACTCATCCGCCAATCACCTCCAGGACCAAGGCAGCCCAGCTGCATCGAGGAGACCCCACCCACTCCACAAACCACCCAGCAGGAGGCACCCACAACCCCGGCTGTCTCCCAAGACCCCCAGGAACAACACATGGCCTTCCAACGCCTTGTGCTGGAGGGCCAGAGGGAGACGGTTGAGCAGGTGCGGGTGGGGTTCGACCTCATGGCTACCAAGCTGGACGCCATCCATGGGTGTCTAGGTCCCATCAGGGACCAGCTCCAGTCCCTAACGGACACCCACGGCCCGCTCCATGGTCTCCAACGAGCCATGACTGACATCGCTGGAGTCCTGACTCGGAGACAAAAACACCTGTCCGCTCAGAGTGGCTCCAGCGATTCTAGCCGTGCGGAGGCTCATGGAGGACATGGTGCGGATGGAGGCGGAAAGGATGGCAGCCACCCCTGCACATCAGCGAAATATAGCTGGGATCTACCAGGCCCTGCATGTCCTCATCATGGCATTGCTGCCACAAGGCATGGCGATGATGAATGCTGCTGCCCCCACACTATCCACATCTCTGCCCCCTGGTGTGTCAGTGCCTCCCAGTGCGGCAGGCGTATCCACTCCGGCACCTGATGTGTCACTGCCACACAGTGCGGCCGACAATCCTCCTCCGGCCCCTGATGCGTCAGTGGCACACAGTGGCGCAGCCGGTACTGCAACACCCACAGGTGGGGCAGAGCACACATCTGAGGATGAGGACGTGGATGAGCTTGGGTTCAGAAGGAGGCACTAGCATTCATGTCCGCCACCTTGCCTGTTTCTGCTTGGTGCCGCACATGGCCCCATGTCCTGCCACTGACCCCTGATACACTCCGCTGCACTCACCTTGGACCGCGACATGGACGGCCATATCCTGTTCGATGACCAATGACACGGCGACCAGACTGCGGACTGTACCCTTCCTCTTCCGCAGTACTTGTCATCCCCGGATGGACTCTGGCTGGCCCTCCACGGGCCCATATTGTGTAGTGTGCTTGGCATGGACCTGTACTGCTCCAGCTGCAATACTCCACCGGATGTGCAATAAACATCCAGAAACTCACTGCTGTGTCATGTCTTTCATCATTCATATATGAATGTGTGGATGAATGTAGGGACAGTGATTTCCCTCACATCAATGATGCTCATCTAGTGGGATGCCAGTCACAGTGTGCCACATTGCCTATTGTGTTCCGCTTGCCGTGGACACTACAACAGGGACACATGCATTAGTCACTTCCTTGTCCGGACATGGACTGAACCACGCCCTGAGCCCCCGAGTCATTGTTGCAAGCCCTGCGCTGGTCCGGCATACACCAGGCCAGACCACTCCGCCTACGCTCAGAGGGGGGGCCCACATAGCTACATGTCGCAGGCGTACACACTGGTGGTATGCAGGTCACAGGTCTAGTTGTCAGCATGTCACGGCCACTCCCTGAGGGCAGGTTTGCACACACACCACACCCATCCGGCACAGGCGTCACAGGCCATGTGACCCCACCAATATAAGGGGCCGACAACGTCACATTCCCCACTGCCGGTGGTGACTGGATGACGGACGCTCCACGGTTCTCAATCATAAAGGGCCCATGAGTTGTTGCGCACAGGGTTGGTCGCACCCGAAGCCTTGTGCCCGTCACGGGCCTACCACCACGTGGTGCTGACTGGGGTTGCACAGGGTTAGTGGCACCCGAAGCCTTGCGCCCGTCACGGGCCTACCACCACGTGGCGCTGACTGGGGTTGCACAGGGTTAGTGGCACCCGAAGCCTTGCACCCGTCACGGGCCTACCACCATGTGGCGCTGACTGGGGTTGCACAGGGTTAGTGGCACCGAAATAGCTGAGTGGGTGTGCAGCCTGCGATGATGACGTGTGCACTGATGTGGTCTCTGCCATTGATGACTCAGGACTCAGCGTCATGTGTGGGACCTGCTGTGCCGCGGGGCGGCTCCGCATGATGTGGACCATGCCATGGTGGCGGGACCGGGGCCTGGAGCTTGCACGGGCATGTGGTGTGCCCACTGGTGGACACACCGTTGGCGGCAGGTGAGCAGTGGGCCCGGGGTGCACAAGTGCGGACAGCCAGCGCTGGCCGGCGGGAGGGGGTGGGGTGCGGCTGCATGCGTGCGCAGGGACAGACAGGCGTTGTTGCTGTGTGATGGATTCTGCCATGATTGACTCTGGCCTCGATTACAGGTTGCAGACCTGGTGGCTTGCAGTGTATCCCAGCACGTGGTTGGAGACACACCGGTGGCAGCAGGTGAACAGTGGGGCCTGGGTGCGCAGGGGCAGCGGTGTCTCTCTCCCTCTCCCTTCCTTCCCTCTCTCTCTCACTCTCTCTCTCCCTTCCTTTCCTTCTCTCTCTCTCTCTCTCTCACTCTCACTCTCTCTCCTTTCCTTCCCTCTCTCTCTCACTCTCTCTCTCCCTTCCTTTCCTTCTCTCTCTCTCACTCTCACTCTCTCTCCTTTCCTTCCCTCTCTCTCTCTCTCTCACTCTCCCTCTCCCTTCCTTTCCTTCTTTCTCTCTCACTCTCACTCTCTCTCCTTTCCTTCCCTCTATCACTCTCTCTCTCTCCCTTCCTTTCCTTCTCTCTCTTTCTCTCTCTGCCTTTCTTTCATTTTCTGTTTCTCTGTGTCTCGCTCCTTTGATGTGCGCATGGCACACGTTCTGATTTTGTGCTTTGTTTTCCAGGCTGTGACATCGAGATTGTCCCGGACGGACCCGACAGGAGTCTTCCGCATTGGTGTTTTGTGTTGTATTTCAATAACGTTTTTGGTTGTTACTTCAGTGCTGTGTGACTGTTTCTCGTTCTTCTGGCCACACATGTGTGTTATTTTTTGTCAATGTGCGTCATCAGGCGCTTTTTGTGGCTCTTGTGTCGTGCACGGTATGTGTATGTCGGGGGGGCCGGGAGGGCCTGGGGGGGTGGCAGTAGGTGTTGTGGCCCTCATGGGTATCGGAGCTGCATGATCATTGTCTCCATGGCATCTGTGGGTCTTCAGGTGTGGCTCTTGGCTGGGCTCCCTTTCATGCTGCAGGTAGTCGTCCTGCTTTACACCAGCAAAAGGCAGGTGTTAAATCCCTGGTGCTACCGCGGCTTATCGCCTGTTTTTGGTTCGCATCGCAGATCTGGCAGTTCATTGTGGAAAGTGCTGTTGTGGTTTTTTCGTACGCCTACTCTGCATCTCATTAGGGTTAGTTGGTGGTGTCCACCATGGTGTTAAATTTTGGGGCAGTTGTCACAGGAATACTAGTGATGTCTGCAGTTTGCACCCGCTTGTGAATGGGGTGTTAAATCTATCTCCACTTTTGATGAGTTAAGGTGGCGATAAATCGGAGATAAGTCCTTGTGAATATCCCCCTTGGTGTTTCCAATTCATGTACTTCAGGTTGTAAACCTGAAATGTTTTTGAATAATCTTCTATTTCTTTACTCTCATCTGGTATGTCTGTTCAGCAATGGGTTAATTTTAGCAGTTTGCAGACACCGCCCTTCTCAGCGAGTAAGATGTCTAGTGCAGGTCGGTCTTGGAGTACGATAGACCTTATAGCAATTAGTTCAGTGTTAATTATAAGCAAAGCTCCAGATGTGCTTGTTGCCATTTTGTCAGCAACGGAAGCTAACTTTCTAATCTTTTTGTTATTTAAAATGACACCTACAGTTGGAATAATTGCTCGAAATGTGTCTCCTGTTAATCCTGCTCCAGTCTCAGCATTTCGTTTTTGTCTATGTGATGGTGTCATTGTTACTGCATCCAAAATTTCCACATGATACATTTTAGGAATTAGTATACCTAGGCAAGAAATACCCTCCCAATCAGTTGGCAATAAGAAGTAAGCATTTAAGCCACAAATATAGCAAACTCCATGAATTGCATTCTCACCCCCCTGCAATATTTGTCATGATCCCAGTGCTAGTTAAAATGTGTGCTCGCAGCTGCTAATCACTACATGTCTAGTTAGCTTAGGTGTCCTCCTTCTGTAAGCGCAGATCTTCCGCTTGTGTTGGCTTTCTAATATTAATTTAGGATAGAACATCTTCTTTCGAAATTTATTCTCCTCTTTCTCCCGAGCATTTTCTAAAACATCGCTACTCTTATCACTGGTCCGTGTTATGTTAGTGTATCATTCTTCTAGAGCCATTATATATATATCTTTTCCACAGGCCACATTAAATAGGTTAAGTTATTCTGATAGGCTTGTACACTATCTATTGACCTAATACCATGCAGAATCCATTTATTTTGCTTGCGGGTGTAAATTCATGCTTTCCATCAAAGGGACTTGGGAAAGTAACAGATCATAGTTGGAGTAAAAGTATTCAAAATGTCCTCTTCTCTAAACTAAAGAGAGCAGAATGCTACACGAAATTGCAGAAGACAAAGGCTTGTAATAATATATTTCTTCAGAAACTGATGTAAGTAAGTGTGCGCAGATATAGCAGTTCTTAGCATCCATAGCATTAGTGCATTCTTGAACTAATCTAGAGTTTACATTTGTAGAGGAATCATCTTTCTAATAACTCACAAAGGTACTATTTATATTTATAAATGTATATAAATATATAAATAGTACTGTGGAGTTCATAATTGCTGTTGTACGAAAACTGCACATATAATATATTTACACTTATTTCTAATGCAACACATTTTCTCTGAGTCACTTTCACGCTTCTTTAGTTAAAGAATTTGCTGCTTTTCTTTTTTGTTTCTTTTATTAGTCTTTTTAGAGTTTGGTTACTAAGCATACAATCCTTAACCCTACTCTGTGTTCTTCTAAAATGTTATCCCTATTCTTCTATTTCTCACTAGGTCCTAGGTTAATGTTCTGTAAAATATAAGACTAAAATAGTAAAGGTCTAACAGCACATTTTCGTTTAGTCAATAATTTCTTTAAAGTCTCTTCTTTTTGCTTCTTTTAAAATTCTTCTTCCCTTAATCATTTAGATTGTTCTCAAGTTCAGGATTTACTTTGCACAAATCTTTCAAAGTGACATTCAATGCTGTATTCACGTAATATGACCATTCAGGTGCTGAATCCCTGCGACAAGGCACCCTTGCTTTTTGGATCTTCTCAGAGATTTTTCCTTTTGTTCTATACCACTATCGTCACTGGAGTTGGTTTCTTCAGGTATAATCTGTAGTATTGGTGTTACAGATGAGCTTCTTCTCTGGGCTTTATGGCTTTATTTTTGTGGCCACTTAGCTTGTCGATTCACTCTCTTTGATCTTGTGCTCATTTCCTCTTCTGGATCTTCTATTTGGGCAGAAGTAGTTTCAGGCCACATTCGTTCTGAGGAGTACTCTATGCTTCTTTTTCATCAGAAACTTCTATTCCATTCTGCATTATTTCAGATACTCACATTTCTCTTTCAGTCTGCTGATTTTCACTCTTCTCTTCCTCCTGCTGCTGCTCAGGCAAAGGTGCTGTTGGTCTAGGTAGACTCTCAGGAATTGGCGCAGTTACCAAAAGCTCTTCTTACAGGATCATAGACCGCTAATGTGTCATCTGGGTTTCTCACCTTCTTGGTGTACGAAGCATGAATCCAGTTGGCAATCTGAGCACACTTAACAGCAGTATTTGTTGTCAGCATCACCTGGAAGGGGCCTTTCCATCTGGGCTCTAGACAAGTCTTCCGAACGTGCCTCTTGATCACGACCCAATCATCAGGGCTAAGTTCGTGGCACTGTTCTTGATGCGGATCTTGAGTGGTCGCTAAAACTTGATGAGAGATAGAATGGACCACATCAGCCAAACCTTTGCAGTACTCCAAGATAATGTTGTCAGTGATATTCAAAAGAGCATTTGCAGGAACAGCTGGCAATCTCATGACCCTTCCAATCAGTATCTTGTGTGGAGACAGACCCGTCTTCCTGTCTGGAGTACTTTGAATGCTCATTAACACCAAAGGTAAAGCTTCTGGCCATTTCAAAGAAGCTGAAGCACAGACCTTTACTAATCTGAATTTGATAGTTCCCTTCACCGGTTCAACTATCCCAGAAGCTTGAGGTGTGTAACAGCAGTGTAGTCGTTGCTCAATTTGTAATGCGGTGCAGATCATTTTCAGAACTTCATTATTGAAATGAGTTCCTCTATCTGACTCAAGAGAAATCGGCATTCCATACCTAGGGATCAGTTCACGTAATAACAGCAACACTGTGAGAATGTCATTTCTCTGAGTTGGGTAGGCTTCCACCCACCTCGAGAAAATGCACACAATTACCAGGACATATCTCATCCCATTGTAACCTGGCATTTTGATAAAGTCCATCTGCTCTCTGTAAAATGGTCCACCTGATCTCAATATGTGTGTCAGTGTAACATATGTCCTCTTCCCTGCATTCATTTGTTGACATATGACACACCTATGACAAATGTCTTCAGCAAACTTTCAAAATCTTGTATTAAACCAACTCTGCCCGAAAAGCCACACTATGCAATCCCTTCCTAAATGTGTGTACCCATGGTAATACAGTGTCATTGGAAACAACAAGCTATCAGGCAAAACTGGTCTCCGATCAGCCAACATACATATGCCGTTTGTGTTTTTCTCACAACCTGCTTTTATCCATTTATTTTGTTCTGCTTCTGAAACATTTTCCTGCCTCGTTTTAACTTGTCCCAGTTGTCTGTGACTCTCATCAACATTGTGAATGAACTCTCTTCTTCGGAGTGACATGTGAAATTTCCATTAAATGTGCAAACTAACGAAGCACATACCTCACTACTGAGGTATAGCAATATATCTATTCCCACTTTGGTGTGCTGCACACTTAACAACTGCTATTTCACTGGGCAGCTGCAAAGCTTCCAATAGACTTTTAACATGATTTATATTCCAGATCAGAGTGTTTGCAGAAGTTAAAAAGCCTCTTTGCGACCATAACTGTCCAAAATCATGGACAACACCAAATCCATACTGGCTGTCTATAAAAATTGTGACTCTCATTTGTGCGGTTAAACTGCAGACTCTGGTAAGAGTGATTAATTCATCAACTTGAGATGAGTTAACTTCTTGAAGCCAGAAAGCTTCAACAACATCATTTACGGTGCATAGTGCATATGCTTCTCTTAGTGTAACATCGTTACCTCTTAAGCATGAGCCTTCTACAAATAGTACATGGTCAGACTCAATTAGGGATTCTTCCTTAATCTCAGGTCTTGGTTTGGTGCATGATCCATGACATGTAAACAATCATGTTCAACTTCATCACAATCAATATAATTTATAGGCAACAAAATTGAAGGGCTCAGTACACTACATCTCTTTAGAACCACATTATTGCAAGACAAAATAGTTTGCTCGTATTTTGTCAAGCGATTATGAGTTAGGTACTGGGTTTACAATAGCTCCACAGAGTTCGGGACCATAACAGTGAAAGGGTATCCCATCAGTATGCTCTCACTCTACTCCAAACTAGTGCTTACTGCAGCTACTGCTTTCAGGCAATCGGGAAGACCTGCAGCCATGGGATCAAGCGCTGTTGAAAAATACGCAATAGGTTTTCGGGCATTACCATGAACCTTTGTAAGTACTGAGAGAGCACACCCATCTCTCTCACTGCAAAGTAATGTGAATTCTTTTGAATAATCAGAAATTCCTAGAGCAGGGTCATGACACAATTTGTCTACTCCAGGAACATCTTTGAGCATTTGTTGTCCCATGGGATCGGATCTAACACATCCTCACATGTCAACCTCACTAAAGGCTTTGCCATGATGGAAAAGTGTGGTATCCAATGCCTGCAGTAGCCAACCATTCCCAAGGGTATTGTGACTTCTTTTTGCGATCCCAGTGAATTCATCTGCAAGATGGCTTCCACTCTCTCTGGTGACACCTTTCTAGCTCCTTTCAATATAATGTACCCCAGAAATTGACCTTCTTTCTGACAGTACTGTAGCTTTCCTGGAGACACTTTGTGTCAGTTCTCAGCCAGATGGTTCAACAAAGCAATGGAGTCTTGTTAACAAGCCTCTTGCGTCTCTGATGCCACAATCAAATCATCAATGTATTGGACGACAGTTGACTTGCTGGGTATGTGTAGGGTCTCCAGACTTTTCTTCAGAATCTGGTTGAACATAGATGGGCTCTCTGTATACCCTTGTGGGGCACGACACCATGCTAATACCTTCTGTTGGAACATGAAGGAAAAAAGGTACTGACTTTCCTCGTGCAATGGCACTGAGAAGAAAGCCTGCCACAGGTCAATGACCGTAAATCATTGTGCAGTACACGGGATATGAAAGAATATGGTGGCTGGATTCAGTACCATGGGGCAACATGGAATTACTATTTTATTAAATCTTCACAAATCCTGCACTGTTCTACATTTCCCATTAGGTTTCTGTAAACCCATGGTTGGAGCATTACATGGACTCCCAACCAATTCCCTTAATATTCCGTTCTCCAGCATATCTTCCATGACTGGCATTATTCCTGCAATGGCTTCTG
Source organism: Calotriton arnoldi (assembly GCA_963921515.1). Classification (NCBI taxonomy): domain Eukaryota; kingdom Metazoa; phylum Chordata; class Amphibia; order Caudata; family Salamandridae; genus Calotriton; species Calotriton arnoldi. The sequence continues at coordinate 1,429,384 of CAWUFW010003795.1, read as the reverse complement.
ATGCCAGATGTTACGTGTGTGTTCTGGAACACACTGCGTTTGGCTTTACAGCAACTCAGACTGATTCTACACCTTTTATTAGCCCAATATCTTTCCCTGTAAAATCCCAGACTTCAGGATTCACTGTCTCTTTCATCAGGTAATTCTTCAATAGTGAACAAAGGAAACTCTCCAATTTAGTCTTCCTGTTTAATCAATTTGTAAACTACATCCTCATCATGAGTTTGGAAAGCAACACCATCTGGCATGCAGTAAAGGGTACAATTTATTTTGCACAGCAAATCTCTTCCTAAGAGATTCTCAGGGCTAGAATCCCAAACAACAAACTGGTGTTTTTCTTCAAATGAACCTATTTTCACAGGTACCTTTTCTGACATAGGATTTCTTAATTGTTTATTTGTAACTCCCACAACTTGGGTTGTTTTCCCAGAAAGAAGTAGATCTGGAACTTCCACAGTTCTCATTGTGGACCTAGTAGCTCCGGTATCAATTAAAAATTATACTGGGTGGCCACATACTTCTGCATCCAGGTATGGACCACTCTGGTCTACCTCTAAGACTGCGCCAAGCATGCAATCTTTCTCCTCTCTCAAGCACCATCATTGGGATTTATCAGAACCTGAACCATCAATTTCGAAAAATGGATATTGCTGTAATGCATTTGGGTTAGAATTTTGAAATTGTGGCATGGAATTTTGGAAATAGTCTGTGTTCATTTTTGGCAGCTGATTTAAATCAAAACAGGGGTTTCCTACTCTTTGGGAATTCGTATGAACTGGGGGGTGGGCATCATTGGAGTCAGACCTTGCATAGGCATTTGAGCTTGTGGTGCGGGCATGTTTGACATCTGCATTCCTTTTGGCATCTGTGCATTTCCGACATTATTATTAGGATTGTACCTGCATTCTCTCTCCCAGTGTCCAATTTTATGACAGACGTGACATTGTTTTTCATTGCAGCAATGCCTGTTCCAGAACCTGAACCCACAAGAACACCTCTACCTCTACTGGCTAAATCCTCCTGGATTTCCCTGAAAACCAACCTGTGGAACAACAACTCCTTGCATATTCATTTGTTGTCCTGTAAATGAAGGATACTGAAAAGTCTTCTGAGCCAAGTTTGTTTATGCCAACATAAACTTTTCTTTGATCTTTTTCTGATTCATGTCTAACTCATTGCTACAATATTTAGCATACCTCAAACTTTTGTCCAGCGACTTGTTCTGCCAACAAATCACACTTTGAGTTATGTGTGTGCAAATCTCTGGTTTTAACCCCAAAACAAACTGTGACACAAAAATCCCCATATCCTTCTCCTCAGGATATTCTCATCCACTGTGCTGCTGAAATACCTGCAACAACCGTTCCCTGTGTTCATGCACTGTCTCTTTTGGCTCTTGAGTGGTTCATATAATTTTAAGCAAATCCAAATCATTTGGTGGCAGTCTACCCTTCAGGAAAGTATCACTGCCTCATACTTCTTCATTACTAAAGGAGATGGTGCATTCATTCTAGTTTCCCTCACTGGTTCTTCTTTTGGCCATTGTCCTGCAATTTTAAATTCAACCCACAAGTCAGTATGTACTACTGTATCGAAAAACATATTCAAATCTGTCCACAACACCTTGAAAATTTTAATGAACTGCTCACTTTGCACATACCATTGCCCTGGCTTATCTCTCAATTTGGTGAAATTGCTTGTAAATGCAGTCAAATCACCTCTACTCCAAGGAACTTGTACATACATTCCGCCTGCATTTTCTCTAAGTGGAAATGCTGTAATCTCTCCTACGCTTCCCTCATCTTGTTTCCTTTCCATAGCTTCCTCTCTTTTTTTCTTCACATGTCACGTTTCTTTGCCCATTTCATTTCCAGTTTCTCAACTTCACTCCATTTTCAAATGCATTTGACCAGTTCTGAAATGTGTAAACCCATTCCTGAAACTCTCACGTTTTCTAATGCTGGGTCACCTAATTGAAGTTTGTAGCTTCTTCATAGGTGATCGTTTTTCTGGAGTTTGATTTCATATTTCTGAACTACTTTTGCTAATCTATCATACAACACTGCTGCTCTTCGTGTGATTTCTTTAAACAGGTAAATTAATTGCTTTCTTTGGTATTGATTGATAGGATCAAATTCTGAGCATCCTCTTACTATTTCTTCAAATTCCATCTTCAATTTGGCCACATTGATTGCTTCCTCCGTTGCTGAATCTTGTCTTTCTACTGCCTTGGTGCTTTCTATCTTCCGAATTTCCTGCTGCTTCTTCTAGCCATACTGGTTCATTCCCTTCTGTAGAAGCAGTAATGTCACCAGGAGCAATCTGAGTTGTGAAGATAAAGATCCCTCCATCTATCAGTTCTTGTACTGTCTATGGGGGTCTCCACACATCAATCTGGGAATTTTGTAAAGTTGAGACAAATCCTGTGGAAGGGACACCTCCAACAACTTGAGGAGCTTTGGCCTTAAATTCACATTTGGAGGAGCAATTGCAGTAAAGCTGGATATTATCAGGGCATTTATGGGAGTTATCTATGCATTCCAGTTGTACTGGTAAGCATTGGAGTTGCAACCTATGGTTGAGCCACAGCTGGCGGGACATTTTAGAGAATCTGTATAGGTCTTTCAATCTGGGCCAAACTTGGATCTGCAGGAGCAGTTGCCATAGTGGCACTCGCATCAGCACTAGAGTCTCTGTGAATCATAGGAGTTGTATATGGTGGAGTTCTCAATGTCAACATCTGTTCTAAAATCTCATCTCTAGAATCCGTGTCTGAATCATCCCCATCTTTCTGTTTTTGATTTTTCTCTTCTGCCTGCTTTGCTATTGATCCAGTGCAACCCCTAAATTCTGAAACCAGGAACCAAGAGAAATCTCATCACACATAAATTGCTTTACCAAACAACGGGCCCATCATACATTACCCATAAATGATCCCTGAGGACAGGCGCTGGATTTTGGGGGGTTTATTTTGTCAGTTTTATTAAGTTCAACACTACACTTCACATTAATAACATTTGTATAAAATGCAATCTATTTGTAATATTTAACTTTCTTCTTCCTTTGGTCGATGGACCATTAGTTGAAGAGTTGATGGTGACTATGATTAACTAAACAGTTTAATACTTAACTAAGTAACCACAAAGTCACTTTTTCAGTTAATGATTTTGTATTAATAAATGCTCCAAAATTGTTTATCAGTGCATACACAAGATTGCATATAAGAGAACAAATTATCAAGCAATGTAATCAAAATGAATCATTTGCATCGATATCAAAGCGTGCATAGGAATGGGGAAGAGAAGGTACAGCATAAATACTTGCGGAAATATACTTGCAAATCAAAGCAATCAAGGAGGGTAATACCCACAAAAAGATCAGGAAACCCACTTCCTTGGCCGAGGTTGTGGCAAGAGGTCCACAGAGATAGGCTCTGAGGAAAAAAATAACAGGACAGATGCAGCAAAGATTACTATACTAACAATTAAATTTATCTCCCACTTAATCTACCTCCTCGGTCGCAGTCTCCTCCCAAGCACACCCGTGACGTTCTCGTACCTAAAGATTCTCTGTTCTGTGCGGGTCTGCTCTCTCTGTCTTGGATCTTCTCTCTGATCTGTCGCATCAGACTGCTCTGCTATACTGGACCGCACTGCTTCACCATACTGCCTTGCCACACCCCTATTGGGATATCTATTATACTCTTCTCTCTAGCACGCTATCTTACAATGTTGCAGTATCAGTAAAAACTCGGACTATGATTGGTTGTCATACTAGGGTCGCCTCATCCAGTTCTCCCCACAAATCCATCCTATACCGGTTCTAACAAAGGAAGGATTTAAGACAAATGCATTTCATAAACTACTAGTATTCATATTTATACATTCGGCTACAATGTTAATATCAACATCCGTCTTCACATTCGAATTGCACGTAGTGATGGCTGTTTCCACAGTCGCTGTCGCATCTTGGCACATAAACAATAAGGCACAGGTCAACATGGCCTTCACATGGATTGCATCATCTGGAACACTCTGTAGTCTGCGAGCAGGCAACCCAATTTGGCACATGCGCATTCCACACCGACTAGGCCAGCCACATGCTGGTTTCAACGAGAGGCCATTTCATGCAGGCCCAATCCCGTACTAAAATAAACAAACACAAAAGAATATTCATTCATGGAAATAAACCCATTATGTTTACCTCCCACATACTAATACCCTGTATTAATTAAATCCTAGCAAAAGCTATTAGTTTAAAGCAGACTTTTTATTATTCGTGCACAACATGCAAAATGTGCAATGTACAACACAGCATAAACATACAGTAGTACGGTTTTTCAATGAGCAAACAATTAATACGTACTTATGCCAACATGGTTTAGTATATTATATAAAATGCGTTTGGCCCTTATGTAAATGTGTGCATCCCGTGTTGATTAGTTCATGCAGTCAATACATTATTATGGAGTTGCTTGACTTTATGAGGATGTATTTTACCAACCTCACTCCATCAATCCCCCTTTGATAGTTTTACCATCATAAAATCCCAAAACATACGGTTTTTCAAGTTATATAGTTGTTATTTTGTCTTTTGACCCTTGCTCTTTACATTTTTCATACAATTTTTCTTTAAATCCTTCCATCTCTATCTCTCTTTCCCTTTCTTTATGTTCTTTACTCAATTTCCTTTCTTTCTTTTCTTTGCGTCTCTTCTTCACACAAACATAAGTCATTAGTACCATGAGTATCATAATGACTACAAAAGCTACTGGTACTATTATTTTTGCAACTAAGGAACTACCTATAGAAGAAAACCAATTGCTTATAGTAGAGAAGCTTTTACTTAGTCTCTCCCAAACACCATCAACCTCTAGTTGAGTTACTTCTTTATGCAAATTAGTGATATTCTGAATGTATCCTTCCAAATTCTAATTTTTATCTGGAATGTAAGTGCAACAATGTTGAACTTTTAGCATTCCACAGACTCCACCCTCTTTTGCCAACAATATATCAAGGGCAAGTCGATTTTGCATAACCATGGATCTCATGGCAATCATTTCAGTGTCAATCATCAAGAATCCTCCAGCAGTATCTGTTGATAAACGATCAACCACTGTGGACAATTGTCGAATTTTGTATGCATTCAGTGTAACTCCAACTCCAGGTATCAATGCTCCAAATATATCACCTACAATTTCTGAAAAACTTTCTCTTTTTACACGTTTTAGTCCTTGCCTTACTTCATCGATTCCATTTGTGTTTTTGTCTACATGATAGACTTTTGGAAAGACAATCCCAAGGTAACATGTCCCATACCAGTGATCTGGCAATCGATAATAGGCTTTCCTCCCACAGACATAATATATACCAGGCAAGACAGGGTCAGTTCCTCCCTTTAATCCCCAACCCCCAAAAATGTTATAGGTATCTTCACATTCACTGGAACCGATGAAATAGGAATTATTATTAGTCTTCTCCCTACGTAAGCATAATTTTCCCTTCTGTGACCAATCCAAAGCCATTGCAGCATAAGTCTCACTTTTGTCATAGTTGCCTTCTCTGAAAACCCAAGGTGGTGTTTTCAATTTCTCTTCAACAGATTTTCTCTGAAACTTAGCCCTTCTTTCCTCTACCATCTCTAAAAATATTTTCTCTTCTCTTTCCAGTCTACATGTTAAGTTATTTTTCTTAGCATAGGCTATATCTAAATGTTTTGTTGTCAAGAAGAAATCTCCCATGACATTTGCATGTGCTATTTTATTCAAGTCAGGTACTACAGGAACCTTAGAAAATATTGTATCTACATTGGAATAATAGTAGTCTAGTTTACCTGTTCTATATAGCAAACTTGATAAGACACTACAGGTCACACCATAAGTCAAAGGAAGGTGCTGGTAAGTCACACCTTCGGAAACAGACAATGGCAACTGTATGCATACATAGCAGTCACTCACATCCATTGTTTCTACGTATTCATAAAGCAGTTTGGTAAAAACATTTGAGGAAAAATTAGAACCTAATCTGTTGTGATGTAAACTACTAGCATCTATTTGATTCAAGTCAGTAGTTGGTGTCTGTCTAATGTCAGTATCTACCTTTGGACCTGTTAAATTGCTAGGACGTGGTGTATCTTCTTTTATCAAATGTAAAGGTATTACTATTGTCAATATTATCCAGAATACTATCAATATAGTGGCTACATCTAGGTCTTGTTACTTGTGTATCTGCCATGACAATATTAATAAAAATGTAGTGTGATCCCACACTTCAAAAGCTTTCTTCTTTACCCCTTCTTTTATTTTAACTAAATCCAATTTCCAGGACGTCTTCTGAATATTCAGAGAAACTTTTCAGTTCCTAACGCGACACCTTAGGGGCATATTAACAACACACAGCGAGAAATATCGCTGAGCGCGATTAGCGCTATTCTTTGTATCGCCGGCTATCGCTGAATTGAATCGCTGAGATAACGTGATATCATCAACGTTTATCTCCATAGCGATAACAAATCCAGCGATAGCGGCAAAATAAGGGGACATCGCTGGAAATCCAGCGATACAAATTCGGCGATAAGTGAATCCTTGGTAATAGGGAGATGTGGACTCAGCCTCAGAATCCACCTCCCTTTACAAATATAGCTAAGTCTGACATTTTGCAGACGTTAGGTTACGGCGATAACCACGCTTAGCGCGGCTTTTATTTTCGCTATGGGTGTCCTGGGCCGGCTTGGTAATACGGAGAAGTGCAGTTAGGGACATTTTCTGTGTTATTTTGACACAACACGCCCACTTTGCATCTCATTAGAGATACAAAGCGAGGCGTCGGTAACAAGACTGCTAACATGCGCTAATGCATGTTAGCACTGCCTTGTTAATAGGGTGTAAACATTATCTCCGCTTTTTTGGCTTTTAAAGCCAAAAAAGCGGAGATAAGGCCCTTGATAATATGCCCCCAAGTTTGTTGACAGTCTGTTAAGGTGGATCTAGATCACTTTTCTCTACTTGTTCGTTGTCAGTGCTGTTTCTTCTTTGGTTTAAATCTTCTTCCTCAATTTCTTCAAACACTATATAAATCCAATCAGGTGACCTGAACTTCTTGTTTGGTTTTCTCACTCTCTTTGGTCGCAGCACTGATTCGTCATCTGACTCTCCCTGTTCTAACTGATCTGAAGTTTCGCTTATTTGTTCTGACCTATTTTCTGGTCTTCCTTTCACCACTCTATATTTCAGTCTTTTAACTCCACTTGGCCACTGCTCATCTCTCCTTGCCCTCTTTGGTTGAACTACTTCTTCTTTATTCAATTCATACCTCCGTTTCTTTGTACCTACTCTAAGTTTGCTTTCTTTTTCTTCTTCTTCTTCTTCTTCTTCAGTATTTCATTCACCTACTTTTTCCCTACTCTTTCCCTCTTCACCTAAAATGTGTTTTTCTTCTTGTTCAACAGCAGTTTCTTCAGTCCCAGTAGCTGTTGCCCACTTTACTTGACTTGTGCTAAGCAATTCCTCCTCAAGCTGCTCTTCAGAGTCTTTCAGTTCAGGTTCGCCAGTTTCAGAGTCTATTGCTTTAACTTCACCAATTTCTTGTGTTTCACCCTCTGATTCGGAGCTGGTACTTGAGATCTCCAGATGTCACTCTACTCGTGGTTCAAGTGGACTTGGGACTCGCTGAGTGTGACTGGCATGGATCCAATTTGTTAAACCAGCACACTTTACTGCTGTAGTCGTCACCAATATAACCTGATATGGCCCTTCCCAGCGGGGCTCTAGGCAAGTTTTTCTTCTATGCCTTTTCACGTGAACCCACTCACCAGGACTTAGGTCATGAGCTTGAGTCTGCTGTGTTGTGGTCGCGTCTGCTCCAACCTGATGAAACACAGAATGTACCACATCAGCCAATCCTTTGCAATAGTCAAGGATGAGATCATCAGATATATTTATCAATTTGTTCGCAGGTACGAATGCTTGTCTCATTGCTCTTCCCATCAATATTTAGTACAGACTCAGTCCTGTCTTTTTGTCAGGAATGCTTCTGAGACTCATCAAAACTAGGGGCAAAGCGTCAGGCCATTTCAGTGCTGTGGATCTACACACTTTACCTAACCTGTTCTTGATTGTGCCATTTATCTGTTTTACTATTCCAGAAGCCTCTGGTCGGTAGGCACAATGAAGCTTTGGTTGAATGCTCAAGGCCTCACAAATCAGTTTGATCAATTCACTAGTGAAGTGTGTCCCTCTATCTGTTTCCATAGTGACTGGGAAACCATATCTAGGAATGTATTCCCTCAACAAAAGTTTTGCCACCGCTAGGCTATCATTTCTTCTTGTGGGGTAAGCTTCTACCCATCGGGAAAACAAACACACAATCACTAACACATATTTAAACTTATCACATGGAGGTAACTCGATAAAATCGAGTTATAGTCTGGTAAAAGGACCACCTGCCCTCCCTATTGTTCCCAGACTAATTATTGTCTTTCTTCCTGGGTTTTGCTGTTGGCACGTTAGGCATCTTTGACAAAGACTCTCTGCAATAGTCCTGAATCTGGTATTGAACCATGTTTGTTTGAATAATCTGACCATGGCATCTCGTCCAACATGTGTCACTCCATGGTACATTCTTGCCATATGAGAAAGTAAGCTATCTGGCATGACTGGTCTTCCATCAATATATACCCATACATCATCCTCTTCTCGTCTTCTACATCCTGCTTTTTCCCATTCCTGTCTTTCCTCATCACTTGCATCTTCTTGTAATTGTCTCACTTCATCCCATGTTTCAATATGGTTAGTAAACATAAGTTGACATACCGTATGTTCTTTTGCTTTTCCCTGATTTATGGAAGTTTCATTCTTTGCACAATATTGTGCTACTTGGTCAGAAAATCTGTTCCCTTGAGTCACATAATCATCTCCTGACTTATGTGCGGCACATTTGATCACTGCAATTCTTTTGGCAATTGTAATGCTTCCAGCAATTCCTTTATAAATTGACTATTCCTGATGGGGGACCCCGAAGAGGTCAGGAATACCCTCTGCATCCATAGTTCTCCAAAATCATGCACAATGCCAAAGCCATATTGACTATCAGTAATTATTGTCACTTTCTGACATTTTCCCAATATGCAGGCCTGAATTAGAGCTATCAATTCAGCCACTTGTGCAGATTTTACCCCTTTTAGACAGGATGCTTTCAGGATTTCTGCTACAGTACAGTCAGCATAAGCGGAACTCAACACACCTCTTTCAGTTCGCAAACAAGAGCCATCAACAAATATCACACAATCTGATTTCTCAAGAGGAACGTCCTTGATATCAGGACGGGGTTTGGTACAAAATTCAGACACATCAAAACAATCATGTTCAGCTTCATCCTTTACTTCTTCATCCCATACATCTGGCAATAGAGTAGAAGGATTCACATTTGTACATCTCACTATGGTCACATTTTCTGCTCCCAGAATCACTCTCTCATACCTAGTCAGCCAAATATAGGTGAGGTGCTGAGTCCGTGTTCTTGTTAAAAGGATCTCAACTGAATGTGGCACATACACTCTCACATGATGACCCATTATGATCCCTTCACTCTGTTCCAGACTCACACAAGTAGCAGCTACTGCTTTCAAACATCCAGGTAATGTGGCAGCCACTGAATCTAAAGTAGCTGAAAAGTATGCCACAGGTCGCCTTGACATTCCATGCCTTTGAGTTAAAACTGCTAATGCACATCCATCTCTCTCACTGCAATATAATGCAAAATCCTTTGAATAATCATGCATTCCCAATGCCGGAGCCTTACACAAACTATCTTTCAATTTAACAAAAGCATCCATACTTTCTTCATCCAATTTAATTGGATCTTTCACATCATTCCTTGTTAACCTCTGTAGAGGTTTTGCTATCAGTGAAAATCCACTGATCCACTGTCTACAATATCCAACCACTCCCAAAAACATTCGCACTTATCTCTGTGTCGTTGAAGGCTTCATATCCCTGATCACTCGAATACGCTCTGATGTTACTTTTCTGACTCCCTTCTCAATTTTGTGACCTAAGTATTGAACTTCTTGTTGGCAGAATTGTAATTTTGCAGGGGACACCTTATGTCCACCTTCTGCCAAATGGTTCAGTAAAGTAACTGTGTCTGTAACACAGGCTTCTCGAGTCTTTGATGCCACCAGTAGGTCATCAATATACTGAACCAAAACAGACTCTTCAGACATTTTCAAATCCTCCAAACACTTTTTCAATATCTGATTAAAAATTGAAGGACTCTCAGTATAGCCTTGAGGAACTCGACACCATGCAAAAACACGATCCCCAAACCGAAAAGCGAACAAATACTGACTATCTGGATGCAGGGGAATCGAAAGAATGCATGACACAAATCAATGACTCTATACCATTCCGCGTCATGTGGGATTTGGTATAGAATCACTGCTGGGTTTGGTACCATTGGACAACAAGGCACAACAATCTTGTTTATCTTTCTCAAATCTTGTACTATTCTATAAGTTCCATTTGGCTTTTTCAATCCCATAATAGGTGACTTACAAGGACTACTCATTAACTCTTTCAAAATTCCTTGTTCGATCATTTGATCAATTACAGGAGTTATTCCTGCTATTACTTCTGGTTTCATTTTATACTGTGGAGTATTTGGATAGTCAACACCATCTTTCACTGTAATTCTAATCGGATCCACTTTCTTCATGAACCCAATCTCCTGTCCTGTGAAATCTCATACCTCCGGATTCACTACCTTCATTAATTCTTCAGGCACACTTTTGTCTGTAAGAAGCGAATATAACTCATTCACTTCTGTTCCTTGCTTTGCTAACACCATTTTAAACGCGACATCCTCATCAGGTGTCTGAAATGCAATACCATCCGGTGTTCAGTAAATTGTGCAATTCATTTTGCACAGCAAATCCCTTCCTAACAAATTCACTGGACTCGAGTCACACACTACAAACCGATGCATGTCTTTGAAGGGACCAATGTGCACTTCAATTGGCTTTGTAACTGGAGTATTTATCTGTTTATTTGAGACTCCCACTACTTGGATAGTTTCTCCCGAGAGGGGTAGGTTTGGAATTTCTGCTGCTCTCACAGTAGAACGGGTAGCACCAGTGTCCACATGAAAGGTGATATCATTACCTTCCACTTTTCCATCAATAAATGGACCTGACTGATCTACCTCTAGAGTAGCGCCAAGCACACACTCTTCCTCCCCCTTCAGGCACCGTCATTGATTTGACTCAACACCACTTCCATCACATTGCATCCAAAATTGGGGAATCACATTTGTGTTAATATTTATACCAACCTGGTCTCCTCTGTGAAACCCTGTATCCGCACTGTATCTTTGAGCATTTACACTATGTGGTAACGGTGGTTGCGGGACTTGATATTGGGTAGTGACTACCTGCTGTTGTGGTGTCTGCTGCACAACTATCTCACTCTGCACCTGTGGGGTTAGAATTTGATTTCCTCCATTAGTCCTCTGCACTGATCTACACTCATTCTTCCAGTGTCCATACTTTCCACACTCATGACAAGGACATTTCTTTTTCACCTCTTCTCTGCTCATTTGTCCTCTACCTCTACCTCCAGTAGATTTCTGAGTATTCTGACTAACTCCTCCCATTTGGTTTATAGCCTGAGAATTCAACCGAGTTTCTTGCTGCTCTGCTACCTTTACTTGTGCCCACATCATCTTTTCTTTTAATTTGCGATGGCGAGACTCAATGTCGTCGCTGCAATAGTTCGCATACCTCAAGATTTCGTCAATCGTTTTGGCTTGCCAGCACAACATATGCTGCTGTATCATCTGACTAATCTCAGGTCTTAATCCATATACAAATCTATACACAAAATGACTCATATCTTTGTCTCCAATATTCTCAAAACCACTATACTGCTTAAAGACTTGCAATAACCTCTCATAATAGACATGTACAGATTCTTTCGGCTCTTGGGTTGTTCTATCAATTTTTACCCAATCTGTTTCCTTAGGGGAAATTTTGCTTTTCAAGAAAGTAATCACTTGATGATATTTTTTCATCACCTCATCAGAAGGTGTTCCTGTTTTGGCATCTCTGGGATATTCATCTTTTGGCCAATCAACTGTAATCTTACATTCAGTCCATAAATCTGCAGGGACAACAATCTCAAACAATCCATCTAGATCTTTTTACAATACCTTCGATACTTTCACAAACCTTTCAACTTGTTTATACCATTCCACAGGCTTTTCTCTCAACCTAGGAAATTTGTTGGTGAAAGACAATATATCCTGTCTAGTCCAAGGAACATGCACATAACCTCCTCCTGGAACTTCTCTCATGGGACATTCCAAAGCTACATTTTCCTCTTCTCTTACGGGACACAAATTTATTTCTTTAGCAGCTAATTATTCTTTCTTCCTTATCCATCTACCTTTCCATCTTTCAACATCTCCCCATTTTCTTAAAACAACCATTAACTCCTTTATCTGTAATCGTCTACCAGACGTATTCATATTTTCTATATCCTTTTCAGTAAAATCCACTCTATATGTCTTCTGCAACACCTTTGATCTTCCTCTATCCATTCCCAACTCCTCTGCAGCTTCCACTAACCTTTCATGTAGATTTTTCGCTTTCCAAGTAATACTCTTACACAGATACATCAATTCATCATCTCGATAAGTCTTTAGCCTGTCGGGACTTATGGTCCCAATTATCATTTCTTCCAGATCTACTTTTAACTTACATACATCTATGGCTGTGGTTGTGTTTTTCTCCTTTGAAACCCTTTCACCCAATCATCTAATTCTTCAGTGTCTGAACCTATTGAAACCTCACTTCTGGGAATCTCATCTAACTCTATCCTTTTAGGCTGTAACTGCATTATTTCCCTAGGCGTTTCAATAATTGTTAAATTAGTCGGAGGTGTTGATCTAGGAACTACATTTGGCTGTTCACTTATGACATTTGCAGCATTAATTCTACTACTAGCTGATGTTATAGCAGAATTTAATGGGACAGTTAAGGAAGGTTCATGGACAAGTCTATTTTCGAATACAGGTATTGCTGGACCTATAGTTACTGGCACAGTTATTGCATCTATTTTCATATTCATCTGATTTAATTTTTCAACTAATTCTTTAGTTATGTTTACATCTGATATGGGCTTTGCTAATAATCTGTGTTCACCCATGGTCCCTCTCCGACCTACCTTTAACGGTCGAGGTACTTCCTCTACCATAGACTTTATATTAACATCAAGTAGATACGCCTCACGTGTTAAGGATTTTAATACCCATGAGATCGCTTTAAGTGACCACTTCCCCTTAAGTGTAGATGTGATGGTGTATAGTCAGGGTATCAATGCTAGAGCTGCTCCCTCTTACTCTGTAGATAACATTACCTTGAATAGGCAAAATGGATATGCACTTAGATGGGCTAACTTGGACTCAGGAATTTATCAGAAAAGTTGGGTTGAATTGTAAAAATATGTTTTTATCCTGTTTGGATGAGAGGTCGTCAGATCAGGAAATTATAGAAAACTTTTCTGCTATTTCAAAATATATTAAAGATACACTCCTTGTCAAAGCAAAAAAGAAAGTTACGTATAAACAAGGATGGTTTGACACTGGTTGCACAAAGGCTTATTCTAAACTTAAACGTTCCCTACATGCTACAGTGAGAAATCAGGAGTTTATCAGAGAGGCTAGAAGAGACTATAAGAGGGCATTAAAAGAGAGAAAGACGGCATTAAAAGAGGAAGCATGGCGCGCCTTGCACGATGCCTCTGATAATCGTGATTCTTCTGCCTTTTGGAAGGCCGTAAATGCATCCTTCCTGGCTGATAAGGATATAGCAACTGTAGAGATTGCTATTACCGAATCTGAATGGATATTACACTATTCAAAATTGTTTGACAATTCAGTGATAGATGATCAGGGCACTATGTCGACTATGGCTGATATTGTGCCTCCTACTGAACCCTTAGAACTATCACTAGATTTTACTCTTAATGAGGTTAATACAGCAATAATTTCAAGTATGGGCGGCAAGCGTCCAGGGCCTGATGGCATTCCGGTAGATCTTTTTAAATCCAATTTAGCACTATGGGGACCACTTTTAACGCAGGTTTTTAACGCATGTAGTTCACGAGGCCTACTACCTACCTGGTACGAATCTGTAATTGTGCCAATCTTTAAAAAAGGTGATAGGACGAACCCAGCCTGCTACCGGCCAATTTCATTGCTGGATTCAACAGTCAAGGTTATTGGGCGGGTTCTATTGGACAGACTGCAGGTATGGGCGGAGGAACAGGCTATCATAAGCGACTTACAATATGGCTTTCGTAAGGGCCTGGGCACAGTCGAACAGGGCCTTAATTTACATATCATTTTAGATAAATATACCAGGGCAAAAGGGGGAAGATTATTTTTGATTTTTGTTGACTTAACGGCGGCGTTCGACTGTGTCATCCACGATAAGCTGTGATTGATTTTAGAGGGCATGGGCATGGACGTTTTAATAATTGCTTTTGAGGCAGCTTTATTCAGGGGCTAAGGCGAGGGTCCGATATGGGCTGGGCGGCGAATGCACTAGGCACTTTAGAGTGTTAAGAGGGGTGAGGCAAGGCTGTGTCCTTGCCCCGTTTCTCTTTACATTATATATAAATAATTTAGAAAGTATTTTAGTTAAGGAGTGCAGGGATCTGCCGACAGCAGCAAAGCGCCCTATCCCTGCACTCTTGTACGTGGACGACGCAGTCTTAATGGCTCGTACGCCGCTTGGTCTCCAAAGGTTTGTTAACTCTTTTTCTAATTTTCTGTCAAATTTGGGGCTTAAGATAAAGTGTTCCAAAACGTTCGCAATGAATTGTGGGGCAGGATCAAATAAGAAAATTAATACCCTTTTTATTGATTCAAGGCCTATTGAGTGTGCTAAAACATTCTCCTATTTGGGGATTTTATTCGATCAGTCAGGAACTTGGATTCAGGCAGTTAAAGCTAGACGGCTGTTGTTTACTAAGTCATTGACGGCACTATCAAACTTTAGTCGCAAATTAGGCAGACGTCCACCGGTGGAATTGCTACGCATTTACAGGGCAAAATGCGTGGCAATAGCCGCCTATGGAGCTGGAATCTGGGGCTATGCCGACGTAAATGCATTGCAGACCGCGGAAAATATGTTTTTTAAGTTTCTTTTGGCAGTACCGGAAAGTACTTCAAATTATATCTGTCACTCGGAATTGGGCATGCCATACCTAGAGGACATGATTAAGATTCAGCCTGTCCTTTTGTGGAACAGAATTTGGACCGCAGACGAAACCACTTTTAATCGCCATATTTTAACAGACGTCTTGGGGATTGATGGGGTCAAACACATAAGATGGTTAGAATATATCAGAATGTTTCTACTAAAATTAGGCCACATAGAATATTTTAATGAGCCACAAACTATGTGTACAGTCTCTAGGAAAGATCTTAAAGCTAGCTGTATACGTTTTCTGGGTGAAACCAGAGCTATAACTGAAACGAATAAATCTACGGTTCAAGCTCATCATCTTACTTTGTTGACCCCAAGTATACAACCGTATATTTATTTAACTATTGGCGATTTTGACCAATTCTTGTTGACACGCTTTAGGCTTAATATTTTATATAGATCTTAAAGTTTCCCCAAATTAAATGACTGGTCAAGAGTCCTATGTAAATGCCCGTGCGATGACGTTTCTGCCCAGTCAACCATACACATAGTATTCTTCTGTAAGTATTATATTATACCAAGAAGGAGATGGATTATCCCGGTACTAAAGAAATTCGGATTGAGACAATGTCGCCCCGCTTTTCTGGCACTGCAATTTTTAGAAGAAGCAATTGTTATTGCTGCTTTTACAGCTTTTTAAAAAAAAATTTTTTATTATCGTAAATCCATTATAATGTGATTCTACTTATGCATTTAATTTGTGCTTAATGAAACCAAGATATGATTATGATTTTATAATGGGACTTTAACAATCTGTTTATTGCTCTGTGCTTTTATGGTTATTTTTATGGTAACCGAATAAAGATCTTTTGATTGATTTGATTGTATGGCAAATTCTACTTCTCCTTCCTGCTCTACATTGCTTACAGTTGGAACTGGTGTCGTTTGAGGTGTCATTGGGGCTTCCATTGACGGTGCATTTGGTGTCACCATCACGGAATTTTCTTGATAAGGTGGTAGTCGTTTAATTAATATGTCATCCAGCAGCTCATCATCAGTTTCATTCGGGTTATATCCATAACCAAATTGCTCTAAATGTCTCTTCTTTTCCTTACACTTATTTCCTGCAGTCTCTCCTACCATCAAAACTGGATACAATCCTTCAGTTATCTATCCATTTCTCCACCTCTTCATTCTATCTTTGTGTTTTTCATCATGAAATCTCCCAAACATAAATCTATGAGCTCTACCACTTCTGTGTCTTTCCCTTTCATACATTTCATCTTCCCATTCTACTAGTGCTTCAAACTGTGTAGGTCTAGGTCTCAGATCTAATGCCATCATTTTATCTCTCAAATTTTGCAATATTGCCAAATTAAAAGAACCATGCTCTGGAAAAGCTAGTGTACCATCATTCTTCGTATATCCTACCCAATTTTCTAACCAAATACATGTGTGATAACCATATTTTAACATCATATAAGATGCTGGTGTCTTTGGTGGAGGGATAGGAACTCCTTCTCTCGTTTTTACTGGTTTGTCCTTTTTAAAGAATCTTTTTATTTTGCCAAACAAAGTCAATTTCTCCTGTTGCGGTGGTTCGAAATACATTTTCGTTACTTATTCAACACCTTCACTCAATACACAATTTTACTATAATTCACCAGTGGAACTCTTTTACTTCCTTAAACACCTGACCAATGTCAGCACAACACACTCTTAACTACTCCAATCGGAGCTTTCTACTTCTCCGCTATTTTGTCCAATACCAGCGCGGCTCACACCAACCAACCAATCGGTGCTCGCTCTGTCTTTACAGACTGACCAATGCCAGCGCGGCTTTCTGTGACGTCAGCTTCTCCTCCTTGCTGCTGACCCTCCCTTTACAAAAATTATCGTCACTTTTCTAAGTCCGGTTTTTCTTAAAATAACTTATTAATCACAACATTTAAACAATACTACACTGTCTGTTTACTATATAGAGAGATAGTTTTTCACTCTCAAGAACATTTCTTGCAATACGGCAAGTATAACAATTCCGCTATCCTTCCCTTTCACTCAAGCTAGGAGAAGACCTGTTACTTCCTTAGGTATAAGGCCAAAATTTCATAAGAGGACCCTTTTGTTGAAAAGGAGGTCTCACTACTCTTCTGGGGATAAGGCCAAAGTTTCACAGGTGGACCCTTCGCTATCACATACACTCAATAGTCCCTAAAATAGCCTAAACAGACAATGTACTTATTCCCGTGTGATTTCACTTCTCACACTTTTCCTCTGCCTTATTTCAGGCTAACCTTTACTCTGCCGGCTTCCCAGATACCCTTCCGTACCTGTGTTCCAAAGACTACATAGTAACGTAACACTGACTCACTTTACATATAATGTTAACATATAATCAATAATCAATAAATCACCAAACTAATCAATAATAACCATCATTCTGCTACCAGAAAAACTGATCCAGCGCAACCCCTAAATTCTGAAACCAGGGACCAAGAGAAATCTCATCACACATAAATTGCTTTACCAAACAACGGGCCCATCCTGGATTTTGGTGGTTTATTTTGTCAGTTTTATTAAGTTCAACACTACACTTTACATTAATAACATTTGTATAAAATTCTATCTATTTGTAATACTCAACTTTCTTCTTCCTTTGGTCGATAGACCATTAGTTGAAGAGTTGATGGTGACTATGATTAACTAAACAGTTTAATACTTAACTAATTAACCACAAAGTCACTTTTTCAGTTAATGATTTTGTATTAATAAATGCTCCAAAATTGTTTATCAGTGCATACACAAGATTGCATATAAAAGAACAAATTATCAAGCAATGTAATGAAAATGAATCATTTGCATCGATATCAAAGCGTGCATAGGAATGGGGAAGAGAAGGTACAGCATAAATACTTGCGGAAATATACTTGCAAATTAAAGCAATCAAGGAGGGTAATACCCACCAAAAGATCAGGAAACCCACTTCCTTGGCCGAGGTTGTGGCAAGAGGTCCACAGAGATAGGCTCTGAGGACAAAGATAACAGGACAGATGTAGCAAAGATTACTATACTAACAATTACATTTATCTCCCACTTAATCTACCTCCTCGGTCGCAGTCTCCTCCCAAGCACTCCCGTGACGTTCTCGTACCTAAAGATTCTCTGTTCTGTGCGGGTCTGCTCTCTCTGTCTTGGATCTTCTCTCTGATTTTTCGCATCAGACTGCTCTGCTATACTGGACCGCACTGCTTCGCCATACTGCCTTGCCACACCCCTATTGGGATATCTATTATACTCTTCTCTCTAGCACGCTATCTTACAATGTTGCAGTATCAATAAAAACTCGGACTGTGATTGGTTGTCGTAAATCATACTAGGGTCGCCTCATCCAGTTCTCCCCACAAATCCATCCTATACCGGTTCTAACAAAGGAAGGATTTAAGACAAATGCATTTCATATACTACTAGTATTCATATTTATCATCATCATTAACTTTATTTTACGATCTCAGAGATCCAAAAAAGTGCATCACAATATAAAATATATTAAAACACCAGTTAAAATTAACCATGTTTAAAAGACTAAGAAGATATAAAAGAGAAAAACCATCATAAGTTTTGGGCTGGGCATTATACAGCATTTCATTTCATTTCCACCATTGGCATATTAGCTGGAAGAAGATCACTTCATTAGCTTCCCCCGCCTTATCCACACAGCATGGAGAAATCGGGAGATGCCTATTAGTCTGCTTGTATCTATTGACAGTTGCCTCAGAATTTCTAGGTAATGTCCCGGGCCAATAGCTTTACATAGGGGTACAATCCATCTTTTTCTCAGAATTATATAATAAGGACAGAAAAAGAGAAAATGAACAATTGATTCTTGGGAAGATTTACACGCAGGACACAGATCATCAGCCAGTATACTCGTGCACCACCTTGAACAAAAAAGTTTGGTAGGTAAGGTCTTATACCTAAACTGTAGGAACAGCTTTCGGGCCAGTGGTGGTGTAATTTCCTCAATTGTTACTTCAAACCATGGAGTGCATTTATGAGATAAAAAAACTTTTGTCAATCCTGAGGACTGTTCTACTTGATCCAGGTGTAGTATTTTTTCCAAATACATATTTTTCAGTTCCACCCTTGAGGTACCAATCATAGTTTCTGGGCTCGACCAAAAGCTTTCCATCCCTACTCTCCCTAATAGAGCACGTAAACAAGTAAACCACTTTAAAGATTCTGCCTGAGGGAATCTTAAGAGATCCTTTAAGGCCTCACGGTAAGGCTCCAGCTCAATTACCGTCCAGATCCTATACCAGAATGATAACATTTTAAAATTTACTATGTGTTTTACTTGCTTATGTGCCAAATCCAAATAAAAAGGGACCAGGGGTGTACTAGCCGGGAGGCCAACCAATGATCTGAGGAACCGATTTTCTACTGTTGATAGAACGGCTTGGGAAGTACAACCCCACAACTCCGCACCATAGAGTACCCCACCCAAGACGTTGGTGTTATAAATCTCAAGGGTGGGAGCAATCTGCCTAGAGACTGTCCTCTTATGGATTTTGCTTATGTGTGCGGACTGATGGATAAGTTGTAATTTTGATTTTTCAACCTGGGGACTCCAGTTAATTGATGGGGTAAGCCGGATACCCAGATAATCAAATTCTTCAACTTGCTCTAGGATTGTACTACCAGCCCACATCGGTCTAGTCTTCACTGCTCCTCTACCCTTATTAAAAACCATACATTTGGTTTTTGTTTCATTTAAACTAAGCCCTCTATCCTTACAAAAACTTTAAAAAGTCATTTAAGAGTTGTTGAAGCCCTTGTGGTGATTTCGAGATTAACAGGGTATCATCGGCAAAGAGTAATGCCGGGACTCTTCGTGACCCTATTTTTGGTGCATCGTAGCCATCCCTATCTAAACACTCAACTACACCATTTATAAAAAGAGTAAAAAGAGTGGGTGCCAACACGCATCCCTGTCTTACTCCGCGTTTGACTGGGAAGGTTTCTGTTACCTGGTTTTTGGGACCCCATCTCACCTGTGCAGAATTCTCTGAGTGTAAATAAATTAAAATGTTTAAAATATTTATCGGGATGCCCATCTCACGAAGCACCCTCCAAAGTTTTTCTCGTGAAACTAAGTCGAATGCAGTGCGCAAATCGACAAATGCTACATAGAGCTTACCACCCTTCATAGCCACTTCTTTCCAGTAGATACAGATTAGGCGAAACACCTGGTCCAATGTACTAATTTTAGAGCGAAAACCCGCCTGCAGATCGCTCAAAATGTTATCTTCCTTTATCCAATTCTGGACCCTGCCTAAAACCTGCTTACAGAATTTTTTTTGGAGCGAATCAATAAGACTTATGGGCCTATAACTCAAGGGTGATGATCTATCCCCCTTTTTAAAAACCAGAACTATTTCTGCTATCCTCCAGGAAGGTGGGATGGGAGCGCCTTGCAAAGTCAGATTGGACATCAAGTTTATATATTGGCTCCACAGCATTCTGTCTTCCCTATACAAATCATTGGGTATTCTGTCTGGGCCGGGGGCACGAGATGGCACACAAGATGAAATTGCTGTTAATGTTTCTTCAAGAGTGATAACCAAGTTTCCCTCATCGTGAGCCCCAGGTGGGGCCCACTCCTCCAGGGCCTCCCTAGCTATACAGGAGTCATCTCCATAGAGGGAGCCAAAATGCGCAACCCACTCCTCTGGTTGAACTGTGTATTTGAGGGTGGGGCGTTCCCCCCTAAGCCAACATGCAGCGTTCTTCCAGAACCCTTTGGAATCTCGATCTACTAAAGCAGTATGTAGAGAGGTCCAGAGCGAGTCCTCCCACTCCTTTTTAGCACCATCAGTGGCTCTTTTATACTCCACTCTACAGGTTGAAATTTCTGCTTGGATCCCTTGCTTAAGCGCACCAATAAGCGCCCCCTTTGTCTTCCTCCAGTGTGAATTAAACCAGGGACTCTTAGTGCCATGCTTACTGCCACTACATTGGCCCCCTTTACCACTTGGATTTTTGGATTGACTCAGTAAGCCTCTTACCTCACTAAAGAACAAATCATGGGAGGGCCCTAGGTTTATAATGGCTCCTGTGATGTTCTCGTACCTAAAGATTCTCTGTTCTGTGCGGGTCTGCTCTCTCTGTCTTGGATCTTCTCTCTGATCTGTCGCATCAGACTGCTCTGCTATACTGGACTGCACTGCTTCGCCATACTGCCTTGCCACACCCCTATTGGGATATCTATTATACTCTTCTCTCTAGCACGCTATCTTACAATGTTGCAGTATCAGTAAAAACTCGGACTATGATTGGTTGTCATACTAGGTCGCCTCATCCAGTTCCCCCACAAATCCATCCTATACCGGTTCTAACAAAGGAAGGATTTAAGACAAATGCATTTCATAAACTACTAGAATTCATATTTATACATTCGGCTACAATGTTAATATCAACATCCATCTTCACATTCGAATTGCACGTAGTGATGGCTGTTCCCACAGTCGCTGTCGCATCTTGGCACATAAACAATAAGGCACAGGTCAACATGGCCTTCACATGGATTGCATCATCGGGAACACTCTGTAGTCTGCGAGCAGGCAACCCAATTTGGCACATGCGCATTCCACACCGACTAGGCCAGCCACATGCTGGATTCAACGAGAGGCCATTTTCATGCAGGCCCAATCCTGTACTAAAATAAACAAACACAAAAGAATATTAATTCATGGAAATAAACCCCTTATGTTTACTTCCCAACATACTAATACCCTGTATTAATTAAATCCTAGCAAAAGCTATTAGTTTAAAGCAGACTTTTTATTATTCGTGCACAACATGCAAAATGTGCAATGTACAACACAGCATAAACATGCAATAGTACGGTTTTTCAATGCGCAAACAATTAATATGTACTTATGCCAACATGGTTTAGTATATTATATAAAATGCGTTTGGCCCTTATGTAAATGTGTGCATCCCGTGTTGATTAGTTCATGCAGTCAATACATTATTATGGAGTTGCTTGACTTTATGAGGATGTATTTTACCAACCTCACTCCATCACTATTCTGTAGCAATAGTTGGATATAATCTGGTTCCCTCTATGATAGCCTTGCTCCATCTATGCTGTTCTTCATCCGATCGAGCTTCAGCATAGTTCTGCACTGCTTGTTTTGTCCCTCTCTTGTATTTATCTCTCTCCGTTTCTCTTGCAAATTCCTCCCATGCATTAAAAGCTTCATATTGAGTAGGTCTAAGTGGTGGCCTCATCTCATGCAATTTTCCCTACACATTTTCAAGAATCCTTGTATTAAATGTCTCATACCTAGGAAAACTCAATGCACCCTCTTTCTCAGTGATCCTGTTCCACTGGCAAAGCCAAGAACAAATGTGTAACCCATGCTCCGTAATATGAGCAGGCATACCCTCAGGAGGTGCCTTTTAGCCCTTTTGTGCCAGAATAGTAGCTTCCCTTCTGACTAAACTCTTAAATTCTTTAAAACATTTCATTTTTGCAATACTGCAGGACAAGAAATTCCAATCACAATATTATCGTTTTGTTCCGTATATGTATAAACCAATCCAATTTAAGCTAATAGTTTACCAAATTTCAGTCGCCAATCCAAATATGTTATTCACTTTTAGCAATCCAATACCAGCGCAACACTGTGACATCACCAACCAATCCCAGCAAGAAAACACACCAACCAACCCATCTGAGCGCAAAGCAATATGACGTACCAACTTCCTCCTTGCAGCAGTTCACCCTAATTTTCAATTTTCTTCGCATTCACACAACTTCAACAATAAGCTTATAAAGCTTCTTCTTTTTGTTTGCATTTACTAAAGAAATAACAGAATCTCAATCACTTAAAAATATTTTCCAAAACCACAAGTGAAATCTCGACCAGCGTGAAATCACTCAAATCAAAGCAGCTTCACCCATTTGCGCAAATAGTTTTCATCAACATTGATTAATTTTGTTGATCAATCACAACAAATCTTAGTCTCTCTATGTCAATGGTATAGGTGATGGTACCTCACACTCTACGCCTTCCTGCAGACAAGTCTTCTTATTCAATTTATGTATGTATACCACAGGGTCTTCTGACTACAAATGAGCCTGAATTCTTCAATCACTTATCTTCGACAACTTCTTAATACTTCTTTTTCCACTCACGCAATTGTACTCACAATGCCTCAATCTAACCCAACACAACTATCATGAACAACTCATCTCCCTAATAATACTCCCACCTTCAAAACCGCAACCGCCTTCTAGTATCGCCTTGTCACCTTCAAGTTAGGGACACAGGATTCGGGAATCAGGAATTTTATTTGGGCTAGGGAATTTATTTATTTTTTAGGTCCATTCAGGTTCCAAACCATATCTCTGCTACCAGAAACTGCTGGCGTATGAGTATTTTTCTTTAAACCAGTTCCACCCTTGACTTACAAAAGTGGCCCTCATCTCCACACCTTGATCTTCTTCAGATCGACTGGATCTTTGCCACCATTTTAGAATGGAGCATAAGTCAATATCAAATACTAAAACCACTTATTGTGTTTAGTCAATAATGAGAGTTGAGATGAATTTTTACATCTTTATTTATCATTCGAAGTTTAGTAATTTGGTTTATAATTAGGGCTCCCAGTTTTCCGTTTTTACTGATTTTTACAGATAAATACAGACAGAAAACTATTTTTTTTACTGTCTGTATTTATTTTTAAATACAGAAAAATATGGAAAATAGACTTTCTTGGCTATTTTTTTCTACTGTCAATCATGAGTGCCAGGTCAATAGTTGTACAGATTGAGAGGTAGGGCAGATTAAAAAAGACAATAGAATTCCTAATTAAGCTTAATTAAGTGCAGATCTACAGTTTATTTATGCTATTCTACAATGCAAGTGTATTCAAATAATGCTATTGCACTAGATACTACTGAAACCTTTTGGACATTGAAATGCGAGTATGCATTTATCAGTTAAATAAATGTGGAAAAATACCCATTGCAGCTTCATTTATACAGAAAACACAAAATAAAATTGGATAAATACAGAAAAAAATAGCAAAAAATAAATATGGATAAATACAGACGGAAATGTTGAAAAAATAAATACCATAAAACCGGACGCCCTATTTATAATCTCTTTATTTAATTAAAATTAGATAAATCTATTACAGAAATATCAAGAAAAGTAATGGACTCTACTAGACCGTAACCTACCAGAACCCATAAAGAGTCCTTTTAAGAAAAGCCAAAGCACTTTAAGGAACATTTAGAAATAAGATTTACATTGTAGTTGAACTCCACATAAAGAGCAGTTTTGGAAGACTTGTCCAAGTCTTCTCTCAATTAGGAGTTAATGAAAGCAGTAGCTGTAAATTCTTAAAGGAATTTAGAAAAAAACATCAGCCGTAGCTCACAGTGTAAATGACGAAAGTCAGGAAAAAGAATAGTCACAGAGCAGTTAGCCTGGACCAAAATGATCAGCATAAAGCTCTCAGAGTGTGTTCTTGTCAGGAACCTGTATCTATCGCCCCAACCCCCTTACACTGAGCTACACTCACAGGCCATGTGGCCCACATTCAAAGTATTTGGTTTATGTAAAGTACACTTGCAATCATTACTCACCCAGTCTATCCCTACTTATGTACCATGTAAAATACCCTTACTTCTTTGTTTTGTTTATATGCTTCCTGTTTCCTTTTGCCAAATGTGCCCATGTTTCAAGAATTGAGCACTCTGACTCAGATGCCTGCTGACTCAGACAATGAAAGCCTTGTGCGAAAAGCACTTAGAACTCTCTTATAGTGAGCCGCATGAGTCATCACTCAAGCCTCCTGCTAAGTGCACAGGGAAGACCTCCTGCCTGAAACCTTGGATGTGGCAGCAGCTTGTCTATTTAAACCGCACCCAAGGCAAAACAACTTTCTTTGCCTAAAGATCTGTCAGCCTGCCCGTTTCCTGCCTATCGTGAAAGAAGTCAGAGCAGCGCTCCCCAGTTGTTAATTACAGCCTTCAAAAGAACAACTCATCTTTCAGAGCCTCCTCACACACAACACTTATAAAACCCTTCAAGAGCAGACACTACTTCAAGAAGTAGATCCTTACCTGAAACCATCATCTGCTTTGCTGATCTGAATCGTCTCCCCATCACAGGCCTGTAAAAGAAAAGAAACCTTAAAGACAAAGATAAACAGTGCCTAGTTACTTTCTGTCCTTGCACATTCTTTGCTTGTTTGATAAATAGACCTTGGCACTGCGATTGAGAGCACCCTTTTTGACTTTTGACTGGTGGAAGAGTGAGAGCTCATTACTACTGTGAAGAAACAGACATCAAGCTATTTCCTTCATAAGAGAACTAAACTACAAGGTAATAATTGGTATAGGATAAGTACGGTGCGTATAAGAAATGGTATACTGATGAATGTTTTTCTGTATCTCATAGTGTCTCTTGTTTCTTAAACCCCAGATGCAATACCCCTTGTGTTCCCTGAACAGTCGTTATCAGAAGCTTCCAATTTCCAGTCATTCTCCAGGTGCCTACCTTGAGAACTTCATTACAACTCACCCAGGTGCAAGCGTACGCCAGTTACTTCGCAGGTACTTACGTTCACTTCACTAACAGAAAGGGTGGGGGTGGAATACACTATAATCTAAGGGCAAACTAGAAGGAAACCCAATTAGTTATATGCATTCCTTCTTGTGTTTCACACAGGTCGACAACTTGGGAGAGGATCTACACACCTATCCACTAGGGCCCTCTCCCCTTTTATGATCAAACCACTAGCTTGCACAATTGAAACAAACTGGTAGGTACGTTCAGGAAGTGGGATTGGTTCCATATCATCTCTGCAAGGCCTTGCATCTCTCCAGGTAAAAGACAGCGACCAGTATTGACTGTTTTAAGAAAAGGGTGGTGGAAGAGCTCTAAAGTCTTCTAACTAGGAACACATATATGAAACACAAAAACGTTTGTATCCATCTTCTTTGGTGTTAGGTCATCTTTGTCCAATGGTGAGAGGATCGTTTAATGGTCTGCTACGCCCTTCTTCATTACCACGGTAACATACAAAGATGGCAAACATTATCTACAAGCATTCTACTATGTTACAACTATTCATGTACATTGGTCTCGCATTGAGTTCCCACGAGAAGCCTGCAGCTTACTCTATTAGCTATTCAGAACTCTACTGCGTGACAATGAACTAGTCTAAAGCAGAAACATTCTCGTTGTAACTTCTACAGAATTATATCATGAGCTTCACATTTTTCGCATTTCAATATACTGTTACTATTCATTATTGCGAATGAGTGACAACACAAACGATCCAAATGCGATGAGAACAGGTACTTTTGAATGGAAGGAAAGCATTTATTGAAATCAGCACATTCTACAAAGATGATATGTCTAATGAAGTTAACGTGAATTATTTATTTGATACTGTACTGTGCAACATCTTGCTAAAACATGTATTTATTTGAGGAAAGTTAAAATCAAAAGCAAATGCAGAGAAATAGTAAATAAATTAGGCCTAGCCTAACTTGACAATGAAAGTATGATAGAAATGGATGCTTACTACTAAAAAAACATCAGACTAATCATGCTACGTGTTTAATTTTGCATGTTTAAAAAAAGGCACATTTTCCAGTTTCCTGTTTCCTTAACCATTACTCCTGTTAATGTTTTATAAGCTAGCCACATTATTTTAAAGCTAAATTTTCTTGCTTTATAAGTACTTAACTCTTTAATACGAAAGCTCAGTATGTTTGCAAATATGAAGAATAAAAAAAAACCCTAGTTCAAAATTAAACACATCAAAACCTTGTTAGATATTTGTTGCAAACAGATATTAAAAACAGTTCAATACAAGTCAGTTTTTTATTAAAAAAACAAAAAAGCTGCTCTAGCTCTGAATATGTAGAAAAAATCAGAAAAATGTCAGCTTTTCTCTAAGGAGTAGAAAAAATATATATATTCTATCTGCTCCTCATCGTAAGCTATTAAAATAAAACTGTAGAAAAAAATTCCATGTTAAGTTTTTGTTTCTTTAAACAGCTGCTTCAATTATTCACCTTGGCTGCTTGCTCTGGCAGCAGGCATTGTGATGTCAGACCTTTTTTAATTATTATTTTCAAACCAATGCAGCAGGAGCAAGTAAAAGTACAGTATGGTCTGCCTGAAGTCCAAACCCATTGACCAATGTAACATACCAACAAGCAAGTAAAATCCAAGCCCCCCACCCCTTCCCCATTTCCCGATATTTATCTGCCAGTACAGAATCAGAATTAGTAGTAAACACCAGTATATAAACTCCATCAGCACAGTCTACATTGCCTCCACCCCTATCAAGTTGTCACCTGGCCCTGTGTTCTAATTTTGTCCACCGTCTCCAATGAATAATATTGGATCCATTTAGCCCACACCTTACGGAATTTTTTGGGGAAAACCCTGCCAACATAAGTTACTTTTCCAGCCGTCATATACATATCAATTCCCCGTTTCCATTCTTGTAACATTGAGCATCCCCTACCCCCACTTTGGCTATATCTCTGTTAGCTACTACTAGCCTGAAACCGCAGAGCAGGAGCTGGGCCCATGGTAGGTAGGCATATTTGGGGAACCCCAAAATGATCAACTTAGGATCTAACAGGATCTGTGTTGAGAACACCCCATTAAGTTCCCAGTGTCTGCTACCCAATAGTCTTGTAACAGGGGGCAGCTCCAGATTGTATGAAAGAAGGAGCCATCTTCTCCCAGACATATCAAACAATGCAGGGTTTGCACTCTTCCCATGGCATGCAGTCGTCGCCGTAGTCGTGTACACCCCGGCAGCGTATGGGTAGGTCCACTGACGACCTCGCGGTTAACGCCACAACACTGAAATTTCAGGTGTCTTTACCTGCCGGGAGTTGATGGTGCGAGTTACCAATCGATTTTGGGTTGACCACCGCATTTACAGGTACCAGATTTGAGGTGCCTATAGTGGTTTATCATGGTCAATTAACCAGCACACCACCAGTAGTGTAGATAGATTTGTTCTTTTAGGTCCTGATGAATTGCCGCTAGATCACCCTGACACTTAGGCAAGAAACATGTCGACCACATGAAGTTGAGCACGTGATCCTGACGCATTATTTCAGGAGTGCGCAACTTTTACTTTTTAGCCAGGTTGGAAGCCATATTCATTAAAATGTTCTGTTTGGACTTCCATCACCTGTTTTAACCCTTGCACGGTCCATTGACCCTCACTTAGCACATCTACACCTTTAGGTCCCTCACACCCACGGCACCAAACGGCAAGGAATAAAAGATCTCTGCCAAAGAGCACCTCATAGGGAGCCCGTCAGGTATTGCAGCGCCGACCTGATGAGGAGCACGCCCTATGATGAAGCATGCAAAAACAACAATTGATGGACAGAATGCAGAACAATGTCGTACATTCACCCCAGTACAGAGATCTGGGCCTAAATCCATCGTTTTTTTGCTCACCATGCCATTCCAGTTTGGACCCAGCCATATGCAAATCAGTCTTGACCCTGCGCCCAATGGGAACAGTCCAGCCCGAACTGCCAGGCCAGGTCCTCCCTGGACTGGAAACAAGCATTCTAGGACCGGTTTCGGGCTTTCAGCCCTCATCAGCCAGGATAGCTTGACTCCAGTGGCATGGAGAGCACGGGACCCACGTCTGGGCATACCCGTCCCACTCGGGGTGACAAATGCAAAAACAACAATTGATGGACAGAATGCAGAACAATGTCATACATTCACCCCAGTACAGAGATCTGGGTCTAAATCCATCGTTTTTTTGCTCACCGTGCCATTCCAGTTTGGACCCAGCCATATGCAAATCAGTCTTGACCCTGCGCCCAATGGGAACAGTCCAGCCCGAACTGCCAGGCCAGGTCCTCCCTGGACTGAAAACAAGCATCCTAGGACCGGTTTCGGGCTTTCAGCCCTCATCAGCCAGGATAGCTTGACTCCAGTGGCATGGAGAGCACGGGACCCATGTCTGGGCATACCCGTCCCACTCGGGGTGACAAATGCAAAAACAACAATTGATGGACAGAATGCAGAACAATGTCGTACATTCACCCCAGTACAGAGATCTGGGCCTCCATCGTTTTTTTGCTCACCATGCCATTCCAGTTTGGACCCAGCCATATGCAAATCAGTCTTGACCCTGTGCCCAATGGGAACAGTCCAGCCCGAACTGCCAGGCCAGGTCCTCCCTGGACTGGAAACAAGCATCCTAGGACCGGTTTCGGGCTTTCAGCCCTCATCAGCCAGGATAGCTTGACTCCAGTGGCATGGAGAGCACGGGACCCACGTCTGGGCATACCCGTCCCACTCGGGGTGACAAATGCAAAAACAACAATTGATGGACAGAATGCAGAACAATGTCGTACATTCACCCCAGTAAAGAGATCTGGGCCTAAATTCATCGTTTTTTTGCTCACCATGCCATTCCAGTTTGGACCCAGCCATATGCAAATCAGTCTTGACCCTGTGCCCAATGGGAACAGTCCAGCCCGAACTGCCAGGCCAGGTCCTCCCTGGACTGGAAACAAGCATCCTAGGACCGGTTTCAGACTTTCAGCCCTCATCAGCCAGGATAGCTTGACTCCAGTGGCATGGAGAGCACAGGACCCACGTCTGGGCATACCCGTCCCACTCGGGGTGACAAATGCAAAAACAACAATTGATGGACAGAATGCAGAACAATGTCGTACATGGGGCACAGGGTCAAGACTGATTTGCATATGGCTGGGTCCAAACTGGGGTGGCGTAGTGGGCAAAAGAACAATGGATTTAACCCAGATCTTTTGACTGGGGGAGAATGTTTGCATTGTCAGCATTCCGTCCATCATTTGTTTGCTGTAACACTTTTCGCCCTAAGTGGGATGGGTATGCCCAGACGTGGGTACCTTGCTCACTGTGCCACTGGATTCAAACTAGCCTGGCTGAAGAAGGGTGACATACCCTGAAACCGGTCCCAGGATGCTTGTTTCCGGTCCAGGGATGACCTGGCCTGGCAGTTCGGTCTGGACTGTTCCCATGGGGCACAGGGTCAAGACTGATTTGCGTATGGCTGGGTCCAAACTGGGGTGGCGTAGTGGGCAAAAGAACGATGGATTTAACCCAGATCTTTTGACTGGGGGAGAATGTTTGCATTGTCAGCATTCCGTCCATCATTTGTTTGCTGTAACACTATGATGAAGCATGACATCCAGCTGGCTGGGTGTGTGAGGGCCCTAATTCCGTAAGGAGGGATCCCCCCTCTTTCCCTCCACCTCTAAGGGATAATATTCCCTTGTTGGCTGACTTCGCCTCCCCTGCCCTATTAGGAACTGCATACCCTCTTCTGTTTCGTTGTCTATCATAAAACACGTGATGTAAGATTTTAAATTGCACTAGTCGTAGACGTGATTTAATAGTCACTTCCCTCGAGTGCATTAGGGCTGCCTCCCAATCTCCGTCCTCCAGTTCCCCCAAATCCTCCACCCGCTTTTGTCTCAGCTTATGTAGGCATTTCAGGCATGTTATAATTAAGGGCTTTGTATGTGAGGGAAATCACACCCCTACCTAATTCCTCCCGGACGAGCCGGACCTCTAGAGGGGCATATTCTGGAACATCGTCTCCAGGGAGTCCCTCTGCTCTACATACATGCTGTAACTGAGCATACTTTAAAAATTGATTTGCCTCTCTTTGAAGTGAAGAAAATGGCATAATATATCCATTTTAATTAAGCCTTCAAACCTGGATATCCCAATTAGCTCCTAGGCCTGAAATCCCTTTAGCTTTTGTATCTCGGGAAACCAATTCCCCTCCCAGAGGGGTGTTTCCCTTCTAGGTTTACCATGCCACCCAATAGTTGTCATAGCCCTATCCTAGGCTACTATCATGACCTGAGTGGCAGGGAGGAAACTCCGGTTCCCTCCTCCTCTGTTCAGATAGTGTAAACAGGACCTCTTACCCCATTTGCCCTCTCCAATTTAAACGTTAAGTGGTCCAGAGGAGCAAATAACCAATCATTGACATTTATAAGGTGGGTGCCCAGTGATAGGTACGTATGTCAGGCAACGCCAGCCTGCCATTGTATAGTTTTTTTTTAGGGTCCTGAGAGTGATTTTGGGGTGTTTGACATCCCATACCAGAGTCTGCATGTCCCCCTCAATCTCCCTAAAGATCTAGGGAAGGATCTGGTAATACGTGTGGTTCAAAACATAGAGTAATTTAGCTAAAGAAATCATCTTAAACATTGCTGCCCTCCCCATTAACGTAAGGGGTAGCTCACAACACCTGTCAATATCTTCTCTACAGGTTCGCATCACCCTCCCAAGGTTGCAGTCCAAACAGGCCACCCTCTACAATGTTAGATATATACCTGGATATTTGAATCCATTAGCTGTATGTAACAGGTGGACTAGGAATGAAGGCACTAGTGTCCCACTCAGCGGAAGATAAAGCCCTGATTTGCCCCAGTTAATGCTGTAGCTGGAGTGTTCCCCATAGTCTTCAAATAGTTGGAATGTCGAGGGAAAGGACAGGGTCAGTACTGTAAGGCAAAAAAGGAAGCAAAATGTTCTCTTCCCCCACAGGCTCACCCACAATCCGGAAACCACTGATCTCTGGGTGGTCACAGAGTGCACAGGCTAGAGATTCTACAGTTAGGGCAAATAGAAGAGGAGACAGGGGCCACCATGTCTCATGCCTCTGCCAATGGGTAACTCCCTTGACAGCACACAATTCACCTGAACCGCAGCCATGGGGGCCTGGTATAACAGTTTGATTCATTTCCTATACCGAGGCCCAAATCCAAACTTGACTAGTGTATGCTCAAGAAAGGGGCAATGCACTGCATTGAACGCCTTTTCTGCGTTGAGCGCTGGAAAGACATGTGGTTCTGAGCGATCTCTAATTTAATTCAAGCAATTATGTTTGTCACGTAGGTTATGTCTGGCAGATCTACCAGGCATAAAGCTTGATTGGTCTCTATAGATTAGAGGCGTGATGACTGTAAGACGTCTAGTGGCCAATGTAGTAGCCAGGATTTCAACCTCCGTGTTGAACAATGATATCAGGCACAACTTTCCCTCAGCTTGCCCTCTTTATGGATAACTACAATGACCACTCGTCAAAGGTCTCACGGGAGGCAGCCCTTTCTATCAGCTTCTATAAACATATTTAAGAGGTGAGGTCCCAACAACCCCATGTACTGCTTATAGAATTCCGCGGGAAATCCGTTGGGTCCCAGGGTCTTGTTAGAGTTCAGTTTTGCTATGGCTCCCTTACTTCTGCCAACGTGAATTCGGCATAAAATGCGGCTCGCTCGTAGTGTTCAATTTGGGGTAGTGTCTTCAATGGTCTGGTCCTATAGAACTCCCCATAGTATCAAGCAAAGGCTTCTGCTATTGCTTTATCCGTGTCTGGACTATCTACCCCTGGATCATTTATTCGGTTTACCCACCTGGCCTCTGCCTCTCTTTTCCCAAGCCATGCCAGAAGCTTCCCAGCCTTATCACCAGCCTCATACAGTCGGTGTAGCATGGTCAGCATTTGAGTTTTGGCACCTTCTTATGCCACAGCTTGATATTCATCTCGGAAAAGGGCTAGTTTTCTACAGGGGAGGGGGGCTGGTTCTGGACCCAGGGCTCCCTCAGTCTCCAGAAGCTGACCCTTAAGTCTCTCTAGAGTTCCCACTTCTATTCCCCTCTTTCGGGCGATCAGGTTCTGGGCACTATCTTGGAGGACCATTTTTTTTAAGCCTCACAAAGCACTACTTTAGACATAACTGAACTTTAATTTTCTTGGAAGTAGAGCTCAGAGTCCACCCTCAGTCCCACTGCCACCTCCCAATCTTGCAAGTCCCAGGTGTTACATTTTCCTCCCTGTCCCCACTACAATGCCTACCCACCTTCACTAACAGGGGGGAGTGATCTGAAAGGCTGTGGGCCAGATAGTCTGCCTGCAATATGGTGCCCACTTCCACTACCGGGGCAAAGATATAGTCTAGACAGTAGAATACCCTGTGAGCCCCAGAGAAATAAGAATATTTGTTATCAAGTGAGTGAGCATGCCTCCAAAGATTTGAGAGACCCAGGCCAGCCGCAAAGGTTGCAAGCAGAGTGGGTTGTGGGTCCCGGTCAGTGGATCCCATCCTGTCCTGCTCCCTTATCATCACATCATTAAATTCTACTCCCACAATATGGAGTGAAGAGTCTGCCTCAAGCACTATACCAGCTAATTTATCCATAGTGGGGGTCTGTAGCCTAGAGGGTGCACATACACTAATCAGCGTAACATCTGTTTGTCCCTAAAACCCCTTCACCCCCACATATCTCCCCAAGGGGCCCGTCCATTTCTTAAAAACTCTGAAAGGTGGATCTTTACAGACCAGGATAGCCACTCCCCTGGAGCCTGACATGTACCCCACATGTGCCAGTGTGGGGTAGGCTCCTCTCCCCAGGAATTTGCACTGTGTCCCGTTAAGATGCGTCTCCTATAGCAGCACCACATCTGGGTGCAGATACTTAATATTTTGGGTCACCAGGCATCTCTTGACCCTATCACCCAGGCCCTTCACGTTCCAAGACAAGAATGACAAAGTCCTGTCTGCCAATAGTGAACTACTGAAGGGCATGTAGGAGACCCCATGGGTATCTAAATACTGTTTGCCAAATTAGATGGTACTTGTTATGATTATGAAGGCCGGGCAGCAGCTGACTTGACTGAATCTTGTCTCCCTTGGGTATGCTATCCTTTCAAACTTGTCCACTGCTTAACTGGCGTACTAACATCGGTCCCACCTCGCAATTGCCCACCATACACCTCAAACAGAGAACCCCTTGCACCCCCCAACCCACAAGGACCCTGCGAGTAGATGATCTCAAAGCTAAAACATTACTATGCAGGGGAGACTGAGGGATCTGCAGCCCACCACCACCTCCCCCTAACTCAGCCCCAACAAAACTACAACCGCCCTTTGAATCAGGGCCTTGCATCAGTAAGTGTAAAAACAAGGACTGAAAAACAACCACAACAAGCGTTCCATCTCGCTGAGCCATCCGTTATGGGGCGAGAAAAATCATACTCCTAGGCCCTGGACAAAACCACCAGTCCCTTGATTATGGTGCCATCACCAGTTCGGATGTTGCAGCATCCGAAGGGGGAGCCACTGGTTCATGTTCTAGCTGTGCTACAGTGACAGCCGGGGGTGGGGGGGTTCCAATTCTGAACCCTGGTCATCACCTGTATAACCATGCATGGATCCCCACTCCTGGACTGCAATCTTACTCCTCTTAGTGGTGATCTGTCCCTTCCCTTCCGAGTCTCAGGAGACCTCCAAGCGCTGCTCAAGGCCTTTATTTTGCCATGGTGTACCCGTACTTTTTCCCTGTGATTGATGACCTTTCCTTCTGGTCCGTCTCCAGTCCCCTGCTGGGTTCCCTCCTTCACTCCGGGGCCTCGACTGGATTCCCGCTCCCCCGGGCATTACAGTCTAGTATACTCTTCCAGTCACTCCCAGGCCTTTGCCGGTGTTTGGAAAAAGAGTGACTTCCTTTCGAACAGGACCTTCAGTTTAGCAGGGAACAACAACATAAATTGCAGGTGGAGGCTCCGCAGTTTGGCCTTCACAGATGTGAATGTGTGCCACTCCTGCTGGACCTCTCGAGAATAATCTGGGGAAATAATGATTTTGGAGTTCTCATAGTTCACCTCCCCCATCTTGTGTACTTAAGAGAGGTTCATGTCCCAGTCCTGGTAGTTCAGGAATTTGGCTACCACCTGTCTCGGGGGGATCCAAGGAGGTGGCCTACCTCCTAGTGCCCGGAGCGCCAGTTCAATGATGAAAAAGGAAGAGAACTTGTCTCAGGGCAGGATTTTTTGCAACCTCCCATCCAGGAGCTGAGCCACATTGGAGCCCTCAACCCCTTCAGGAAATCCAATAAATCTAAGGTTGTTGCGGCAGGCGCGATTTTCAGTGTCCTCCAGCCGTCACATCACATCCTTTGTGGTAGCTCCGGTTTCTGCAACTTCCTTACGGGAACTCTAGACTGTATCTTCCAGCTCAGGTATCCTGGTCTCCACAGAGGTAACCTTCTCAGCAACATTGCTGAGATCTTGTATCAGGAGGGACAGCTCCGAGCGTACCTCACCCACTCTTCCCTCCAGGTCCTCATGGGACGACTGGATCACCAAAAGGAGAGCTGTGTTATTGGGCATCGCAAGGGGGCTTCCACCTCCGGTGTAACATCAGAACTTGTCTGTAATGGCATATAACAGTCGAGTTCTGACGTCTTTTATTTATAATAGGCAACTGAGTGTGTCACAAGTCGCCGAGTATCAAGAAATTAGAGACTGCTGCTTACACAGGGATTACATTTTCCCATGAATTATTATATTATCCATAATACACATACAAAACAACAAGGAAAGGCCCAGAGACACCAGGAACTGATTCAGGACATTTTTTAAAGCAATGAAAGCCCTTAAAGGGAAGTATCAAAGGAAAATACAACTTTTAGGACTCCATTATAAATTCAGCATCCCCCTCCCAAGTTCCATGTTAAGAGGTTGCATTTTGTTTCAGGGTGGTTTCATGTAGATTGGGGATGAAGTGGTCATAAATAATGTATGAATGAGATTGTTCTGTTTATGATAATCGCAGAGAAAAGCATGTGTGAATGTTAAAAAGATTAACATGCCTGACATTTAGGCTTGTGCAGGCAGAAAGTACAGGCTAAAAGTGATGTGGTTAAATAGTTTTGGGAAAGTTTAGTATTGAGACGAAGTTGAGGACCCTACTCCTCAGTAGGGTCCTCAACTTCTGTAACGTTCTAGGAGTGACATCTCCCTTGGATAATACCGAATGGTAAGCCACACCCCTAAAAATGTGGGTGAAATTCACATAATTGTTTGTTAGATGGTGTGTTCTTCATGGGACCATTAGATGGACGGTTACAGAGCATGTCTGTTGGATGTTTTTGGTAATAAGGGTCCTCCATCCATGTTTGTGTCACTGAAGGGCATGGCACTCAATGCCTGGTGTTTAGTATCACACAAAACAGTACGTGAAAGCAGTCATAATAAGGAGTCGCTAAAAGAATAAAATGGTCAATAATACTCAGAACAGAAAAA
Source organism: Calotriton arnoldi (assembly GCA_963921515.1). Taxonomy (NCBI): domain Eukaryota; kingdom Metazoa; phylum Chordata; class Amphibia; order Caudata; family Salamandridae; genus Calotriton; species Calotriton arnoldi. The sequence goes on along the minus strand of CAWUFW010003795.1, from coordinate 1,393,003 downwards.
TTAAACTACAAAAGCAGAAGAATTCATAAACATCGAATCAGATGCCAGGTGGTTGGTCCTCTGAAATGGAGGCCCCATGTAGCCCTGTCAAGGAGAATGAAATGCCCCTTTCTTAACTTTCCCCTGTTCCCCTCTCGTAATTATGGGACCAGAACACATAAATTAGCAATCCCCATTACACCTCAGTTCTCGGTTGCAGGAAGTGTGTCATTATTACTGAGATGCAGTTTTGCACGTGATGCTGAGTTGCAGACCTCAATCATCAAACCAAGCAGGAGGGATTTCTAGAATCTATTCTAGACTCAAAAGCGTTCTGTGGTTTAGGCCATCATAACTTCTGCAAACTTGGAAACTCCGGGCCCGATTCACAGAACTAACTTAAGACAAAATCCTAAACTTACTACCATTTTGGTATTCACAGAAGGCACTTATTCATTTTGGTATTCACAGAAGGCACTTACTCATTTTGATATTCACAGAAGGCACTTACTCATCAATGAGTAAGTGCCTTCTGAGGCACTTACTCCTTTTGGTATTCACAGAAGGCACTTACTCATCAATGAGTAAGTGCCTTCTGTGAATACCAAAATGAGTAAGTGCCTTCTGTGAATACCAAAATGAGTAAGTGCCTTCTGTGAATACCAAAATGGTAGTAAGTTTAAGATTTTGTCTTAAGTTAGTTCTGTGAATCGGGCCCAGTAAAACCTTGCTTGACATGCTAGAATGGTACCAGAAAAACTCTCTCTTCATAGAACCTGGAAGCAATTATGCTAGTAATAGGCTGATTGACACTTCCTCTACCATCTTTACCACAGGCAAGATGACAACAATCACCAGAAGCCTGAAAATGACATGAATTGATGACTGTGTCATATTTCTCCTCTGGCACCACCACCACAAACACTCTAGTTTTGCTAATTTCATCATTACGGATGCAGAAGAACACAATAGAATAAACTATGCGTAGGGGAACTATGCACCATGCTCAATGGAACCATGCCTGAGACTCCGTCACGTCTGGCATCACTCAAAATGAGTGAAGGCAGCAATCACAAAATGAAAGAAAAGTACCATTGAGCGCATATTACTCAATCTTCCTGTATTGCTAGGGAGCTCCACAAAATCATTGCAGAAAGCCAGATGACACCACCGTGGACTTTAGCTTTTTGTAGCTTCTGTGTGACATTCTAGTAGCACGATCTAGTGCCAAAGCAAAAGCTCTAACCTGTTACCAAAATATAAAAAATTTGCTCAGAACATCTACCCGATATGCCATACAACATGAATGGCGCGCCCAACGTTGATAAATCCTCCTGCCATTTTAGACCTGTCAGCGACATAATTCATGAAAATAATAAAATCTGCAGCAAATCTTGCTCACCTGTTGGCTCCCTCTGCTGAGTCAATTTGTAATTCCTGATATTTCATGTTATGCTTGTTACGTTAAAATCCCCAAAATACGCCATCACACCATGTCAAATAGGGGCATATTTACAATAAAGTGGCGAAGCGTGTTGTTAAGCCAAGAAGGCTAACCACACGCTTCGTCACTTTAGAAACGCAGGGCTGCACCATATTTACTAGAATGTGGTGCAGCCCTGCGTTTCCCCCTGCGCTGGCGCTAAATTAAGCTGCCTAGCGCCAACGCAGGCACCCTTGCACCATAGTGGAAGGGTGCCTGAGTTGAGGGGAAGATTTTTTATGTGCAGGAAGGGCCCCCTTCCTCAACATAAACAATCTTTAAATGCCGTTTTGTAACTTCTATGCGTGCTGCTTAATGCAGCACACATAGAAGTTGCAAAACGGCATTTATTTTAAAAATGACTGTTTATGTACAGAAAGGGGGACCTTCCTGTACATAAACAATCATTGGCGTTTTGCTGTTTCCATGTGTGCTGCACAACGCAGTACACATGAAAACAGCAAAAACAAGTAGAAATTAAATATTTCTCCTCGTTGCGCCAGGGTTTCCCTGGTCTTAATTTTGGCGCTGCCGTATATTTACGCTGCCCTTGTAAATAGGAGGCAGCGTCAAAATCAATGGGTGTTGCGGTGGAACGCCCACAGCAACACCCATTGCCCTCCCATTTCAGGCTATGTATAGCATGAAAGGGGGCCTTATTTACAAAGCAGGGTTAAGTTAAGTGGCTTAATGCTGCCTTGTAAATAATGCAAAGCCCCTATCGCCACCACAACGTCCCTAAAAGTGACGTTGTGGTGGCGATAGGGGCGGTGGCGATAGGGGCTTGTAAATATGCCCCATGATTCGAAATCCATTTGGGTAAAAATCTTACCGCAGGAGCATGGGAACAGCGTGAACAAACAAAACTCCAGTGGCTGTTCATGGCTGTTGGTCGTGGCATTAGTGGTTTTTGCCATACTTTTGCTGCGTAAAACGCCACACTGGCATTTTGTGTGATTTCTCATAATTTGTGGAAATTTTTCTGAAATTTTGCATAATTATTCAAAAAGAAATCACATGAATTTCACATAGCTTAGTTGTTAGTAGAACTGTTAGAAGCCTGCCTCTTAGTAAAGGTAATGGTTAAGAAAAAGTGACAAGGTGATAATGTGCAAATCAAATATGTCCAATTTCTTAAAAGCGAGCTTCAGAAAGCCTAAAGGGAAATAATCATAGTATATTTCATCATTTTAGACACACGCAAACCTTTTATTGGTGCTTCGCACATATGTTTTGCTCCGCTGAAATTCATTCAGAAACTCGCGAGAAGCATCCTTTGTCATTAAGCTACAAAGAGCGAGGTTTGGAACAGGATATAGGTAAAAAAGAATGATTCACCGCTCGTAATTGGAGTTGGAAAATGTTGCTTGGCATGTATAATGCATGTGTTGACTCCATAACTGTCCATTGTTTTAATGTTAGAAACCAGAAAGTTGACTTATAAAGGTTTTCTCAGAAATGTCATAAGTTTACCACTTCTTTTATGATAATGTATGGAAAATAGAAATAACAACGAATATGTATAATGTGGAAAGAGCCCCTTCGTGTTTAGAACGAAATGCATTCTATTATCGGCACTAATGTCACTGAATGATTGTGACAAGGAGGTGTTATGCATGAATAATTTGTCTCAAATAATCTGCGTCTTTTCAGATTGTGTCTAGTATTTTCCAATATAGTGGACATTTCTGCTGCACAGATTTGGCAAATAAGAACAAGAACTACAAACGATTTTAAAGACGTGTTGTGCCCAATGCCGTAAACATTTTACAACACCTCTAATAAAAGGTAACACAACAAATAGAATGATAATGAACAGTGCCAGAGTGAGTTTAAAAGTAAACTTGCACTACAGAAATGTTGATGGCGGCATGAAGTAGGTCACATCATGCTATTTCAGGGTTTAGAACACCGCCCAAAATTGTGTATCAGCACTTTGAGATGGAAATTTCTTGAGCAATAAATGAGAAGGAAATATATTTCCCTTAAAATAAAATTGATAATCTACGTAGAGTGATTTTAAAGAAGCAGACCCAGCAGTTTTTTAAATTGAAGTGGGCCGGTGCCTTCTGTGAACATTAATCATTATCTTGAGCGTGTCACCTGGTTAAAGGGCCATAAACGACTTCCGGACATTCTCCACGGAGAAAAAGCCAACTGCAGGCGGCATGACGCACTTAAAAGGGGGTGAGTTAAGCAAATGAACAAAACCACTTCTGCCTCTAAGAAAGGTGGATAAATCATGTTAAAGAGACGGATTTTCATTAATGTTCTAATGCAACGTACTTCTTTAGCTAAAATGTTTGTGCCATACCTGAAATGCATAGAATCTGAACTGTTCAATTATTTCTGAAAACAATATCGTGTGTGCTCATTTATGAGGACGGTAAGTACTGCTACATGCCAAACGTTCAACTCCCTATTAGCAATAGTGCAGCGAGCATCGTTATTTCTGTTAATGCTAAAAGTATATAAATATTCCATGAGTATTCCCATTTAAATATACTGGGGCCAATCCACAGAAAAGCATGGGACAGATTTACAAGCCCCTTGCAACAACTTTACGCCGCCGTTGCGTCACTTCTGTGACGCAGCGGCGTCGTAAACAATGCGCCACGTTGCGACATATTTACAACGTGACGCATCTAGGGAGATGCGTCACGTTGTAAAGCCCTGCGCTACATTATACCTGCGTCAGGTATAATGTATGCAGGGTGGGCGCTCCCATGCAGGAAAGCCTCGTAAAAGTGATGCAGTGAAATCTACAAGATTTCACTGAGTCACTTTTACGACGCCACTGTGTCAAAACCTTGCACCTGCTTGAAGCAGGCGTAAGGAGTGACGCAGCATGTTAGGAATAGGCATTCCTAACCATTGCTGGAGTTGCGTCGTACTTGCGACACAACTCCAGCAATGCGCTGCCCTTACGCCAAACAGATGCGTCATGCATCTGTCTATCCTTGCGCCACGGTGTGCCGCATTGTAAATGCGGCGCATCCATGATGGCGCAAGGGGTTTTTTACGTGTCGCAAATGAACTGGCGCATCCCTGCTAATATGCAGGGATGCACCAGTTCTTGTAAATCTGCCCCCATGTACGTATACGTAAAAGATTACTAGAGGAGGGCAGAAATGCGTTTGTGACTAGGAACCAATGTCTTGTTGCTAGACAGCAAGGGGCAGATTTTCAAGCCCCTTGCGCTGCCAGTGCGTCACATTTTGTGACGCACCGGCAGCGCATTTTTCTGCTCCATATTTACAAGGACAGGAAAAGCCACCCTTCGCGGCTTTTCCTGTCCTTGTAAATATGCCCCTTTACACACAGCACTTTGTGTGAAAGGGGCGTTCCATGGGTGTTGCTGTGGGTGTTCCCACGCAACACTTATGGAACCAGACACATTTCCAGATTTACAAGAAATAGTAAATCTTGAAATGCGTCTGAATGCTACACCTCCCAGGGGAGGCGTAGGGAGGCGCAACAAGGAGAAATGTATTCATATCTCCTCGTTGTTTTCCTCTTTCTATGCGTGCTGCATTCTGCAGCACACATAGAACGAGGAAATAACCTCTAATGATTGTTTATGTACAGGAAGGTGTACCTTCCTGCACATAAACAATCCTTTAAATAAATGACGTTTTGCAAGTTCTATGTGTGCTAATGCAGCACACATAGGATTTGGAAAACGCCATTTCTGATTGTTTATGTGCAGGAAGGGAATACTTCCTGCACATAAACAATCATCCCCGTGACGCAGGCATCCTTGCACCATGGCATGCATGGCAGCAGTTTGTGCGTCAGCGCAGGGGGAAGCACAGAGATGCGACATATTGTTGTAAATATGTTGCATCCCCGTGCTTCCAAACTAACGCAGCGCGGCACAGCAAAATGACTTGCTTCACCGCGCTGCGTTAGTTTATTGGAAATCTGCCCCCAAATTTGGAAGCGGGAATACGTGGGATGGCATCAGAGAAATTTTGCACCAGCATTTCTACATAATTAAAAATGTCACTGGTGCAGTGACAATTATGAACGGATAGTTGCATCAATCAGACATGTGAGTCAGTTCAAATATTGTGTTTGTACTGACAACCCGTGCAAATGTTGGCGCCTCTTCAAATCCATGTAATCTGCAAATGATAAGTCAAATTTGTACCAGCACTGCTCCAATCTCATTTAATACGGTCCATGGTGGTCTATTAAGGAACAAGATACCCATCACCCTGATGGGGCATTTCTATCAGATTTTTACATCTACTCTTGAAACATCAATATTCTTTCATTACATAATTGCACCCAAACAAAGTGTTAATCCCATTTCATATCATAATTAGGGCTCCCGGTTTTTTGGTATTTATTTTTTTGACATTTCCGTCTGTATTTATCCATATTTATTTTTTGCAAATTTTATCTGAATTTATCCATATTTATTTTGGGTTTTATGGAAAAATGAAGCTGTAATTAGTATATTTCCACATTTTGTTAAACAGTAAATATGCACTCATGCTTGAATGCCTACCAGGTTTCAATGCTGTAAACACCCACAGAAGATAAATAAATGCGCTTATAAGAAAATATGCAAATTTCATTATCAACCTTGTGCATATCTACTGCTGGTAAAGCCTCTTTACTAAAATTAATTTCTTTTTTAGCCCCCTTAACTATCAATCCATACAGCTATTGATCTGGCATTCATGGCAGATAGTATTTAGAATTACTCAAAAAATAACCCAATTTCCGTTTTTAACAACATTTAAAAATAAATACAGACAAGAAAATAAATGTTTTCTGTCTGTATTTATCTGTAAAAATCAGTAAAAACGGAAAACAGGGAGCCTTAATCATAATGTGGGGGTATAAAGAACGTTTGTTATTTGTTTTGGTTTTCTGGTTAGGCCTTTTCATAAAAGTGCCAAAGTATGATCAAAATACCTTTTTCTAGGATGGAGCTTGGCCATGGCAAAATGGTCACTCCCTGAATGAGCTCTGGGGACAAACCATCAGACTAAGCTGTACCACCGTCCTTGCAAAGCTACCGGTACCCCTGCTCAGCGAGCTGCAAAGGTAGTCACTCCCACATCTAACATGGTGCTTATCAGGTGCCATGACATCTGTTCTGATGGTGCCCGATTCTCACTGAACCCAGTCCAGTCTTGCTGCATGACTGCATTAAGATGCCAGTGGAGAGGTGCTGAGACCATACTGGCACTCTTGCACCTCTAACTAGCACTATACTGGAACCCGTTGGGGAGACACAGAGCTTCATACATCTAAGCTGACTGGGGTCTGGGTCTGCCTGTGAGCTGCACAGAATTTCAAAAGGGCCACCACATTGCCACCTACTGCTACATGAGGCCAAGTGCCTCTCCTATCTGGTCAGCATCAAAGGTGAGCCCCTGCCAACTGTTTTGCATGTAGCCTGCACTATGCCTCCTCAGATTTCTGGGCACCACACACCTTCCATGGTGCTAAGTATTAGACCTTCCCTGAGACTTCCTTCAAGGCCCACTACTAGACCTGGAATAAAGTGACACCTAGCACGACTAACCTGAAATTCACCTGCTACAATATGACCCGTGGGGCAGGGTCACCACAGTTCACTATAGCCCTCATTTTTGAGAACTGACGCATTGCTGCAGTGAGGCAGCAATGCAGCGGAAAATGTTGTGCTGCTGTGCAACAGTTCTAAATGCCATGTATGTGCCGTATATACGGTACGATCCACCATGTTGTAAGGTCCTAAGGTGCGTCAAAGAAATGACGCATCTGTGGGACGGCTACTGCAGAGAAAAGTGATGCGTGTGCACCCAAAATGACACTAGGCTGCTTTGCGGGTCGTAGAGCAACACTTAAGTATTGCAAAGCAGCATTGCGCCACATTGGAGTGTGTCATGTGTCAAAAATACCTTAAAAAGTGATGTATTTGAAAAAAACTGTTTAACATGTACCTCAAAAGGGAGAGATTGAGCAGGTAGCTCAACACCAGACAGGATGTCCAGACAGAACCCCAGGGGAAGAGGAAGAGTAATTTCAGTGATGAAGAGAATCAAATGCTAGTAACAGAGGTGACAAAGCATGAACATCAACTCTTTGTGACTTCAAAATTGCCATTAGGGAAGAAAGAGGCAATTTGGCAGGCCATAGTGGACAAGATAAACCATGTAGGGCAAGCTAAAAGGTTAGTGTCAGAGTGCAAGAAGCACTGGCACGATTATAAGCATAGGACCAAAGAGAAACTGGCCAACAACCTGAGGGCAGCCATGAGGACAGAAGGAGGAGGACCTGAGGACTAGGAGGAGCTGGATGCCTTGGAGGAGCAGGTGGCATCAGTCATCCCAGTAGAGTTTGTGGCAGGAGTGCCAGGACAGGACAGTGCTGTGTTAGAGGACCAGCAAGATCTACAGTGTGAGTGGCAACAAGGGACAACATGGTTAGAAATGTCATACTGTGGAGCGCAGCAACCTGTGCTCCTGCACTGCACTGTGCTGTGTGCAAGGGAAAAGGAAGGAATCTCTCACTTGTTAATTCATACATCACATAACTGTACGTCATACTACCTAGTTACATGTTGCACAGACCAGTCCAGCTTCGTCAAGGTTGTCCAGTCTATGTGTGATGTGCAGCACCAGTCCAGGTTCACCTTTGTACACTGGGACTTGTAGTAGAATGTATAACATGAGGGACCAGGACTACAAGTCCCACAATACAAAGCAAAAAACCTGGACTGGAACACCACATCATGCATGGACACTGGAACTCTGCCCACCCTGACTTTGATAATGTAGGTCCCATTGCATCATGAGGCTAGTGTGTCTGTCTTGGGGCCATGCAGACAAATCTGGACTGTAAAGCAGTGGAATGGAATGGGGTTGCCACAGGATTAACTCCTTACCTGAGAGGGGGTTCAGGTGTGGTGTATGCGAAGTGTCACCACACAGGGAAATGCAAAGACCCATGTGTGCAATCACTAGCACAAAACTACATTGCACGCAGCTGTCCCGATGTGCGGGGTGAGAGCACACAGGTTTTGGCTGCCATGGTAGAGCGGTGTTTAGGCCTAGTTGTCTGGCCAACCTGGGTAGGTACATGTCACAGATCATCATTACTACTAGCATGTGGGCCACAGCTTGAGCCATAGCCCTCAGATACAGGCAACCATGTTGCTCAATTGCAAATGCTGTCTCTCCTTGGGGGTGTTGGTGTCACATGAGAGTCAAAGTATGATCTGTGTGTCATTAGTGTGAGACAGAAAGATGAGTCCCTGGGTCCACTAGAGGACTTGCAGAGGAGTCATGTACAGGTACAAGTGAGCGGGCTGAGTTGAACGATGTGTGATACTCTGCAGATAACCAAATCTGTCAATGAAAAAATAGAGTGAGTGTCAGTGGTAGCAACCTTCGAAGTTTGACTGGGCCAATCCCCTAAGAGTTGTTACACAGTGTCTATGGTTCTGAACTATGGAGACAACTGTGTGTCTACTGAAATCACATGAGTGTACACAAATAGCTAAACCATGGTAAGTTCATGCCCTTACACATACCTGCAGTGTAACAAGGTTGCTAGCTGTGTAAAGTTGTCTAGATGCATGTCAAATATGAGCCCTTGGCCACATGAATGCACAATGTGCATGCAAGACAGCACAATGTGCATGCAAGACAGCACAACAAGGCAGTCTGGAGTGGTGTACTATGTGAAAGGCAGACTGTAGAATCAAAATACTACATGACCAAAGACATCATCACTTACCCAGGGGCTGTAGGCTGAGTAGTGGCCAGAGGAAATGCAAGGAACCCTGATGAATTGGTGGAATGTGCACAGTAGCAGTGTTCAAATGTGAAGTTCCATTCAGCATAGTCAACATGAAGAGGAAAGTCAATCACCAAGGCAGATTTAGACCTCCCTATCTTGCACTCCCCAGCAGGGAAGGGCAGGCCAGAAAGCTGTGTATCTGTGTTGCAATGTGTGTTATGACACAAATTTTCACCCTGGTCACAAAGGGGTCCTGTGAACAATGTAGAGATAATGCCATCTGAAAGGCAACTACATTAACTCTTGGCCACAATTCCTACAAGTAACATATGGCCTACACATTAATGATGAACTGAAAGTGAATGAGAACAACATCTGTATGTCTGCTAAAGTTACTCATGTCATTAACTAGCATAGATCACCATTAACATATTCCAATTTCCCAGGAGAGGGAGAAACAACACCTTCTGACCACCAGCCTGTCTTGGATGACCAATCTGTTGGCAATGACATCCTGCCCCCAATGGACGATGACACCTTCCAGCAACTCCTGGACTCCATTGGAGGACCTTCTCTGGTCACGGCAAGGGGTGACAGCATTGCTGGGTCTCCAGAGGAACTGCCTACCACAGAACATCCCCTGTTTGCCAGCCAAAGCCCAAGCCTGTACTCAGAAGACCCCCAAGTTATCTTCCAACAGTGAGTGGTAGGAGTCCATCAGTAGCTGGCAGATGAGGTTTGGGCCGAGATGGAGACCATTGTGTGCTGCCTAGAGGGAATCCATCGTGACTCAGTCCCCATAAGGACACCACAGGCACCTACCCTTCACACCATATAATTGAACAGTACCTTTGGGTGTCATGAGGCAGAGGCACAACAACAGCCCTGCCAATGTAACACCAGTGAGGTTGACACCCAGATGGGGACCATCTGCACCATCCTCCAATCTATGGAGCGAAAGCAGGGCTCCTACATTGCTACTATGGCTGCCTTCCACCGCAACATTGTTGTCTTGCTGACAAGTCATCAGGCCCTTGTCGGTGCTGTGCTGCCCACCTTGCTGGCACAGACAAATGCTGCCGGGGACAGGGGAGCCACATCTTCAACCCCTGATGTGTGTGTGCCTCAGATGCCTTCTGCACAAACACCACCACCATCAGGAGAGGCACAATACACATCAGAGGACGAAGATGTAGACTTCACCACTTTCCGGCGGCAATCTACCCAGTAACATTTGTTTGTGCCTCTTGGCCAGTTTCCCATTAGACCTGTGTTAATTATCATGCCATCGCCCTTGTTACCTGGTACTGTCTCCTTTTTGTATGCCCACCTGTTAATCTGATCAATTTGTGGACTGTTGTTGAGGCCTACCTTCCCTAATGGCATTTTGGACGTCATCCTCACTTGAGTACTCCTCTCCTCAACATTCCATATGACATGTATCCTCCATGGACTCCGCCTGGACATCCTTTGGCTCACAAACAATGTTGGGGTTGTTTCTGCAAGAACTGCTACTTTGAAGTAGACTCTGTAGTATGTACACACCTGTAAATAAATGTACTACGTTGAACCAGTGTGTTGTATGTCTGTTGCAGATAGAACTAACTAGACCCTGGTGGATGAGTATATCCAAAAGGCACTTCCTACCATCTCTTGGAAGATGAGCTACAGTCCCTATCACATGCTCTTGTTGGACATGGCCAAGCATCATGTACCTCCCCTACCATTGTATTATTTGGAAAATCTAATTGATCTATTAAACATTGACAATAGCATTTGTAACTTGAGTGCCACACAGTGAAAAGGCCACCTAATCACACAACTGCTTAACTGCATAAATTGGGTCTTTTGAGGCATGTGAGCCACAAACACATTTTCACACATACACAGATATCTTGCTCAGTTAACATGACAATTTCATCATGCACATATGTCAGTCTCAATGCTCACGTTGAAAATATCCTATAAATACTATCAAAATTCATGCACTGACAATATGCAGATACTAATGGCCAGACTCCTTCTGTATAGCATCATACCTATGCCACTCAAGGATGTAGTGCTACACCTTGGATGTCATTAAGCATGAACTGCAACTACTAAGTATTTGGGGTTGTGTGTCAAATGATAAATGTTGTAGTAAGGCACAGGGGGATATGTAGGGACAATGTGTCCCTTTGCCCCTGAGAGCCCTCACACGCTCTCCAATACCAGGTATATGAAAGCAGTGTAGAAGACCTACGAGAAGCCTACAAGTTTACAGCCAAATGCTCAGGCACCCCAAACCTGCTACGCCCCTCAGCACAACCTCCATGCTGTCAAGTGCAACTTCACTAAGGTGCACAGGGGAAGAGCTGGAAAAACGAACGGAGAAGCGACCACAGGAAGAACCCACTCCTGGTCGCACTTCAACAACTCCAGGAGAGGAAACCAGTTAGAACGAGTCCACTGGGGCACAATCAACACCACCTGAGCCTGCTCTCTTTGGACCTGAACCAGAAACACCCTGACCAGCTGGAACGGAGGAAAGGCATAGAGCAGGCCCCAAGGCCAATGACACGGCAAGCTGTCAGACCCCCAAGCCCGGGGACAATGACCCTGAGAAACAGAATTGCTGCACCTTGGCATTCCACAGACCTGCAAATAGATCCACCACTAGAAGGCCTCATCAAACAACCGTCAGAACAAACTGGAAAGCAGGGAGAAATCTTTGGAAGAGGGAATGTCACTGCTAAACAGATGTGCTTGAACATTCTCCGACCCTCCAGAATGTAGAGAGCACTCAGACCCAGAACCCAGTCCTGAGCCCAAAGGAAAATGTCACTGGCCATCAAATACAGGTTCGTGGGCCTGGTCCCCCCTGGTTTGTTGACATATGGCTGTGCCACCAGATTGTCAGTCCAAACAATCACCATCTGCCCCTGCAGAGCGTCCTAAAAAATGGAGCAGAGAGAGCCACACCATCCTCAACTCCCTCCAGTGCGATGACCTCCGAGAGTCCTGAAGAGGCCAGAACCCCAGAACCCGCAGCAACCCCAGCCAAGCCTCCCAACCAGAAAGGCTGGTGTCACCACCAGTGGAGCAGGGGGGGGGGGGGACAACGAGACACCTTTTAGGAGATGCTCCCACCTCAGCCACCAGGATAGCTACTCAAGGACCAGTTCAGTTATCTGGAGAGGGGCCCATAAAACCAGAATCCAGCTGGCCAGTCGAAGAAGGTGAAACCAGGGCCCAGGGTACACGAAACATTACAGAAGCCAAATGCCCCTGCACCCACAACCAGTCCACAGCCGGAGGAGCCACCTTAGACACCAAGGCCTGATTTGATCCTGCAACGAGACCAATCTCCTTTTGGACAGAGTAACTCACCCCTCAAGAGACAGAAACTGAGGCCTGATGAAGACCATGTCTTGAGAGGGAGCCCAAGAAGATTTCCCCCAATTCACCAAAAATCTGTGCCCCTGCAGAACCACCAAGACCCTGTCGACCTCAGCGACAAACAGTGACTCCCCTGCCGCATGCATCAATAGATCGTCCAAATAGGAAAGAATGAGTACCCCCTCAGCATGAAGGAGTGCCATCAGTGGCGCCAGGATCTTTGCAAACACCTTGGGAGAGGACTTGAGGCCAAAGGGGGGAACACAGAACAGAAAATGGGCGTTCCCCCACAGCGAACCTCTGGAATCGCTGAGAGGAAACTACAACAGGGACGTGCAGAGAACCGTCCACAAGATCTAAGGATGCCAAAAAATCTCCTGACCTCACTAGAGGAATAATTGCCTTTATAGTCAACATCCTGAAGTGAACAGCCCGGATCCAGGTCCAGAATGGGCCAAAAAGCCCTGAGATCTTTAGAACCAGGAATAAAATGCAATAGGCCCCTGTGCCTACTTCAAACTCTGGCACCCTGCAAATGGCCCTTTTTGCCAGCAACTCCTGAAACCCCTCCAATAGTGCCAACCTCATCTCCCTGGAGGATGGTACAGGAGTCATTTGCACACCAGTATCAGGGGGAACCTGCCAAAAGTCGATCACGTAACCATTCACCACAGTGTCGAGGACCCAATGATCCAAGACAATCAGATGCCACACTGGAAGGAAATGTCCAATCCTGCCACCCACAGGCTCTGACCCCCCAGACTGTGATGGTCACGAACCCATCGTGGTAGCCTTCTTTGGAGGAGGAGCATTACGCTGATGGGGAAAACGTGGCTTGAATCTCCTCCTCCTGAAAGAGAGATGGGACTCACATTTCGGGGAAGACCGTGAGGACCTACTCCAACCCTTACTAGATGATGATGCCCCATGGCAAGGCATGCTTCCTTTCCTTGAAATCCTTTGATATCATGGCAAGCTATTGAACCCCAAGGAGAGCCTGGCCCTCAAAAGGCAGATTCAGCAAGGCAGTCTTCTTGCCTGGATCCGCCTTCCACCACCACAGATACAATGACCTCCTGGCTGCCACCGATGTCCCAGTGGACATTGCCAAATCCTGAATAATGTCAGAAGAAATGTCAGCGAGTAGGTTAGCCTGTTGTTCCATGGCAGCCAATAGCCCTGAACCCTCAGAACCTTTCTGCACAGCCAGAGCCAATTTGTCAAAATCCTGCACCAGGGAATGTGACAAAAATATGCAGAAAAAAGACTCGTCCTCAAAGGTAAATTCTCCACAGAAAAAGCCCTCTTAAGGCCAGAATCCACCATCTTTTCTGTGGCATCGGCCTGGGGACAGTACTCTGGATTAAAGGCAGTCTACCCAATCAAAGTAGCCAAAACAAAATCCAAATGCACAGTGGATGGGGCAAAGGGTAATCCCCCTCCAACATGTACAATTTCTGCAGAAAGTGAGGGACCTGGATCATGTCCACCTCCTTCCACTCCCTCATAACCATCTTCCATACTGGACCCTGAAAGGGCATGCCAAACCTAGAGGGCTTCAAATATGGGGGGAAAAGGGCCTCTTCTTCTACAGGCTGGAAGGTAGGCAACACTAAGTTCTCACGGACACTGGCCAACATCTCTCACATCCCCTCCCTGGAGACATACTTCCCTCCAGTGTAAGTGGATGGACCCACCACATCCGAAGTCGAGAACTCAGCACCAGGATCCAAAGTCCTAGGAAGTGAAGGGCCACTAGGTTTCCCAGGATGTGCCAGCAGAGCCTCGGTCACCGCTGCCTCAATCATGCCCTGCACTTCATCCCTGGACATGAGAGGTCTCTCACCCTCAGCAGGACTCCATACGCAAAGCCTCTTACGGGGAACAGGAGTTTCCTCCTCCGAGGAAGAGGTGGAGGACACCACATTATTCTTCATAAACAACCTTTCCCGAGCCACGTCCATATAGCCGATCAGAAAAGATGAGCAAATCAATAAAACTAACACAAAAACCCATTCTTACCGCCCATTGCATTCAATCCGTCCTGCCGTAAGTATCCCCCGCGGTTCACAGCCTGTCCAGCTGCTCCGCAACTGTGTCCCAGAAATGCAGCCCCAGCAACCAGAGGACCCCAGGACTCCGTCACAGCGTCTACATGCCAGCGCTCCACACCCTTCCACAGAGGAGCCGCAGGAGACAGCCACGCTACCGGAAGACGTCTGCCCAATGCACCGCTGAGGCCGCGATCAAGATCTGAAGACACCCCTGCCCCCCACGTAGGGGAAAGCCAAAGGTAAGTCTCACTCTGGAGACAAAAAAGAACAGGAGGTGGAGGGGGATGTTTTTATAGGTTAAGGGTGGGTCCATGGGAGGCAAGGGGCCTCATTGGTTAAGAAGGAAGGCAAGGGAGGAACTTGAGGTAATATTATTTACCTATATGCTTCGTTTTGAAATCATCATGAGCACGATGTAACAAAATGGACATTATCATTTTCATAAATTTTCTTTTGTGTCAACTCTATTCTTCCATATTGATGGTCACAAATATTCACATATTTTTTTCAGTCTGCTATTAGTCATAATTTTTTTTAATTGTACCATACATGCGCGCGCGGAGCCTTGCTCCCTTCCCTTCTCTAACCACTTCAATGTAAGTTTCAGTATTTCCACGAGCAGAAAACTATTTCGTAGGGCATTTTCTTTCTAGTTGAAGAAACTATGCAAAAACTTTATTTTTTATGTCATTGAAATGAGTTTCAGTTCACGATTTACACAAATGAGTTCCCGGTTGTTGAAACTTAAATAAATCTCTCCTCACTATATCAACACATATTTTGGAGCACTGCCTGTTTTCTATTTTCATGTTGATACCGGGAGGCAGCGGGCAGACCTGCAGACGGGCCTTGTCACCTTTTTATTTTGGAGGACCCTGAGGATGAGGGCAAAAATAGAGAGCCCGATAGGGACCCGTCTCAGCACCTGCTTTTTAGAACTGCCGGTGAGGAGCACCGGCAGAACCCGGCCCTCTTAAAGACTTGATTTTACATATTTTGGATGGTGGTATGGTTTGCTCGTCTCCTCCTTCAGATGTGCCTACGTAATTGTACATGCTCAATGCTCTTTCCAATGTTAATAAGGTATGATGTACACTCCCTTGAAATACACCCACCGTTCCACAAAGTGTCCTTCAGTGTCCACAGAGCAACCTTCCCAAATCGTCTACCCTCAGTAATTCGAGATAATTCTCATTATGTGCCCACCATGATGGCACTGATCGGGCCACAGAACTGTTCCAACTCTGACCTACATGCTAGGCAGGGAGCAAGTCCTAAAAAAAGAAGTGGGGGGACTGACCTAGCTGGGCAGTATGCAAGTGACATCACAGCGCATTACATCGTGGTGCATGACATTGCACGTGGCATCACAGGAAGTGGCATCACACAACCCATGACTTTACAGGAAGTGGCATCACATGAAGTGAAATCAGGTCTTAAGCCCTCACATATATGATAAGCAGGTCTATCATGAGCACATTGGAGTGCATTTCGAGTACACGTGCAAACCCCCTGATTTAGGCAGAAGAGTCACACTTTTGTAAGCTACACATAAAACAATGTTGCCTTTTGTTAGCTTAAAGCTTTCTTTAACCAAGGATTGAACAAACTAACTCTACCACCAGGCTGCTCAACCAGGCAAAATATTCGATATGCATCACATTTCCATGTAGATGTGATTGCTTTAGCTGCCTGCTCTCGCCAGAGGTGAGACCACTCTCCTATGCGAAGTATCTTACTCAGCCTTACCCACCCGCACTCATTTTAGAACATTGGGGCTCATTTTTCGCCAGCAGACCATGACCCATAGCAAGAGAGAAAGACAGAAATGCAAGAAAGGAGAGAGAGAGGAAAACAATGATGTTTGCAGAGAAGGGTATGAAAAAAGAACCTGCAAGAATAAGCAATTGTATGGTAGTGAAAGAAAAAGGTTATGGCAACCTTGGCATTCAGTAATAGGATGCTAAAAAAAAGTTTGAGGCTTTGCATTTATGTTTTTACAAATTACACACTGCCCCCCCCCAAATGTCACATCCACATTTGGCAGTGGACATCTCTCATGTTCTTATTGTTGGCATAACTATATCTAAACTGACAGCTCACTCTGGATTCAGTACACAAAGAATGGACCATAAATTTCAAAGTAAGAGGTATCAGCTCCATATCAAAATAAGTGTAAGCTGCAAAGTAGCCAAGGATGAGAAGGAAATGGTGACAATGGTAACTCACAAGAAAAGGGCACATGCTATTCCAGTCCCAACTAGCACTTTCAAGAAAATATTGGCCTTCCAAAGGAATGTTACTAGTTTGCATAGAAAGACTACCTAAAGTGAGGAGATGTAGGAACAGCAAGAGACACCACTAACTATCGCCAGTAATCAGAATTTACGCTAGACTATGCTCGATAATAAGACCTCTGCATATTCTAGACATGTTACACTGCCAACATGGTGCACCAGAGACGGCCTACTTGACCTTTTTGTTTATAGAAAGACTGACCTGTGGGCTTCACTTATTCACTGTAACCTCATATTGAAGGAGCCAGCCCTAGGTAAGCACACATGATCTTTCATAACTCTGAATTACATCAGTCTCCCCGACCTAAGATCTTTATAACAACAAAGATAACCTGTGTTAAGGTGTTTTAATACAGTGCATTGCAAACTTTGCAACATCACTGCAGTAGGTTGGTGTGAGAAGGGCAAAAAACAAAAACACCCATACCTTGTCAGGGTAAGAACTTGGCAAAATGTAACATAGCCATATCCAGCGTTCTCGAATTTCCGGAGTTACAAAAATGCAACTTGTCTTCCTTTCACTGAAAATAGCTCTTCAACATTTAGTGATTGGAACTGGTAAATAAAGCACACAATTTCAAATGTTTGGAAATCATTTTTTGTACTTCTGCACAAAACTGAAATATTTGTGTCATGGAAGAGCAAGCAGGATTATGCAAGGCAGACCTTATTTGAAGTGAAAAGTGCACAGTTGAGGCATCTGCCTGCCACCCACGCTTCAACCTAATTTGCCAAGAATTAAAGACAAAGGATTAACCTTTGACGTGAAATAGGAGAAATAAAGAAATGTCCATCTAATGACTGAAATGAACAATGTGAAAGCAGAAAACCTGGGATCAATCCCGGCTTCCCAGCCTGGCCAAATTCTGTGATGCTGGGCAAATCTCTCTCTTGTGTTCGATTTAATAGGATGCAATGTTGCACCATGTATAACAAGAATCTAGGATGCGGGGAAAGGAGGAACCAAATAGGTTCACAGCCGGGAAGAGACCTGTGATGAAAGTTTGACTACAAGGTCTACCTGCCTCCTTACCCTAATGGAATTCTAAATAGGACGCTACTAATGAAATGCGAACATAGCGACCAAATGGGTCAGTATGAATGGCATATATGAGTATGGTGAATGGAAGTTTCACAATTGAATGCAAACAAATTGATGTTATCGGGTCCTGATGAAAGCCAACTAGACTGGTGAGGCACTGGTGTGAAGGCAGAAACATGTTGACCCACGGTTACAGAGTATACTAATTTCCTCAGTGCATCCCCATCTATTTTTAAGTCCATCAGGGTGCCCTTTGAAAATAAAACTGACCCTCAGGACACCTAGACTATTTTAAATCTAGGATCTCACCCAATAACAAAAGAGCTTCCTTGTCAACCAAAGTTAAGCCAGCCCAGATACATTAGGTATCTGGACGAGGACTCTATAATGAAGCATGCCACTTGGAATTCCAGTGGGTGAGAGCCCTTTTAATACCATAGGGTAATCCCCTTGGGCTGGTATGGAGAGATAAGCTAAGCACACTAGAGGTTTGCGCCTGTTGTTTTTCTACGGTGAGGTGTTTGGGAAGATGATCAAATCCTGCATCACTTCTCACTCCCTCCTTCTTGGAATATAGTAATAAGAATCCAAGTCACATGTATAATGCATTTGACACTTGACTTTTTTGTGACTTCTGCCTGCTAACCACACTCTGACCTCATGCGCCAAGAATTAAACACAAAATATTGACCTTTGATGTGAAATAGGAGAAATATAGAAATAGCTATTTAGTGGCTGAATTGCACAAAGTGAATGCAGAAATCCTGTGTGCTGCCCATGACCGCTGTATACCAGGTGGGGGTCACACTGATGATTGAGGGCTGTTGTCCTTGTGAATTGCTCTGTCAAGAAGAGGGCCGTCGTACTGTGCAATGCTGTGACCTGAAGGGAACGTTCGTTTTCCTGTGTGCGCTGTCACAAACCCTGTATACCAAGAGGGGGTCCATGGTAAAGTGAGAGGGCTGTCACCATGGAGCAGCTTTGAAGGAGAAGCAAGCCATTACTTATGAAGGAAGAGCAAGATTTCAACTGCCCAACAATCCAGGAGGACCCAAGACCTGCTGCCGGATTCAGGGAGGCTTACCACATAGGCAGAGGAGCGTGTGGCCTGTCGCCTCTACCGCAGCATCCAGTCTTCTGCTCACCACTGGGCCGCAGACAAGTGACAGGGCATTCTAACCATCCACTCCAGCGAGAGCGGGTAAGACTGAATACTGGGCCACCAATACTGGGCTTGCTCTGACTGACACGCTACAGCGCAGAGGCACTTTGACTTTCTCAAAGCCATCATGGACATTTTAAGACTTGAACTCACTAGTGGGGCCTAGCTGGAATACCACCGGACATATATAGGGAACAACCTCGATCCTTTCACAGAGAAGTGGAACTCGAGAGATGAGCCAAGGAAAGCTACTGTGCCTGCTTTTAGAAGACTGCGTACATTATTTGCACACAAAATACATGGGTGGATGTACGGTAACGCCAATGTACTACACATGTAAAATCTACTTGCCACACAGTAACTCAAGGCAGCCAATTGGCTGTCTTGCGTATTTTATAATTTTTTTTTTTTTTCCTAACGTCACACAAAAACTATCCTATGAGGCTATTTCCTCTTTGTATATGTGCTGCAGAATGCAGCATACACGCAAAGAGGAAATAACGAAGAGAAATTGAAATATTTCTCCTTGTTACACCAGCCTCAGTAGACTCACCAGTTTGGTGCAAATCTATGTTTACAAGTCTCTGTAAATATGGGTTTGCGTCAAAATACATCGATGGATGAACAGGAAGGCCCTATCACCATCCATGTACTGCCTACCTGGCGTAATGTAACGCAAAGCAAGGCAATGTACTGCCTTGTGTTAGTTTTTACAAACCCACACAAACTGGATTTAGGTCATCCTGTAAATCCCAAAATAAATTTTGCATCAGGGTTGTGCCAGAAAATTGACTCAACCCTTCAGCAAATTCTGGGCCTCAACTTATAAATTTCGTTTTTCGAAACTCTGCCACAAAGAAAGTGGCAACAAGGAGACAACTCACAGTAAATCTGTTCTGCTTAGTTACTTGCAAAGGCTGTATTTTAAAATATACATATGGGGTACAGGAGCCTGCTGCAGAGATCTGTGTGTTCCCAGTAAATCTGAGTGAACAATAATGGTACTATAACTCCGGAGGTTAATGCACCTGCTGGAAAGATCTGTGTTTCGTCTAGCCTCAGTTTTGACTCAAAGTATCAAAGAGGGTTAATGTGTCTCCTTCAAAGCACATCATGTAACATGCAAATGACAGATTTAATTTTATGTAGATAGGTAAGTGGGTTACTGCTTTAAAGACAGATATGCTTATGTTACTTGCAGTTGCATTGTAATCCTTGTAATACAGCACAGTGAGCTATGAAAGATATGTGACTTCTACACCATGTAATCCCCCACTGTTTTATTGAACATATCCTGTCAATTGAATTACAAACTTATATGATTTATTGTATATGTAATATGTACTTGTGATGTAAAGCGCTCTGACACCCTGCATTGGGATGAGTAGAGATATACAAGAAAAAGTTTTGGTATTTAAATTATTTCAAGGCCTCCTCAGGGGTAGTAAGTGCTAATAAATGCAATTTATTTTGTGCAAATACTGGGAAAGACCAACAAACCTGACATTCTTACAGTGCATGCATATCTCGTGAACAAAGATGGAACAAAGTGAAAAGTTGTCTCTCTTAAATATGTGTGAAGTGCTAAGAAGGTGTGAGGCTTTGTTTCCCCTCCTCTGTATTTGCATGTAGATGTGAGGCTCCTGACCGCTCCCAGTCAGGAGACTCGAACAAAAGGAGGTCTGATGACCCCTCAAATTCGGCCTTTGTTATGGGCCCAGTTGGAGTCTGAAACAAGAATGCCCCCTCCCAGCCTGCAGTTGCTGGGGATCAAAATAACTCCAGTGCTGTAAAACTGTAACAGGAATCTTAATCACAAACACCTCATCCATCCAGACCTCTTTGCAACTGCCACAACTTCAACTATAACATTCCCCCTCACATCGTCACTTTCTGACACTGGAACACCAGCTTAGAACATGCATTATTACCAACAACAACACCTCTCACAAATTACAAAGTGAGAACTCCCACATAGGGTACTCCATCAATACAGGTGGCACATTTGCCTTTTTCGAACTGAATATTTTGAAAATCGTCTTGAATATAGGTTCTATATATGCTGCTATCACTTGCTTCTCCTGGTTATCAAGAGTTTTAACTGAAATTGTCCCTACACAAGTCACAGTAGGCAGGGACTAGGTTATAGGGCTAGAATCACTGTTGGACAAGATAGGGTCCATGGGCAGGCTCAGTGACAATCATACAGTTATTCTTAACAACCTATCTATGGACTTTGGATTAATAGATGTATGGAAGCTCTCCCATCCTACTGATTGCAACTAATCCTTAATTTTGGGAGTGCAAAACACGTTCTAGCCCGCCTGTGCTAGTTTCTCATGTACGTCCCACTTCTTTTGGAAGTATTCTCATGTGGCATCCTTGAGGGGGGCATATCTGATCACTCTTTGTTACACCTTGAACTGGATTTCCACCATGTCCTTCTTCCCGCCACAATATGGCACACAACCTAGACAATGAGGCCTTAGGTCCTCCTGCTCAGGTGCTGTGAGAGCAAATTAAACCGGTGGGGCCATTTGATAGGAGGCTCAGCATATAACCAAGAGTCCTACAGTTGAATAAGTCATCCACACAGAATCATGCAGCCCCATCCATCGCTGCCTGAAGAAAGAGAAACACTCTTTGATTTTTTTATTTTCCACACAGGCCGAAACATAGTGAAACTTAAGTGGTATTATTTGGAAAACTATGAGAAAGCTGGTAGGGTGCTATCATCTCAGCTATGCCAAAGAAAACTACACAACAGGCACCTCCAGGAGGCAAAGCTGACATTTTTATATTTCACGGTGCTGGTACTGGATGCAGATAAATTACACTTCACTCCAACTGCTGATGCAGTTATACCCCAGGCTGCAACCTGCTTCACGTTCTCTAACACTACCATAGACTGACTCAGTTTTGGTCCGGAATAAGGGGATACATATCAGCTACACTGAAGTCCCCTGGATAGGCATCAGCACATCTAGACCATCTCCATGTATGACTTGTTGAGTTTACTGGGATCAAACTCATGGACTATCACTTCCCTTCACCCACTTGCTCCTTGCTTGTGACATAACCCCTTCATTGCTCATGACGGAATGGTTCCATCATGAGCACCAGTGCTTGTGTGCTTTTGATGGAACCATTCCGTCATGAGCACGCATGCACTAAATCCCTGTGCTGTTTACAGCAGAACAATTTCCTTTTTTAAATTTTTGAATTGGGAAGTGAGGAAGAGCTTCCCCAACCTCCCGAGGCATTTTTTTTTGTTTCAATGCAATGACGATTGCGCGCATGGCGCGCTGACGTCATTGCATTGAAACTGAAACTGAAACGAGCTGATCAGCTCGTTTCACTTTCAGTGCTTCAGTGCTCGTGGGGCTATCTCAGGCCCCAAGAACCAAAACACGCGGGAGAGGTATAGTTGGAAAGGAGATAATCTCCCCTTTCCAATGATACCCCTCCCTAATGGATCCTCGCTTGGGGATTGCCCCAGGAGGGCGATCCCAAAGCAGGGATCTACCTACTAGGGAACAGGGAGAGGGGAGCTGCCCCTTGGGCAAAGGCCTTTGCTCCCCCTTATTTAAATGGGCATAGTCAGTCTTTCTTTCCCCCTGGGGAGCATATGGGGACAGTAGCCCCCGATCTGCCCCCCGGGGACAGAAAGCCCACTAGTACGCCAGGGATTTATTTTTTCAAAGGTCAGGGGTGAGGGCTGCCCAGAATAGGCATGTCAATGTCTCCAACCCCCCAAAAAAAACACAATCTTTCTGCCCCATCAGGAGGCAGATGGGGGCAATAGCCCCTGATCTGCCCCTGTGTGTGGCAGAAAGCCCACTAGGCACCAGGGATTATGGTTTTTTATACATAGGGGTGGGGGTTGCCCAGAATGGGCATGCCAATGCCGCCACACCCCAAAACAATTGCCACAGTCTGTCTGCCCCCTGTGTGGCAGATGGGGGCAATATCCCCTTATCTGCTGTCCCGGCAGGGCAGAAAGCCCACTAGGCACCAGGGATTATGGTTTTTTTATGATACGTAGGGTGGCGTCTGCCCAGAATGGGCATGCCAATGCCCCCCCCAAAACAATTAGCCACAGTCTTTCTGCCTCCCCAGGAGGCAGATGGGGGCAATAGCACCTGATCTGCCCTCCGAGGGGACAGAAGGCCCACTAGGCGCCAGGGATTATGCTGTTTTTTTATACGTAGAGGTGGGTGCTGCCCAGAATGGGCATGCCATTGCCCCCCCCCAAAAAAATGGCCACAGTCTTTCTGCCCCCCCCGGGGGTATACCGGCAACTTGCCTAGCTGTGGATTTTGGGCCCAGCGCAGCTAGCACCTAGAGAAATCTGGCAAACCTGTATTTTTTTGAAACCTAGTCACCCAGGGGATTCCAGGATGGGGGGACTTGTGTGGCTCACACCAGGTTCTGTTACCCAGAATCCCTTGCAAACCTCAAACTTTGTAGCCAGCTGAGCTAGGGTCCAAAATCCACAGCTAGGTACATTGCGAAAAAGGGTCAGTTTTCAGTGGAAAAATGTGATGTGTCCACGTTGTGTTTTGGGCATTTTTCGGCTGCGGGCACTAGGCCTACCCACACAAGTGAGGTACCATTTTTATCAGGAGATTTGGGGAAATGCTGGATGAGTGGACGCTTGTGGCTCCCTGCAGATTCCAGAACTTTCCATCACAGAAATGAGGGTAATGTGTTTTATTTTTTACAAAGTTTGGGCTTCGCAAGGGTTTTGGGTAACAGAACCTGGTGAAAGCCACACAGGTCACCCCATCCTGGATTCCCCTGGATGTCTAGTTTTAAAAAATGTATAGGTTTGCTAAGTTTTCTTAGGTGCCGGCAGAGCTAGGGTCCAAAATCCACAGCTAGGCACCTTGCAAAAAAGGGTCATTTTTCACTGGAAAAATGTGATGTGTCCACGTTGCGTTTTGGGTCATTCCGTGTTGCGGGTACTAGGCCTACCCACACAAGTGAGATACCATTTTTATCAGCAGACTTGGGGGAATGCTGGGTGGGTGGAAGTTTGTAGCTCCCTGCAGATTCCAGAACTTTCATCACAGAAATGTGAGGAAAATGTATTTTTTTTTACAATGTTTGGGCTTTGCAAGGGACTCTGGGTAACAGAACCTGGTGAAACCCACACAAGTCACCCCATCCTGGTTCCCCTGGATGTGTAGTTTTCAAAAATGTATAGATTTCCTAGATTTCCTTAGGTGTTCGCAGAGCTGGGGTCCAGAATCCACAGGTAGGCACATTGTGAAAAAAGGGTTAGTTTTCACTGGAAAAATGTGATGTGTCCACGTTTTGGCCCATTTCCTGTTGCGGAAACTAGGCCTACCCACACAAGTGAGGTACCATTTTTATTGAGAGACTTAGGGGAACACAGAATAGTAGAACAAGTGTTGTTGCCAATTGACTTTCTTTGCATTTCTGCCTTCCAGATGTAAGACAATGTGTAAAAAAGAAGTCATTTTGAAAAATGTCCTCTAATTCACATGCTTGTATGGGTACCCACAATTTCAGAGATGTGCAAGTAACCACTGCTTCTAAACTCTAGATTTCGTTCCCATTTCGGAAATATATAGGTTTCCTTGGTACCTATTTTTAACTATTTATATTTTACCAAATGAATTGCTATATACCCGGTACACAATGGAAAACCATTGCAAGATGCAGCTCAGTTATTAGTTCTGGGTACCTCGGGATCTTGGTGAACCTACAAGTCCTATACATACACGCAACCAGAAGGGTCCAGTGGATGTAGCGGTATATTGCTTTAAAAAATCTGCCATAATTAGAAGAAGATACAGGTGAAAACGTTGGCATAAATTGTCTGTTTTTTTCAACTCAGTTTCAATATTTTTTTATTTCAATTGTTAATTTCTATAGAAACACCTTGAAGGATCTACACAAATGACCCCTTGCTGAATTCAAACTTTTGTCTACTTTTCAGAAATATATAATTTTCCGGGATCCATTATTGGTTTTACACCCATTTCTACCACTAACAGGAAGGAGGTTGAAAGCACAAAAAATTAGAAAAATAGGCTATGTCCCAGTAACATGCCAAAACTGTGTAGAAAAGTTTGTTTTTTTGAAAAAAGTCTGCCTTTTCCTGAAAGCTGGGGAGATGGTGATTTTAGCACCACAAACTCTCTGTTGATGCTATTTGCAGGGGAAAAAACAGATGCTTTCTTCTGCAACACTTTTTTCCCACTTTCCCCCCAAAAACCAAAAATTAGCTGCATTTTGGCCAATTTCTAGGTCCCCTCCATGAGAGAATCCACAAACCCTGGGTACCTTTAGAATCCTCAAGATATTGGAAGAAAAGGACACATTTTTGGTGTGGATACCTTATGTGGACAAATAGTTACAGGGGCCTAAGCTTGAACTACCCCAAATAGCCAAAAAAAGGCTTAGCACAGGGGGGGCCTAGCAGCGAAGGTTTTAATAACAAGTGACACCTTTGAGTGAATGAATGAATGAAAAGGATTTGATATAGCACACAGCTACTCAAACTAGAGTGTCCTGGCGCTGAGGTGGACACCGGTGGCAGGTCACTGAGGTGAGATTAATTCTTGAAAAGCCAAGTTTTAAGATGTTTCCTGAACGTTGACAGGTCAGCTGAGGCTCTCAATGAGACAGGTAGGCTGTTCCATGTTTGTGCACTCAGAAATCCGAAGTATCTTCCCCCTATGCGTGCTAGGCGTATTTTGGCGATGCCTGCAAGATCTGCAGTATAGGATCTTAAGGTCCTAGTTGGAATGTAGTGGTTGACACTACTCTTAAGGTAGTTAGCGCCTAAGCCATGGAGTGCTTTAAAAAATATCACCATGGCTTTGAACTTGATCCTTTCTTTCATTCGAAGCCAGTGCAGAGATTTGAGGATGGGAGTCATATGAGATCTAGGCTTCGGTCTAAGGATCGCTCTGGCCGCTGCGTTCTGCTTTACTTGTAGGCGCTGAGTTAGATAGTCAGGTAGGCCTAGGTACAGGCTAATAGCGTTATCCAATTTTGATGTCACTAAAGCCTGAACCACAATCCTCCTCGTGTCCACCGACAACAGAGGGAGGAATTTGTTTAGCATGCGAAGTGTACCAAAACAGGAACCAATCAGTGTTTGAATCGGGGGGCCCATGGAAAGGGGGTTGTCAATGACAATGCCCAGGTTTTTTACCCCTTCTTGGGCCGACTGAAGGGGAGACAACTCCTTTGGCCACCAAGTGCTCCAGTTACTCACTGTCAGTTGACCAAAAAGACAATCTCTGATTTGTCCGGGTTGCTTTTTAACTGATTTATTTTGAGCCAATTGAACACCTTACTGAGGCAAGATCTGATGCTGTCTCTGGCAAAGTCTGCTCCTTTTTCACACGTAAAGATCAATTGTGTGTCATCAGCATAGGAGATAATCTCAACTCCATCTTCCTCTACTAACAATGCTAAAGGTGACATATATTATATATGATATATATATATTGAAGAGGATGGGGCTGAGAATGGAGCCTTGAGGTACTCCTACGTTCAGATTTGGCATGGGACATGAGAATATAACGTCGCCGAAGGCTTCCCCGAGCTAGATCCTGAACATAACCCCATTGTCGCTGTGCATCTCGCTTTCATTCCCAGATCTTAGGGCCAACTGATATCCCACAACCTTGCGACCCTTTACCTACTTCTAAGGATGTAGTACCCGATTTTTCCCAGCTTCTATTAACTGCAAGGAGGGTGATGACTTTCTGCCATCGGGCTTCTATGCATGCATGTTTAGAACAACTGGAAAAAGCTTTGATATTAAGCCTGCATGCATTCGTATTGTTTATTATGTACATGACACTGGTACTTGTGCTTTGAAAAAAGAAACTAAAATAAAGTAATACGCAAAAATTATTTTTGAAGTTTTGGGCAAACAGGCACGTTTGACCTTTATATATGTAATTTAATTTAACATCTGTTTAGATTCATAATATAGCAATACAACATAGTTCACCCTTTTGTGACAGTCGGCTTGAAATTTCTCCAATGTTTACTCCCATATGCATCTGTAAGATATTTTGAGAAGTGTGTTGTTATATGAAAATAAACTGAAATTTGTTGTCGTCAACAAGTGGTGTGCGTTCCTGCATGACTTGTGAGTTTCGACGGCGTCGAGTACCTTGATGCTCTCAATGTGGTCCTTTTGCGGTCAACGTTCTACCCTTTATGTCCTCTCCATTAGTGCCACAATCCAATCGATCCCTGTAGCTAGTGCCCCTGGAATTATGTGATTTTGCGGCTGCTGCTTTTTAAGAAAATAATTATATATCAACTGCTCTTGCATAGGACCCGATTCACAGAACTAACTTAGACAAAATCCTAAACTTACTACCATTTTGGTATTCATAGAAGGCACTTACTCATTTTGGTATTCACAGAAGGCACTTACTTACTCATTTTGAGTAACTTACTCATTTGTGTAACTTACTCATTTTGTGTAACTTACTCATTTTGGTATTCACAGAAGGCACTTACTCATCAATGAGTAAGTGCCTTCTGTGAATACCAAAATGAGTAAGTTACACAAAATGAGTAAGTTACTCAAAATGAGTAAGTAAGTGCCTTCTGTGAATACCAAAATGAGTAAGTGCCTTCTGTGAATACCAAAATGGTAGTAAGTTTAGGATTTTGTCTTAAGTTAGTTCTGTGAATCGGGCCCATAGTTTGCAAATTGTAACAAAAAAGTTTGTTTCTAGCTCAAACCTATCAAAGCTTCTAAAAATGTTGCCACATGTGCTGCTGAGCAGGGACAGACCGCTCGAGTTGCTGATTGCTGTATTTGAGCTGGAACCTTTGCCTAGATAGTGTTAACATTGTAGAAATGACAACATAGTGAATTATTTGTGCCAAGAAATATGCTGCTTGATGCAGCATAATTTGCCCGTTCTTGTCGGATTATTTAGTCAACCCTGCCACATAATTCCGTTCTCCCCTGCTGCATATTTCCAGTGGCCCTGCTCATAGCCCAGTAACTGAGGTCAAGATACTTGAACAGCAAAGATGTAATTCAACCAGTGCACCACATGGTGGGGACAGACTGATATAGGACTGCATTTAGGACTCTATACATTCTGTTGGAAAGTCGTTGTCACGTTAACTTTGAATACCCTTCATCTGCAGCACGTGACTTTGTAGTGTTGAGCCCCTTCAACCTTGTTCATTGCTGCCTTTGTGCTCACAGCCAGGACAGAAGCAGAGAGGACATGGGAGGTCTGACTTTTGTCTGCCATAACCAGGGCTTTATATGGGCTGGGTCCCTCCGGGTCTCAGAGACGGCAGTAATTAAAAACACGCATTGAAACAGGTCCTGTACTTAACTCTACTGGTAAAGACACTGATCGATTTCTGAACAATGAACATAATCAATGTTAAAGTAATCTATGTCAGTGATTTAGTTGATGTTTATAGCTCACATGTTTAATACTATTAGGGAATGGGTAAGGCAAGGCCTCTTTTTGTATGGTCACCCGCAAGCTTTTGGATTGATGCTGCTGGATTTTTGACTCTGAGAGGGCCAGTGCCCAGACCCTAAACTGTATGTCGAATTGGTTGTACCCAATTGGAAATGGCTAACTTACCTGTAAGTCCCTAGAAGATGGTACCCAGGCACCCAAGTCATGCAAGTTAGAGGGTTACCTCAAGGATAGCAGCACTGGTTGTGCCAAACTGGAAGTGCCCCCAGTAAAACAAGTCTCCCAGTCCGTCACTGCAGACTGGTAGAACAGTCATGTATGGCTGGCCCGACTTTGCCATTGAAAGCACTTGCAAGGCCTCCACTTCCCCTGTGCATCTGTGTAAGTCACCCCTCTGACAGGCCTACCGAGTTCTAAGGCAGGGTGCAGCATATAACACCGGCAGGATATGTAGTTTACTTGTCCTGACAGTACAAATGCAAGACTGCCATTTTTACTGTGGAAAGGCTTGGTTGCCCGATGAGCGAGTTCAGGGTTACATGCTGACCCCTCAGCTGTCCTAACTCCTGAACAGCAATACAAGTTATTATACAACTCATTACATTAAGGTTGACTTGAATCTCAGATCGAAACTAATGTAACTTGTTGCAGTGTGCAGCTTTTACAAAGCTGCATCTTTGTTGCCTTTAAAACTCTTGTGCCTTCTCGGGCTCACATGGAGCCTGTTCCACGACACAGCTTTCTGCACTCCTGCGGAGACATGCCAACGACACTCAAGAAGGTGAACAATGAGGCATTACAGATCAGAGAGGTATTGCATCCCTCTTGCAGGAAGCCACATGGGTGTTAGCCCCAAAATGCAGGCTTCAAAACAAGGAAACTCCCTTTGAAGGGCAAATGGTTAACACTAGGGTGGAGGGCTGCCTCAGTGTTTAGGCAGACAGGCTGTCACAGGGAGCAGAGAAGGGAAAACCAGTTGCCAAACAGGTTTCCCCAGGGGTCTGTAGCCCTGAGGTAGCCACATCCCAAGGTTGGGCTAGTGGGATCCACGCAACGAGAGAGGGGCCACACTGGATATCCCAGGATGGTGCATCCTGGGATATGCAGAGGCCACACTCCGCATAAACTGGTCACTAGGTCGGAGGGAACCTGGTAGCCCATTGGCTACAAAACGCAACCTGCCATGGGGGAATTTTCCGAGCATAAAGAGGGCACCCCTGACACCCTGGCCTCAGATCTCAACTGACATGGAAAGAGGAACAAAGGATTGCCCTGCTGCACTGAGGGGCCAGCAAAGAGAAGCTGCACCATCGAGGACTGGGTTAAACCCAGATCTCTTGACTGGGGGGAATGTTTACATTGTTCAGCATTCAGTCCATCACCTGTTCTTTTTGCTTTTGTGGCCCTAAGTGGGAATGATATGCCAAGACATGGGTCCTGGGCTCACTGTGCCACTGGATTCAAGCTAGCCTGGCTTATGAGGGGTGATGCCCCGAAACTGGTCCCAGGATGCTTGTTTCCCATCCAGGGAGGACCTGGCTTGGCAGGTCGGACTGGACTGTTCTCATAAGGAGCAGGGTCAAGACTGATTTGCATATGGCTGGGTCTAAACTGGAGTGACATGGTTAGGCAAAAAAATGATGGATTACACCCAGATCTGTTGACTGGGGGTTGAATGTGTTTGCATTGTTCAGCATTCCGTCCATCATCTGTTCTTTTTGCTATTGTCGCCCTAAGTGGGAAAGGTACGTGCAGACTTGGAATCCGTGCTCACTGCACTACTGGATTCAAGCTAGCCTGGCTGATGAGTGGTGATACTCTGAAACCAGTCCCAGGATGCTTGTTTCTGGTCCAGGGAGGATCTGGCCTGGCAGTTCGGGCTGGACTGTTCCCATGAGAAGCAGGGTCGGGACTGATTTGCATATGGCTGGGTCCAAACTGTGGGGTGTAGTGGGCAAAAAAAAACATGGATTAAACCCAGATCTATTGACTGGGGGTAAATGTTTGCATTGTTCAGCATTCCGTCCATCATATGCTCTTTTTGCTTTTGTCACCCTAAGTGGGAAGTGTATGCCCAGACGTGGGTACCATGCTCACTGCGCCCCTGGAATCAAGCTAGCCTGGCTGATGAGGGATGATACCCCAAAACTGTTCCCAGGATGCCTGTTTGTGGTCCAGGGAGGACCTGTATTGGCAATTTGGGCTGGACTGTTCCCATGAGGAGCGGTGTCAAGACTGATTTGCATATGGCTGGGTCTAAACTGGGGGGGCAAGGTGGGCAAAAAAGCAATGGATTAAACCCAGATCTTTTGACTGGTGGTGAATGTTTGCATTGTTCAGCATTCTGCCCATCATCTGTTCTTTCTGCTTCCATCAAGGACCGCACCTTATGCACCCGGTGGATAGCCAAGAGAGGGACAATGCTTGCTGTGTCCTGCTCAAGGAGAAGTTATCTTTAGAGCCCAGTGAAGTCTACAGACTCCAAGGGCCAGCTGACTGGCCTCCTGTTCACAGCACAGGGACACAACAGCTGAAGAAGCCTGCTGAGGCAAGTTGGCAGCCCAAAGTCTTCCAGCCGCTACCACTGCCGCAGTGTAACACCTGGGATTGAGACCTGACACACAGAGTTGCTCCTAAATTCACTGAGCCCAGGAGTTCTGGCGGAAAGCTGTTGGGACCCTCAGCGGACAAGCTATCAATTTAGGAAGGATTGGCCTGTGACAACAACACCGGGCGACTGGTAGTCCAGTGGACACCTGACTTCTGCCAGCCTGTCGAGGACTTAGTAGGACATCGACCCTGTGATCAGGACCACCTCAACCAGCTTAGGGACTGAGGAGTAGTTGTAGCAAGACCCCCATTGACAGCATCGCATCTACAGCATCCTTGGAGCATCTTCATCATCCTTCATCTCTTGCATCAGGACCATTCCATAGGAATCCATTGCAACACGGATAAAGTGACTGGAACTGCTTGAAGACTGCTTCTTCTGTGGATGTAACTGTTTCTGAGGACCTTGCTGGTCCCCCTGACTAGCTCCCTACTGGAGTTGGTCACTCCAAGTAACTCTATCCAGCCGCATTGACACTTGCACAAGTTTTCTCTGAAAACGTTTCTAAGTGTCATGTTAGTTGAACTGCTTCTGCTTGTTTGTCGTTGAGTTAAATGCTTTATTAATTCTTGTAAATTCCACATCTCCGAAACCCTCCAGTGAACCTTTTTCTTTTTGGTGTCAAAATTCTTATAAAAATACATTATATTTTTATAAATTGATGTCTGATTTCCTGAGTGTTGGGTTGATTTCTTCTTCAATTGTTTTGAAGCTGTTTAAATACTTTACACCAGTTCCTTTATGTAAGCCTTGCTGCTCAGAGTCACAGCTACCTAGGGTTGAACTGACGGTTCAACAAACAAAGTCTAAGGGTCCTAAAGGGGTTTGTAAGTGTATTACACAGTGTTATTGCACAACCACACCATATAATAAACCCCATTACCTCACATTGGTGCCTACCGGTGAGATCCAGAACTTGTGTTTAGCAGTACATACAGTTGTTGAAGTTAAGACCTCTGAGAATCCACATAGATAGACACCCAGAAAAGAGGTTCTTGCTACCACAAAGTATTTTCTGTGGACATTGTTGTACTACAGAGTACTGTCTCCAAAGAAGTGGAGGAGAGTTTGAAAACGTTCCTACAAAGTTCAAGTAAGGGGGGTACAATTCTCCACTAGTTTTTCTGAACAGAACGCAAGAGCCACTATGTGACACAGAGTCTTGGAGCCCAATTTGGCAAATCTGTCCTCTTACAAGAGAAATGACCTGAGGGCATTTTGTGCAGAAAGGAAAATAGTCATGGGAGCTAATGCTAAGTAACCTGCCATGATTAAGGTCCTGACAGCATGGGAGGAGGCTCAGGCTCACAAGGCACCTTCACACCTGGAGAGGGAATTACCCCAAGGTAGTAGGGATGAAGAGGAAGTGGAAGACTTAGGGCCTCATTTATGAAAAGTGATGCATCGCTGCGTGAAAACAGCGATGCGTCACTTTTCATTGCGCCCTCCTTGCGACATGCTGGATGCGTCATATTTATAGTATGACGCATCATGTCTCAAGGAGTTACAGATACGTCAGTTTTTCTGATGTATCTGTAGGCGCAAAAATGACGCATTGCTAGAGTGTGTCACAAAAGTGCAGCAACTTCAGCAATGGGTCATTTCACATGGGCAAGTCCCATTTCAAATGTGCCTTCGTCAGTCTTACGCCTGCTGTGAGGCAGGCGTAAGATATTGATTCATTAGCGTCCTAGAAGTGGCGCAGTGAATTCTCATAGATTTCACTGCGTCACTTCTACGAGGCTTACTTGCGTCAGAACGCCCACCCTGCATACATTATACCTGGCGCAGGTATAATGTGGCGCAGGGGTTTACAAAGTGACGCATCTACCTAGATGCGTCACTTTGTAAATATGATGCAACATGGCGCATTTTTTACGCTGCTGGTGTGTCACAAAAAGTGACGCACCGGTGGCGCAAAAGAGACGCAAGGGCTCATAAATAAGCCCCTTAGTCTTTTGAATGGAGCCAGTGGGTTAGGTTGGACCCTACCTCTCCCCACCCCCTGGAGGCCCAGGTGGGCCCCCAGTCCCCACAGTCTAGCTGGCGCTGAACACATCCAGAGACCCATACAGGAGAGCATGGCAGCCCTGTACTTGGAGGGGGGGTCTTAGCTCTGGCTGAGAGGAGTTTGGCCCTAGAGGAAAGGAGGGCCAGGCTGGGTTTGGAGCCCAGAGAAGATGGTGGCAGCAGAACTGGAGGTGCTGATGAGATGGGGGTGACCCCGGTATAAGATTGCCCAAAGGGGTTGTCCCTAACTTATGTTCCAGGGGATGACATTGACAAGTGGCTGGCCTCATATGAGAGATCTCTCAAAATTAATAAGGTGGGTACACAACACTGGGGAACACCTCTGTGGGAGTTTATTACCAGCGGTTAGATGGTAGAATCTACTCACACGAGAGGATGAGGTAGCTGAGTCTTACCCATACATGAAGGCAGTACTTGTTGAACTCTTTGGGATGACCCCTGAGGAGTATAGGCAAAAGATTAGATCACTTCAGAAGGGTACTACATAAATATGGGTAGACTTCGTAGACACCTCAGTTAAGGCACTGGATGGGTGGATTAAGCGCAACAAAGTTGACACATTTGAAAGACTCTGTAAACTTTTGGTTAAGGTGCACATTTTGACAAATTGTCATTCAGCATCTAGTGGACTCTAAGTTGGTTAGCCCTAGGGAACTGAGCAAGACCGCTGATCATTGCGTTTGAACTAGGGTCCCCAACAAGTTCCCACATCCCATACCAAGGGGAAGGGGGGGGGTCAGGGATAGACATCTGAGCCCTTGAAGGCTGGTGTGTGTTTTGACTGCAATTAGCCAGGACACAAGAGGAGGGATTCAGTGTGCACCATGAAATCACCCACCAGTAACCAGTCCAAAGGTTTGGCTAGTGTAGGGATTGGGTGGGAGATTGCCCCTAGAGATCACAAAAGATATACAGAGTCACCTTATTGTCCCTGGGTGGGGAGAGCATTGAACCTTTGGCTCACTGGCCTCCAAGTTTGGAGAAATACCAACAGTTGCCAAAAATCAATGGGGTGTTGGTGAAGGCTCTGAGCGATACAGGTGCTAGTGTAACCATGATTATGATTATGGCCAAACTGGTTTCCCCAGAACAAATCCTGCCTGAAGAGGTGCACGTAATTGTCAACGCTGACAATGTCACAAAGTCATACCCTATGGCTGTGATTGACTTTGAGTGGGGAGGAGGCACTGGCCCAAAGAAGGTAGCTGTGTTCCCTGCCATTCCTGGAGAGTGCTTACTGGGGCATGACCTAGAACCCTCTGCTTGTGCAGAAGTAGAGAGGAGGACCCATGCAGCCATGCTGGGTCTACCTGAATGGGTGTGTTTTACTACAAGAGCACAGATGGCCCTAAAGGACAGTCGGTGGATCTTAGAGCCTGAGACTATGGACCAGATCCCCAAATCCCCAAAGCCAAGAGGAGGGGCAGGAAGGCTTGCCACCCAGCCTCCAAAGGTCCACAGGCCCAGAAAGAGCCCAACCCTCAGGCGGGAGCCCTGGTGCCTGCAGAAAACACTGCTCCAGGAGACATGCTGAAGCTGGCAGAACTCCATGGAGCAGTAGGCCCCTCTAGGGAGGACCTGAGTAATGTACAAGGGACCTTTCACACTCTATAGGACCTGCAACAGTTAGCTGTCAGACAGGAATAAGAGGATACCAGTGGCAACCATAAGGTATACTGGGAGGAGGGACTCCTGTACAGTGAACTAAGGGACCCCAAACCGGGGTCATCGAGGAGACTGGTGGTCCCGCAGCACTACAGGAAGTTCCTCCCTAACTTGGCCCATGCTATTCCCTTAGATGGACACCTGGGGCAGACCAGCCTGGGAGAGGCTGGCCAATCCCTTTTACTGGCCTCAAATGTGTGAGAAGGTCAATGAGTTTTGTCGCTCCTTTCCCATCTGCCAAGCCAGTGGCAAGGCAGGGGGAAACCAAAGGCTACCCCGATACCACTACTTGTAATGGGGACTCCCTTTGAGAGTGTGGGGATTGACATTGTTGTTCCCCTAGGTCCCCCAACAGCCCCAGGGCATAGATTTATCTTGGTGGTAATGGACCATTCCACCAGATATCCTGAATCTATTCTCCATAAGATAATCATCACCCCTGCAAGTGGCTAGAGCCCTCCTTGGAATCTTCACCAGGGTTGGATTCCCTATAGAGGTAATCTCAGATAGAGGCACACATTTCATGTCTGTCTACCTGAAAGCCATGTGGGATGGGAGTGGTGTAAGGTATATGTTCACCACCCCCTACCATCCCCAAGGAAATGGTCTAGTTGAAAGATTCAATAAGACCTTGAAAGGCATGATCCTGGGGTTGCCTTAGAATCTCTGGAGGGGATGGGGTGTCCTTCTCTCATGCCTACAATTTGCCTATGCTCAATGATGGCGGGTTGCAGCCATTTCAACGCGGCTGTTACTACGCATGCCATTACATCGCATGCGTTACAACGCATGCGACGTAACAACGCGTACACATTACGACGTGGGCCATTACATTGCATGCGCTTTTAAAACGCATGCGCTTTTAAAACGCATGTGATGTAATGGCGCCGGAGCAGAGACAGCGTCGCTGGAACCGGAAGCAGAGACGGCGACGCTGGGACCGGGAACGGGACACAGGAAGCCGGAGGAACCACGAGGAGAGAGAGGTAAGGGAGTGTTTTAGGGTTTAGGGCTTAGGGTTTAGGGTAGTCTCAGGTGGTCGTAGTGTAGGGTAGTGTTTTAGGCTTTAGGGCTTAGGGTAGTGTCAGGGGGTTGTAGTGTAGGGTAGTGTTTTAGGCTTTAGGGCTTAGGGCTTAGGGCTTAGGGTAGTGTCAGGCGGTTGTAGTGTATGGTAGTGTTTTAGGGTTTAGGGTTTAGGGTTTAGGGTCATGTCAGGGGGTCGTAGTGTAGGGTAGTGTTTTAGGGTTTAGGGTTTAGGGTTGTGTCAGCGGGTCCGGTACGGTACTGTTTCAGTGTAGGGGACAGACTGTGCGTAGGGGTAGGGTCGTGTTTGGAGTACTGTTTTAGGGTAGTGTACTGTTTTGTACTGTAGGGTAGTGCTGTGGAGTGTGTGTTATGTAGGGTAGTGTGTTAGTGTTTGGGGGCTATTTTGCGTTGTAAATACATGCGGGGAAATGGGGTCCGTTGTAAAGGCATTTCGTATGCATTTCAAAGGAAATGCAAACTAATGCCATCCGTTGTAAAAACATGCGTTGTGACGGTACATGCGAACTAAAAACCGCGTTGTAAAAGCACGCGTTGTTTTAGTTTGCGATGTATCGTCATACATCCAATGATGGCTGAGTACATGAAGAAGGTGAATAAGAATTTGGAGACCAGCCAGGAGCTTGTGAAGCACTGGTATGACCAAAAGTCCTCTATGGTTGAATGTCAGCATTGTGAGTTGGTGTGGGTGTTGGAGCCCGTGGCACCCAGGGCACTGCAGGACAAGTGGACTGGGTCATACCCCATCATAGAGAAAAAGGGGGAAGTCATTTACTTGGTGGACTTGGATACCCTCAGGAGCTCTCACACAGTTATTCATGTGAACAGGCTCAAGGTGCACCATGACAGGGCAGACTTCATCATGTTGATGGTGGCTGATGGTAGAGAGGAAGAGGAGAGTGAACCTCTTCCTAACCTCTTATCCTCTAATGCCCAGAATGGAAGCATAGAAGGAGTAGGACTTGCCTCCGCCCTAACAGAACTGAAAGAAAGGGACTGATGTCAGTTACGGAGGCAGTTTGCTGGACTGTTCTCTTTGACTCCAGGTCTGACCACATGGGGGACCCATGATTTGGACACCAGTGACAGCTTACCTGTCAAAAGCAAGATATACAGGTTGCCTGACCAGGTCAAAGCCAGCATCTAAGCTGAGGCTGCTAAAATGCTGGAGTTGGGGGTGATTGAGCCCTCCAGTAGTCCATGGGCAAAGCCAGTGGTACTTGTGCCCAAGCCAAGTCCCAAAGGTGGGAAGTCTCAGATGAGGTTCTGTGTGGGCTACAGGGGCCTCAATGCATTTACTAAGAATGATGCCCACCCCAGCTGATGAACTCACGGATACGTTGGGGGCAGCCAAATATCAGAGCACCTTTGACTTGACGTCAGGTCATTTGCAGATAGCCCTCACACCAAGAGCCTAGGAGGGGTCTTCTTTTTTTAAACCTGAAGGCCACTTTCAGTTTAAAGTGATGTCCTTTGGATTGAGGAATGCACCTGCCACCTTTGAGAGGTTGGTGAACAGACAACTTTCAGGCCTGGAAAATTTCAGTGCATCTTATCTTGATGATATAGCTGTA
The DNA here is from genome assembly GCA_963921515.1 of Calotriton arnoldi. Taxonomy (NCBI): domain Eukaryota; kingdom Metazoa; phylum Chordata; class Amphibia; order Caudata; family Salamandridae; genus Calotriton; species Calotriton arnoldi. Next base: position 1,355,476 of record CAWUFW010003795.1, on the reverse strand, counting down.
CTCAGCTCCACCTAGGATGATCACCTGGTCCACCTAAAGGAAGTGTTTCAGGCCCAGCAACTAAGTAACACAGGAATGTAAGTGCCAAATAGGGAAAGGCTCTTTTGTGTACTTGGGCCATCAACTCAGTGGAGGCCATGTACAACCTCTCCAGCCCAAGATCCAGACAATTCTGGTCTAGGAAGCTTCTAGAACTCAGATGCAGGTCAGAGACTTTTTTTTGCCTGACTGGATACTACAGGAGATTTATGAAGGGTTATGGTACCATTAACTGAATTGACCTCCAAGAAACAGACCAGAAAAGTTATCTGGACTGAGCAGTGTGGAAGGCTTTTGACACCCTAAAGGGAGCTCTGTGCTCAGCACCTGTGCTAAAGGCACCTGCCTTCAGTATGGAATTCATTATTCAGACAGATGCCTCTGAAAATGAGATTGGGGCAGTGTTGTCACAAGTGAATGATTTGGGCCAAGATCAGCTATTTGCCTTCATAGCTTGTGACTCCTTCCTTAGAGAGCCTTGTTGGAGTGCCATTGAGAGGGAAGCCTTTGCTGTGGTCTGGTCCCTGAAGAAGCTGAGACCCTAGCTATTTGGCACTTATTTTTTTAGTTCAAACCGACCAAAGGCCTCTTAGAAGGTTGATGCAGATGAGAGGAGAGAACCTCAAGTTGTTGAGATGGCCCATGTCCCTAGACGGTATGGACTTCACAGTGGAAATCTTACCTGGGACTGACAATGCCAGTGCAGATGGCCTTTCCAGGTTCTTCCACTTAGATGATCAGAACCACCAGGGCAAGGGTTATTTTCTCATCACCTTTCATCTGTAGTGGACCGTGTAAGGAAATCCCTCTTTTGTATGGTCACCCCCAACTTTTTGGACTGATGCTGCTGGTTTTCCAACTCTGAGAGGACAATAAGGCTTGCTAATCAGATCTCAGTGCCAGTGTCCTGACCTTAAAGTGTATGTTGAATTGACTGTTTCCAATTAGAAATGGCTTACTTACCTGTAAGTCCCTAGAATGAGGTTACCTAGATACCCAGGGCATGTAAGGTAGAAGGGTACCTCAGGGATTGCAGCACTGGTTGTGCTAATATCTAGATCCCCCAAGTAAATTTAGTCTCACAGTCTGCCACTGTTCCAATTATGCCATTGAAAGCAGTGGCAAGGCCTCCACTTCCCCTGTGCATCTGTGTAAGTCACCCCTCTGGCAGGCCTACTGAGCCCTAAGGCAGGGTGCAACATATAACAAGCCAGGACATGTAGTTTACATGTCCTGACAGTAAAAATGCAAAACTGAAATTTTTACTATGGAAAGGCTTGGTCTCCTAATTGATGAGTGCAGAGTTACACACTTAACCCTCAGTCATGCTAACTCCTGAAGAGTACGACAAAAGTGGGCACTCCAAGGTATTAAACAACTCGTTACATTAAACTTGACTTGAATCTCCAATCAAAATTAATGTAACTTGTTTCAGTGTGCAGCTTTTACAAAACTGCCATTTTGTTCCCTTTAAAAGTCCTGTGCCTTCCCTGGCACACATGGAGCCTGTTCCATGAGACAGTTTTCTGCCCTCCTGGAAAGACATTCTAACGACTCTCAGGAAGGGGAACAAAGAGAAATTGCCGACCAAGAAATTGTTTCTTCCCTCCTGCATGAAGCCTGGAAAGTACTTTGTGGAACTTTCATCCTGTGTCCAGGACCACCTCACCCAGCTCAGGGACTGAGGAGATGTTGCAGCAAGACTCCAATCCACTGCATCGAATCCACAGCATCCTTGGAGGTCTTCAGCATCCTTCATCAGGACCACTCCATAGGAATCCATTGCAACTCATATAATGTGGCTGGACTGCTTTTTCTGAGGCGGTAACTGCTCCTGAGGACCTTGCTGGCCCGCCTGAATAGCTCCTGCTGGAGTTGGCCGCTCCAAGTAACTCAAACTGACCACATTGACACTTGCTCAATTTGCTAATGCTTGTTTGCCGTTGGATGAAATGCTTTGTTTTATTAATTCTTGTAAATTCCCTATCTCCTGAGCCCTGTGGTTGATCTTTTTCAGTTTGGTATATAAATTCCTTTAAAAATACAATCTATTTTTATAAATTGGTGTCGGATTTCTTGAATGTCGGGTCAATTTCTTCTTCCATTGTTTTTGTGCTGTTTAAATTCTTTGCACTTGTTCCTTTGTGTAAGCCTTGTTGCTTAGAGCCACAGCTACCCAGGGTTGAGCTGAAGGTTTAACACATGAAACTTAAGGGTCCTAAAGGGGTTGTTAGGTGTATTACATGGTGAGGTTGCACAACCACACCATATAATGCACCCCATTTCCTCACAGAATGCAAGATTAAGTAGGCTATATCCAGGATGTTGTGTATCATTATTTTTTGTGTAGCATGTCTCTTGTTCAGTTGTTATTGTGAACTGAGTTACCTCCAAGTGTGTATAATAGGCCACTGTTGAGAGCTCTAGAGTTGAGGCTGAAGGCAGTGTGAGTTTCTCAAGGTGCCTGTCAGTGAGTCAAAAAGGTGTTTTGCATACATGTTCATCCAATCCTTGGCCTCTCTGCAGAGAAAGTAAATGAAAATATAGTACTTACAGGTGATTGGGTGTGTTGTGTGTTTTGGGGGTAGTGAAGTGAAGGCGTTTTAGGAGAGAGCCAATAGAGGGTGCAATAGAGGAAAGAAATGAGGTAGAAGAAATGCCGTTGAACAAGATATGGAGATAAAAAAAGGGATACATTTTGAACAGGATTAACATAATTGGAGTTATTGAGACACTGTCTAACACTAAATTCTTATTCTTTTTATTTTCAGCTATTTCTTCTGTCTAGCAGCTTTGTATTGTAGATAATTGCCACATTTCCTTTCCATTTTTAATGCCATTTAAATATTTTCTGTCTTGTTTTGTGAGAATATTTCTAGTTCTGAAGACATCCGGAGGGTGATTAGAGATGCCAGGAAGGCCACACGCAAGACAATCATTGGTGTTGCTAATCGTTTTGGTTTTTGTATTGTTACGTTTGTCAGAGGCTTCATTAATGCATGAATAAAATAGACTTTACAAGCTTCAGCAGAACAAAATACCCTCACACATTCACATTCAGAATTTATTTTGCACAGGCGGTGCTTGTTTTGTGCGATGATAGCAGGTAGTGGAGAGAAAATGGCAAAAAAGCAAAGCAGAAATATAGGAAAACAGTGGCAAAGGGAGTAAGTGGAGATGAAAAGAACCTACCAGACTAATATAAAAATACTGGAGTTGGAGGGTGGTGGAAGAAAGTGGCATGATGTGGAATAATGACTAGGCAGCCTTGTTATTTTACAATCCTGGTGATTGTTAGGACTAGTAAACTGCTTCTACGCAAACCTTTTGCATGTGCCCTTTTTTTTTTTTACCAATGAATCAATGTGTGCAAGTAACCCCAGTACAAGCTGCTCATACACTCACAGAGCAGGTATTGAACAGCATCCTAACTTTCTCTTCCTCAGAACAGGCACAGCATGTGCAGTAACATTTCAAGCATTGATCACAGACATGAAACTGTTACAGCAAATGTAGCCGCATTGCAAACTCCCTCCTACCTACTACCTACCTACACAACTAGTACCAAATGGCCATCAGCAGTGCACTATCAGTGGCAGCAGGGGGGAAGTATGGAAGTCTAAAAATGTGTTCCTTACACTAATTAGTGCCATAAGAAAGGAGGGATGGAAAAACAGTGCTCTCTGGCATGAAAAGTGCTAAATTGATGTGGCGAGCATTGGAGATGAGGGTAGAAAGACACCGCAACTTGTAACATGCCAGGCATGGTGTCCCAAAGTAGGCACGGGAGTGAAGACATCACCTTTGCGATCACATGACACTGATCATGCAAAGCCAGGAAACAGCTGTGGCAGGCACATGTTTGAGTTTCACCTAACCAGGACCTTCATCCCCCAACTCTAAAGATTTTCCACTGTCGATGCTGCTCTGCCTCCCACACACAGGAGACTGGACTGGACTATGTGACTGAGAGTGGGGAGGTACGGCAGTGATTGGAGACGCGTATTCCGGAGGCCAATTGAGAGATTTCCCAGACCTGATGACCGAGTTTGACCTCCCCCACTATACATTCTCTTCTACGGCGCAGTGATGGCCGCTGTCAAGAGGATTTGGAGGAAGGAGGGGTTGGAACCTCCTGAGCATCTTTGCCTTCACACTCTTTGCACTATGACAGGCCAGAAAAGAGCAATTACACTTCGTTATAGATCGCTACTCTCCCAGACAGGACACGATCTTTCCCCTTCCTGACCAATGGGCGGTGGACTTAGGGCGAGAATTGACAGACAAGACTGGATTGATGTACTTAGGCATACTCCTCGCACCTCTCGCAATGCATGCTTTAAATTGATACAATACTATTATCTCCATAGGCTTTACTTGATGCCAAAAAGAATCAACAGAATGATCCAGGGGGCGCAGGCTGCCTGTCCCAGATGCAAGCTAGACAATGTGGGGCATATTTACGTTCCCTGGCGCATCCCTGCATATCAGCAGGGATGCGCCAGGGAAAATGCGTCACGCAAGTTTACCCTTGCGCCACGTCCGATGCGCCGCATTTACAATGCGGCGCATCGTGGCGCAAGGATAAGCAGATGCGTGACGCATCTGCCGGCGGAAGGTTGGCGCAGTGCTGAAGTTGTGTCGCAAGCGCGACGCAACTCCAGCACTGTTCCAACCTTCCCTATCCCTAACATGGTGCGTCAATCCTTACGCCTGCTTGAAGCAGGCGTAAGGATTTGACGCACCAGCGTCGGAAAAGTGACTGCGTGAAATCTTGTAGATTTCACTACGTCACTTTTCCGAGGCGTTCCTGCGCCGGAACGCCCCCTGCGCGGTACGCCCACATGAAACCTGACGCAGGTTTCATGTGGCGCAGGGGTTTACTACGTGACGCATCTCCCTAGATGCGTCACGTTGTAAATATAGCGCAACGCGGCGCATGGTTTGCGTCGCCGCTGCATCACATGCGTGACGCAACGGCAGCGTAAAAGTGGCGCAAGGGGCTTGTAAATATGCCCCTGTGTTTTTTACCACATAGTCTGGAACTGTCCGACCCTCACACCCTACTGGGATATGGTCATCACCTTATAAATACGGCCAGTGGGCGCAACCTAGATAAGACCCCACCGATATGTATACTGGAACTGTTTCCCAAACCCCGTACTACAACTATCACTTCTAAATTTGCAGACCTTGCTCTGATATTGGCACACCCTCATATTTCCATGTTCTGGAAGTCCCCTACGGCCCCTCCACTGCTGGGTTGGAGATGAGAACTTACTAACTGCTTTTTTAATGTGGTGTTCTCAAACTTTTACACTGTTATTTTATGACTCAATGAAATTGTGCAGAATAAAGATTTCTGAATCGAACTAACTAAGTCTGCAGAATGTGAAAGTGCCAACATGACACTGGAGGTTAGAGGGAAGGGCAGGGCCCGGAGCATTCACAAGACTGGGACCGAATCATGGCTGACTGTCCCTTGAAAGGCCAAGATCGCCACCTACTTTCTGCCTCAAATTTTCAGGTGAGGAGTGTGCTTCTGCCTCTTCTCTGACATTACCTATTGCCTCATACACATTACACACTACCAAGAGCTTGGCACACTGGAGAGCCACGTCATTTGTCCCCTCCATAACATCATGGCCCTCTCCTGCCTCCCCCTCGCCGTTCTATCACTTCTAGGCCTTCCCCAGTGACTCAGCGACTCGTAATTGGTCATCTTGTGTTTATTAATCGTTTCTTGTTTTGTTTTTGGCTTTTCCCCCTTATTTCTGTCATTGCTCCTATTATAGCGTAGGACTCAATCAAAGTACTGTTTTGGTAGTTACCGAATGTACAGTTTTCTACCTGTACGCTTATAGACATCCCATCTACTACTTTACCTGTTATGTAATGGATCTCAAGTTATTGTATGTGATTCATTTTTTCCACACAACTTGATTGTTTGATACCATGACCTACTAGATATCACTGTGACAGTATTCACGATTTGGAAAATGTTAATAAAGTCTGTTTAAAATGTTCATAATTAGAATATTTATAATTAAATTAATTAATTAATTTATAAATAATAATTAACTAATTATTACTGTATTAACTTCCCACACTAGACCCCTACAAACCTAGCATCCCGCAGCTAAAATATCAGTAAAATAAATCAGTATTCCATATTTCACATATTAAAAATTATTAAATAATTAATTAGTAATGATGAGTAAATGATTAATTAATTATTACTTAGTTAACTTCCCACCCTACACCCCGACAAACCTAACAGGGCACAACCAAAATATAAGTAAAATAAATAAGTTTTCCAGAAATTACATAATTAAAATTAATTAAATATTCAAATAATAATTAATTGTCAATTAATTGTTACCTAATTAACTTCCCACCCTATACCCCTATAAACCTAGCAGCCCGCAAACAACATATCATGAAAATAAATATGATATAATTTCCATAATAAATATATCAATCATCTAATTAACTAACATTTATTAAATAATTCATAATCTGTATTACCTAAATAACTTCCCACCCTATACCCATATAAACCTAACAACCCACTTATTTACTTTAAAAACAAAAATTCTAAATCGCTTAAAATTGCAATCTATATATAAAAAATAACCTTTATATAAACAATAGTAACAAGCAAAATTATTATGTCAACTAAAACACAGTCAAATATTTAAAAAACGATATTTTTAAACACTGTATAATTGAAAACGACATTAACAACATCTATAATATTTAAAACGATATTACATATCTCAAAAACAATATTCTTGTGATCGATATTTGTGCACCATGGTATTTGTTTATCACAATATTAATTTTCTGATATTTCTGCCTCTCGATATTTTTAAATTGATTGTTTTCCAAACACAGATGCAGAGGAAATGTTATGGATGTAACCAGAATCTCCCAGGTCTGGAATCGCTGGATAGTTTCCCCAGGAGCCTGAAACATGTGAAGTTAGGGGAAGGTGGTGGGCTGATACCTTTTGCCCCACTAGCAAAAAAAGAGGGTGGCCAAAAGCCCTGCATCACACAGAGTTCAGCATTGTCCTAATGCTGTATAATTTAAAACTTTTTACCAAGGCATGGCACTCAGCATCTAAACTCTTTGGGTCTAGTGGTATGCTATACAAGTGCCCAGGCATAGCAGCATGTTTAACTATAGATGGCGACATACATGTCGCAAAGCTGAATCTCTGAGGCAGTCATGTACACTCTCCCCCCAGTAATCTCAACCATCTGCCTAGGCAGCGATGTACCCAGGACCAACTGATATTACAGTGTGGCTAAATTTTGTGGCAAGAAAGGATACATTATGAAGGATAATGAAAAACATTCTGTGTCATTATTATATTGCCATTTTGTCATTTTAACACACATCAATGTTGTCTGAGCAAACTTTTCACCAGGTGAACTGTGGTGAAGTGTGTGGGCCGAAAACAACCAAAAAATGAGGAATTATCATCTGAACAAGATGTAGAAACACTGATTATCATGCGGATGCAGAAAGTAAGCACAGCGCCACATGTGTTAGTCTTTTACTGTTATAGAGTGGACATTCTTTGGGAGTTAGTGGGAACTGTTTTTAGCTCATTGTGATACTCTTATTTCTTCTACGCTTTTAAATACAACATATCTTGCACTTTGCCTGCTATTGCAGAATCAACTTTCTGGTCCGCCGCCAGGTTCTTCCCATTTGATGCGGAGAGAGTTGGTTCGTTTGGATCTCGTTTTGATCCACTTCCGGCTGACCGCCATTTTGTGTGAGGTTGACGGTCTAGCCTATCGGGGCACAGCAGTTTACTATAAATTATGAAGGAAAGCCGGGCGCACAGTGGGTGAGCCGGTGGCGCGCCGAAGGCTAGCCCGTCTGTGCCCGTCTGTGCTCGGAATATGCTCGGCGCCGGCCATGCTGCCGGTTTTGGGCCAGATATTTCTGCTTTGAAGCCCACAATACAATATAGCCAGGATACATTAATTGAGCTACAATGGGCAGGTACGACATGTTCTGGACCATGCATTGACCCCTACCTAATCCGGGGCATAGTGCAGTGCCCAAACTGTGTCCTAAGTATCCAGCACATCTCACTATCCACCCAAATCCACACTACCTCTAAGGCATATCCCAGAGGGGCATCTTGCTTACTTATCACCATGAGGTCATTAATCAAGAATGCTATTGCGTTTCAAGAGTTTTTAGAATACAATAATATAGAGATAGCCTTTATTACTGAGACTTGGGCAGATGCCTCCTCGGACCCGGATCTACTTTTGGCCTCATCAGCAGGGTTTAAAATTCATAAAGTAGATTGGGTAGGGAGAAAAGGCGGGGGCATTGCCCTTATTCTTAAATCCAGCTTTAAATCATAAATCAAAGTGAACATGGACAATCGGGACTGCGAAGCATTTGATTTTAAAATTGAACTGTATGATCAATACTCCTTTAATGGAATCTTACTCTACCGTCCACCCAAATCAAGGCCACGTTTTTAGATAATTTAGGCACCTTTCTAGCTCGCAAGGCTGAACACTCCAATTTCACAGTGCTAGGGGATTTTAACTTCCATCTGGAAAATGTCACTGATCCATATACAAAAGCACTTATTGATCAGGTGGATAGTGCAGCGATGGGTCAACTTGTTAAGGGTTCAACTCACAGCGCTGGACACTGCTTTGACAGGATTTTCTCAGATAACTCTCATCTAAATTGGACTGGATCTTTGCCTATGATCTGGTCGGATCATAAGTCAGTCTTATTTGATATATTACTGCCTCAAAAATAAGTTTTAAAGTTCCTAGGGAACCTTATGTTAGCCATCCCTGGAATAAAGTAGAGGCTCGATCTTTAAATCCTCTTCTCTTAGAAACTCTACCTTATTTGTCTACTGACTCTGATCAAGCCACAGCCCAATATTATTCTTGGCTTGATTCAGGCATGATACAACTAGCCCCCCCCAAACAGTGTCGACGTTTTAGGAGCACACCTTCAGAACCATGGTTTAATGACACGCTGAAAGCTAAGAAACAATTATTTTGTAAATTAGAGAGGCAGTGGAGACTTGAAGATAATACAAGTACTCAAATGGAATACAAATCGTCTCTTCAAATTTACAAGAAACTTATCCGCAGGGAAAAGGCTTCATACTTCTCTGAGGAAATTACAGTGGCCGACAGATGCCCTAAAGCTTTGTTTACCACGGTAAAGAAACTGGCAAAGCTGCCAACTGCATCCGATATCAACATCAATCAGGAATTCTGCAACTCATTAGCAGAATCTTTTCAGCACAAGATTAAGTCTGTTTTTGACACGTTTGTGCTTCAGGACAACCGCCTGGCTCAGACATCTGCCCAACATAATAAGACTCAATCTATTTCTCATGATAAGGTACAAGTCCCACTTGCACTAGCTACCCCTATCCTCTCCTCTTTCACTACTATGACATTTGAACAAACTTCAAAACTCATTGGTGTAATTAAATCTGGCTCTCCTTCAGATCCATGCCCCCAAAAAACTCTACATTTTCCTCCTGAAATTATAGCTATTCCACTCACGGTGATTTTTAATACTTTGTTCTCAACAGGGTATTTCCCAAGGGAATGGAAGAAAGCTTCCATACTCCCATTATTAAAGAAACCCAATTTGAACGCTAAGGAGACTCTCAACTATAGACCTATTTCGAGACTCCCGTTCCCTGCAAAAGTGATCGAGAAGGCTATAAATATTGAACTATCATCATTCATCAATGACAAAGCTATTCTGGATCCCTCCCAATTTGGATATCGGGCTTATCATAGCACAGAGTTGGCTCTTATCACCGCTACGGAGGAGCTCAGGCAGATTTTAGATAGCGGGGGAGCGCAGCTCTGATCCTTCTGGACCTGTTAGTGTCATGTTGGCACTTTCACATTCTGCAGACTTAGTTAGTTCGATTCAGAAATCTTTATTCTGCACAATTTCATTGAGTCATAAAATAACAGTGTAAAAGGTTGAGAACACCACATTAAAAAAGCAGTTAGTAAGTTCTCATCTCCAACCCAGCAGTGGAGGGGCTGTAGGGGACTTCCAGAACATGGAAATATGAGGGTGTGCCAAAATATCAGAGCAAGGTCTGCAAATTTAGAAGTGATAGTTGTAGTACGGGGTTTGGGAAACAGTTCCAGTATACATATCGGTGGGGTCTTATCTAGGTTGCGCCCACTGGCCGTATTTATAAGGTGATGACCATATCCCAGTAGGGTGTGAGGGTCGGACAGTTCCAGACTATGAGGTAAAAAACACATTGTCTAGCTTGCATCTGGGACAGGCAGCCTGCGCCCCCTGGATCATTCTGTTGATTCTTTTTGGCATCAAGTAAAGCCTATGGAGATAATAGTATTGTATCAATTTAAAGCATGCATTGCGAGAGGTGCGAGGAGTATGCCTAAGTACATCAATCCAGTCTTGTCTGTCAATTCTCGCCCTAAGTCCACCGCCCATTGGTCAGGAAGGGGAAAGATCGTGTCCTGTCTGGGAGAGTAGCGATCTATAACGAAGTGTAATTGCTCTTTTCTGGCCTGTCATAGTGCAAAGAGTGTGAAGGCAAAGATGCTCAGGAGGTTCCAACCCCTCCTTCCTCCAAATCCTCTTGACAGCGGCCATCACTGCGCCGTAGAAGAGAATGTATAGTGGGGGAGGTCAAACTCGGTCATCAGGTCTGGGAAATCTCTCAATTGGCCTCCGGAATACGCGTCTCCAATCACTGCCGTACCTCCCCACTCTCAGTCACATAGTCCAGTCCAGTCTCCTGTGTGTGGGAGGCAGAGCAGCATCGACAGTGGAAACTCTTTAGAGTCCTGGTTAGGTGAAACTCAAACATGTGCCTGCCACAGCTGTTTCCTGGCTTTGCATGATCAGTGTCATGTGATCGCAAAGGTGATGTCTTCACTCCCGTGCCTACTTTGGGACACCATGCCTGGCATGTTACAAGTTGTGGTGTCTTTCTACCCTCATCTCCAATGCTCGCCAAATCAATTTAGCACTTTTCATGCCAGAGAGCACTGTTTTTCCATCCCTCCTTTCTTATGGCACTAATTAGTGTAAGGAACACATTTTTAGACTTCCATACTTCCCCCCTGCTGCCACTGATAGTGCACTGCTGATGGCCATTTGGTACTAGTTGTGTAGGTAGGTAGTAGGTAGGAGGGAGTTGGCAATGCGGCTACATTTGCTGTAACAGTTTCATGTCTGTGATCAATGCTTGAAATGTTACTGCACATGCTGTGCCTGTTCTGAGGAAGAGAAAGTTAGGATGCTGTTCAATACCTGCTCTGTGAGTGTATGAGTAGCTTGTACTGGGGTTACTTGCACACATTGATTCATTGGTAAAAAAAAAAAAAGGGCACATGCAAAAGGTTTGCGTAGAAGCAGTTTACTAGTCCTAACAATCACCAGGATTGTAAAATAACAAGGCTGCCTAGTCATTATTCCACATCATGCCACTTTCTTCCACCACCCTCCAACTCCAGTATTTTTATATTAGTCTGGTAGGTTCTTTTCATCTCCACTTTCTCCCTTTGCCACTGTTTTCCTATATTTCTGCTTTGCTTTTTTGCCATTTTCTCTCCACCACCTGCTATCATCGCACAAAACAAGCACCGCCTGTGCAAAATAAATTCTGTGTGAGGGTATTTTGTTCTGCTGAAGCTTGTAAAGTCTATTTTATTCATGCATTAATGAAGCCTCTGACAAACGTAACAATACAAAAACCAAAACGATTAGCATCACCAATGATTGTCTTGCGTGTGGCCTTCCTGGCATCTCTAATCACCCTCCGGATGTCTTCAGAACTAGAAATATTCTCACAAAACAAAAGACAGAAAATATTTAAATGGCATTAAAAAGGAAAGGAAATGTGGCAATTATCTACAATACAAAGCTGCTAGACAGAAGAAATAGCTGAAAATAAAAAGAATAAGAATTTAGTGTTAGACAGTGTCTCAATAACTCCAATTATGTTAATCCTGTTCAAAATGTATCCCTTTTTTATCTCCATATCTTGTTCAACGGCATTTCTTCTACCTCATTTCTTTCCTCTATAGCACCCTCTATTGGCTCTCTCCTAAAACGCCTTCACTTCACTACCCCCAAAACACACAACACACCCAATCACCTGTAAGTACTATATTTTCATTTACTTTCTCTGCAGAGAGGCCAAGGATTGGATGAACATGTATGCAAAACACCTTTTTGACTCACTGACAGGCACCTTGAGAAACTCACACTGCCTTCAGCCTCAACTCTAGAGCTCTCAACAGTGGCCTATTATACACACTTGGAGGTAACTCAGTTCACAATAACAACTGAACAAGAGACATGCTACACAAAAAAATAATGATACACAACATCCTGGATATAGCCTATTTAATCTTGCATTCTGTGAGGAAATGGGGTGCATTATATGGTGTGGTTGTGCAACCTCACCATGTAATACACCTATCAACCCCTTTAGGACCCTTAAGTTTCATGTGTTAAACCTTCAGCTCAACCCTGGGTAGCTGTGGCTCTAAGCAACAAGGCTTACACAAAGGAACAAGTGCAAAGAATTTAAACAGCACAAAAACAATGGAAGAAGAAATTGACCCGACATTCAAGAAATCCGACACCAATTTATAAAAATAGATTGTATTTTTAAAGGAATTTATATACCAAACTGAAAAAGATCAACCACAGGGCTCAGGAGATAGGGAATTTACAAGAATTAATAAAACAAAGCATTTCATCCAACGGCAAACAAGCATTAGCAAATTGAGCAAGTGTCAATTTGGTCAGTTTGAGTTAGTTGGAGCGGCCAACTCCAGCAGGAGCTATTCAGGCGGGCCAGCAAGGTCCTCAGGAGCAGTTACCGCCTCAGAAAAAGCAGTCCAGCCACATTATATGAGTTGCAATGGATTCCTATGGAGTGGTCCTGATGAAGGATGCTGAAGACCTCCAAGGATGCTGTGGATTCGATGCAGTGCATTGGAGTCTTGCTGGAACATCTCCTCAGTCCCTGAGCTGGGTGAGGTGGTCCTGGACACAGGATAAAAGTTCCACAAAGTACTTTCCAGGCTTCATGCAGGAGGGAAGAAACAATTTCTTGGTCGGCAATTTCTCTTTGTTCCCCTTCCTGAGAGTCGTTAGAATGTCTTTCCAGGAGGGCAGAAAGCTGTCTCATGGAACAGGCTCCATGTGTGCCAGGGAAGGCACAGGACTTTTAAAGGGAACAAAATGGCAGTTTTGTAAAAGCTGCACACTGAAACAAGTTACATTAATTTTGATTGGAGATTCAAGTCAAGTTTAATGTAACGAGTTGTTTGATACCTTGGAGTGCCCACTTTTGTCGTACTCTTCAGGAGTTAGCATGACTGAGGGGTCAGTGTGTAACTCTGCACTCATCAATTAGGAGACCAAGCCTTTCCATAGTAAAAATTTCAGTTTTGCATTTTTACTGTCAGGACATGTAAACTACATGTCCTGGCTTGTTATATGTTGCACCCTGCCTTAGGGCTCAGTAGGCCTGCCAGAGGGGTGACTTACACAGATGCACAGGGGAAGTGGAGGCCTTGCCACTGCTTTCAATGGCATAATTGGAACAGTGGCAGACTGTGAGACTAAATTTACTTGGGGGATCTAGATATTAGCACAACCAGTGCTGCAATCCCTGAGGTACTCTTCTACCTTACATGCCCTGGGTATCTAGGTAACCTCATTCTAGGGACTTACAGGTAAGTAAGCCATTTCTAATTGGAAACAGTCAATTCAACATACACTTTAAGGTCAGGACACTGTCACTGAGATCTGATTAGCAGGCCTTATTGTCCTCTCAGAGTTGGAAAACCAGCAGCATCAGTCCAAAAAGTTGGGGGTGACCATACAAAAGAGGGATTTCCTTACACGGTCCACTACAGATGAAAGGTGATGAGAAAATAACCCTTGCCCTGGTGGTTCTGATCATCTAAGTGGAAGAACCTGGAAAGGCCATCTGCACTGGCATTGTCAGTCCCAGGTAAGATTTCCACTGTGAAGTCCATACCGTCTAGGGACATGGGCCATCTCAACAACTTGAGGTTCTCTCCTCTCATCTGCATCAACCTTCTAAGAGGCCTTTGGTCGGTTTGAACTAAAAAAATAAGTGCCAAATAGCTAGGGTCTCAGCTTCTTCAGGGACCAGACCACAGCAAAGGCTTCCCTCTCAATGGCACTCCAACAAGGCTCTCTAAGGAAGGAGTCGCAAGCTATGAAAGCAAATAGCTGATCTTGGCCCAAATCATTCACTTGTGACAACACTGCCCCAATCTCATTTTCAGAGGCTTCTGTCTGAATAATGAATTCCATACTGAAGGCAGGTGCCTCTAGCACAGGTGCTGAGCACAGAGCTCCCTTTAGGGTGTCAAAAGCCTTCCACACTGCTCAGTCCAGATAACTTTTCTGGTCTGTTTCTTGGAGGTCAATTCAGTTAATGGTACCATAACCCTTCATAAATCTCCTGTAGTATCCAGTCAGGCAAAAAAAAGTCTCTGACCTGCATCTGAGTCTTAGAAGCTTCCTAGACCAGAATTGTCTGGATCTTGGGCTGGAGAGGTTGTACATGGCCTCCACTGAGTTGATGGCCCAAGTACACAAAAGAGCCTTTCCCTATTTGGCACTTACATTCCTGTGTTACTTAGTTGCTGGGCCTGAAACACTTCCTTTAGGTGGACCAGGTGATCATCCTAGGTGGAGCTGAGTACAGCTATATCATCAAGATAAGATGCACTGAAATTTTCCAGGCCTGAAAGTTGTTTGTTCACCAACCTCTCAAAGGTGGCAGGTGCATTCCTCAATCCAAAGGACATCACTTTAAACTGAAAGTGGCCTTCAGGTTTAAAAAAAGAATACCCCTCCTAGGCTCTTGGTGTGAGGGCTATCTGCAAATGACTTGACGTCAAGTCAAAGGTGCTCTGATATTTGGCTGCCCCCAACGTATCAGTGAGTTCATCAGCTGGGGTGGGCATCATTCTTAGTAAATGCATTGAGGCCCCTGTAGCCCACACAGAACCTCATCTGAGACTTCCCACCTTTGGGACTTGGCTTGGGCACAAGTACCACTGGCCTGGCCCATGGACTACTGGAGGGCTCAATCACCCCCAACTCCAGCATTTTAGCTGCCTCAGCTTAGATGCTGGCTTTGACCTGGTCAGGCAACCTGTATATCTTGCTTTTGACAGGTAAGCTGTCACTGGTGTCCAAATCATGGGTCCACCATGTGGTCAGACCTGGAGTCAAAGAGAACAGTCCAGCAATCTGCCTCCGTAACTGACATCAATCCCTTTCTTTCAGTTCTGTTAGGGCGGAGGCAAGTCCTACTCCTTCTATGCTTCCATTCTGGGCATTAGAGGATAAGAGGTTAGGAAGAGGTTCACTCTCCTCTTCCTCTCTACCATCAGCCACCATCAACATGATGAAGTCTGCCCTGTCATGGTGCACCTTGAGCCTGTTCACATGAATAACTGTGTGAGAGCTCCTGAGGGTATCCAAGTCCACCAAGTAGATGACTTCCCCCTTTTTCTCTATGATGGGGTATGACCCAGTCCACTTGTCCTGCAGTGCCCTGGGTGCCACGGGCTCCAACACCCACACCAACTCACAATGCTGACATTCAACCATAGACGACTTTTGGTCATACCAGTGCTTCACAAGCTCCTGGCTGGTCTCCAAATTCTTATTCACCTTCTTCATGTACTCAGCCATCATTGGATGTATGACGATACATCGCAAACTAAAACAACGCGTGCTTTTACAACGCGGTTTTTAGTTCGCATGTACCGTCACAACGCATGTTTTTACAACGGATGGCATTAGTTTGCATTTCCTTTGAAATGCATACGAAATGCCTTTACAACGGACCCCATTTACCCGCATGTATTTACAACGCAAAATAGCCCCCAAACACTAACACACTACCCTACATAACACATACTCCACAGCACTACCCTACAGTACAAAACAGTACACTACCCTAAAACAGTACTCCAAACACGACCCTACCCCTACGCACAGTCTGTCCCCTACACTGAAACAGTACCGTACTGGACCCGCTGACACAACCCTAAACCCTAAACCCTAAAACACTACCCTACACCATGACCCCCTGACATGACCCTAAACCCTAAAACACTACCATACACTACAACCCCCTGACACTACCCTAAGCCCTAAGCCCTAAGCCCTAAAACACTACCATACACTACAACCCCCTGACACTACCCTAAGCCCTAAGCCCTAAAGCCTAAAACACTACCCTACACTACGACCACCTGAGACTACCCTAAACCCTAAGCCCTAAACCCTAAAACACTCCCTTACCTCTCTCTCCTCGTGGTTCCTCCGGCTTCCAGTGTCCCGTTCCCGGTCCCAGCGTCGCCGTCTCTGCTCCCGGTTCCAGCGTCGCTGTCTCTGCTCCGGCGCCATTACATCACATGCGTTTTAAAAGCGCATGCGTTTTAAAAGCGCATGCAATGTAATGGCCCACGTCGTAATGTGTACACGTTGTTACGTCGCATGCGTTGTAACGCATGCGATGTAACGGCATGCGTAGTAACAGCTGTGTTGAAATGGCTGCAACCCGCCATCATTGAGCATAGGCAAATTGTAGGCATGAGAGAAGGACACCCCATCCCCTCCAGAGATTCTAAGGCAACCCCAGGATCATGCCTTTCAAGGTCTTATTGAATCTTTCAACTAGACCATTTCCTTGGGGATGGTAGGGGGTGGTGAACATATACCTTACACCACACCCATCCCACATGGCTTTCAGGTAGACAGACATGAAATGTGTGCCTCTATCTGAGATTACCTCTATAGGGAATCCAACCCTGGTGAAGATTCCAAGGAGGGCTCTAGCCACTTGCAGGGGTGATGATTATCTTATGGAGAATAGATTCAGGATATCTGGTGGAATGGTCCATTACCACCAAGATAAATCTATTCCCTGGGGCTGTTGGGGGACCTAGGGGAACAACAATGTCAATCCCCACACTCTCAAAGGGAGTCCCCATTACAAGTAGTGGTATCGGGGTAGCCTTTGGTTTCCCCTGCCTTGCCACTGGCTTGGCAGATGGGAAAGGAGCGACAAAACTCATTGACCTTCTCACACATTTGAGGCCAGTAAAAGGGATTGGCCAGCCTCTCCCAGGCTGGTCTGCCCCAGGTGTCCATCTAAGGGAATAGCATGGGCCAAGTTAGGGAGGAACTTCCTGTAGTGCTGCGGGACCACCAGTCTCCTCGATGACCCTGGTTTGGGGTCCCTTAGTTCACTGTACAGGAGTCCCTCCTCCCAGTATACCTTATGGTTGCCACTGGTATCCTCTTATTCCTGTCTGACAGCTAACTGTTGCAGGTCCTATAGAGTGTGAAAGGTCCCTTGTCCATTACTCAGGTCCTCCCTAGAGGGGCCTACTGCTCCATGGAGTTCTGCCAGCTTCAGCATGTCTCCTGGAGCAGTGTTTTCTGAAGGCACCAGAGCTCCCGCCTGAGGGTTGGGCTCTTTCTGGGCCTGTGGACCTTTGGAGGCTGGGTGGCAAGCCTTCCTGCCCCTCCTCTTGGCTTTGGGGATCTGGTCCATAGTCTCAGGCTCTAAGATCCACCGACTGTCCTTTAGGGCCATCTGTGCTCTTGTAGTAAAACACACCCATTCAGGTAGACCCAGCATGGCTGCATGGGTCCTCCTCTCTACTTCTGCACAAGCAGAGGGTTCTAGGTCATGCCCCAGTAAGCACTCTCCAGGAATGGCAGGGAACACAGCTACCTTCTTTGGGCCAGTGCCTCCTCCCCACTCAAAGTCAATCACAGCCATAGGGTATGACTTTGTGACATTGTCAGCGTTGACAATTACGTGCACCTCTTCAGGCAGGATTTGTTCTGGGGAAACCAGTTTGGCCATAATCATAATCATGGTTACACTAGCACCTGTATAGCTCAGAGCCTTCACCAACACCCCATTGATTTTTGGCAACTGTTGGTATTTCTCCAAACTTGGAGGCCAGTGAGCCAAAGGTCCAATGTTCTCCCCACCCAGGGACAATAAGGTGACCTCTGTATATCTTTTGTGATCTCTAGGGGCAATCTCCCACCCAATCCCTACACTAGCCAAACCTTTGGACTGGTTACTGGTGGGTGATTTCATGGTGCACACTGAATCCCTCCTCTTGTGTCCTGGCTAATTGCAGTCAAAACACACACCAGCCATCAAGGGCTCAGATGTCTTTCCCTGACCCCCCCCTTCCCCTTGGTATGGGATGTGGGAACTTGTTGGGGACCCTAGTTCAAACGCAATGATCAGCGGTCTTGCTCAGTTCCCTAGGGCTAACCAACTTAGAGTCCACTAGATGCTGAATGACAATTTGTCAAAATGTGCACCTTAACCAAAAGTTTACAGAGTCTTTCAAATGTGTCAACTTTGTTGCGCTTAATCCACCCATCCAGTGCCTTAACTGAGGTGTCTACGAAGTCTACCCATATTTATGTAGTACCCTTCTGAAGTGATCTAATCTTTTGCCTATACTCCTCAGGGGTCATCCCAAAGAGTTCAACAAGTACTGCCTTCATGTATGGGTAAGACTCAGCTACCTCATCCTCTCGTGTGAGTAGATTCTACCATCTAACCGCTGGTAATAAACTCCCACAGAGGTGTTCCCCAGTGTTGTGTACCCACCTTATTAATTTTGAGAGATCTCTCATATGAGGCCAGCCACTTGTCAATGTCATCCCCTGGAACATAAGTTAGGGACAACCCCTTTGGGCAATCTTATACCGGGGTCACCCCCATCTCATCAGCACCTCCAGTTCTGCTGCCACCATCTTCTCTGGGCTCCAAACCCAGCCTGGCCCTCCTTTCCTCTAGGGCCAAACTCCTCTCAGCCAGAGCTACGACCCCCCCCCTCCAAGTACAGGGCTGCCATGCTCTCCTGTATGGGTCTCTGGATGTGTTCAGCGCCAGCTAGACTGTGGGGACTGGGGGCCCACCTGGGCCTCCAGGGGGTGGGGAGAGGTAGGGTCCAACCTAACCCACTGGCTCCATTCAAA
This sequence comes from Calotriton arnoldi, assembly GCA_963921515.1. Taxonomy (NCBI): domain Eukaryota; kingdom Metazoa; phylum Chordata; class Amphibia; order Caudata; family Salamandridae; genus Calotriton; species Calotriton arnoldi. The sequence goes on along the minus strand of CAWUFW010003795.1, from coordinate 1,336,330 downwards.
AGACTAAGGGGCTTATATATGAGCCCTTGCGTCTCTTTTGCGCCACCGGTGCGTCACTTTTTGTGACGCACCAGCAGCGTAAAAAATGCGCCATGTTGCATCATATTTACAAAGTGACGCATCTAGGTAGATGCGTCACTTTGTAAACCCCTGCGCCACATTATACCTGCGCCAGGTATAATGTATGCAGGGTGGGCGTTCTGACGCAAGTAAGCCTCGTAGAAGTGACGCAGTGAAATCTATGAGAATTCACTGCGCCACTTCTAGGACGCAAATGCATCAATATCTTACGCCTGCCTCCTGATCCTGAGCCTCCTCCCATGCTCTCAGGACCTTAATCATGGCAGGTTACTTAGCATTAGCTCCCATGACTATTTTCCTTTCTGCACAAAATGCCCTCAGGTCATTTCTCTTGTAAGAGGACAGATTTGCCAAATTGGGCTCCAAGACTCTGTGTCACATAGTGGCTCTTGCGTTCTGTTCAGAAAAACTAGTGGAGAATTGTACCCCCCTTACTTGAACTTTGTAGGAACATTTTCAAACTCTCCTCCACTTCTTTGGAGACAGTACTCTGTAGGACAACAATGTCCACAGAAAATACTTTGTGGTAGCAAGAACCTCTTTTCTGGGTGTCTATCTATGTGGATTCTCAGAGGTCTTAACTTCAACAACTGTATGTACTGCTAAACACAAGTTCTGGATCTCACCGGTAGGCACCAATGTGAGGTAATGGGGTTTATTATATGGTGTGGTTGTGCAATAACACTGTGTAATACACTTACAAACCCCTTTAGGACCCTTAGACTTTGTTTGTTGAACTGTCAGTTCAACCCTAGGTAGCTGTGACTCTGAGCAGCAAGGCTTACATAAAGGAACTGGTGTAAAGTATTTAAACAGCTTCAAAACAATTGAAGAAGAAATCAACCCAACACTCAGGAAATCAGACATCAATTTATAAAAATATAATGTATTTTTATAAGAATTTTGACACCAAAAAGAAAAAGGTTCACTGGAGGGTTTCGAGATGTGGAATTTACAAGAATTAATAAAGCATTTAACTCAACGACAAACAAGCAGAAGCAGTTCAACTAACATGACACTTAGAAACGTTTTCAAAGAAAACTTGTGCAAGTGTCAATGCGGCTGGATAGAGTTACTTGGAGTGACCAACTCCAGTAGGGAGCTAGTCAGGGGGACCAGCAAGGTCCTCAGAAACAGTTACATCCACAGAAGAAGCAGTCTTCAAGCAGTTCCAGTCACTTTATCCGTGTTGCAATGGATTCCTATGGAGTGGTCCTGATGCAAGAGATGAAGGATGATTAAGCTGCTCCAAGGATGCTGTAGATGCGATGCTGTCAATGGGGGTCTCGCTACAACTACTACTCAGTCCCTAAGCTGGTTGAGGTGGTCCTGATCACAGGGTCGATGTCCTACTAAGTCCTCTACAGGCTGGCAGAAGTCAGGTGTCCACTGGACTACCAGTCGCCCGGTGTTGTTGTCACAGGCCAATCCTTCCTAAGTTGATAGCTTGTCCGCTGAGGGTCCCAGCAGCTTTCCGCCAGAACTCCTGGGCTCAGTGAATTTAGGAGCAACTCTGTGTGTCAGGTCTCAGTCCCAGGTGTTACACTGCGGCAGTGGTAGCGGCTGGAAGACTTTGGGCTGCCAACTTGCCTCAGCAGGCTTCTTCAGCTGTTGTGTCCCTGTGCTGTGAACAGGAGGCCAGTCAGCTGGCCCTTGGAGTCTGTAGACTTCACTGGGCTCTAAAGATAACTTCTCCTTGAGCAGGACACAGCAAGCATTGTCCCTCTCTTGGCTATCCACCGGGTGCATAAGGTGCGGTCCTTGATGGAAGCAGAAAGAACAGATGATGGGCAGAATGCTGAACAATGCAAATATTCACCACCAGTCAAAAGATCTGGGTTTAATCCATTGCTTTTTTGCCCACCTTGCCCACCCAGTTTAGACCCAGCCATATGCAAATCAGTCTTGACACCGCTCCTCATGGGAACAGTCCAGCCCGAATTGCCAATACAGGTCCTCCCTGGACCACAAACAGGCATACTGGGACCAGTTTTGGGGTATCACCCCTCATCAGCCAGGCTAGCTTGATTCCAGTGGCGCAGTGAGCATGGTACCCACGTCTGGTCATACACTTCCCACTTAGGGTGACAAAAGCAAAAAGAGCATATGATGGACGGAATGCTGAACAATGCAAACACATTCAACCCCCAGTCAACAGATCTGGGTGTAATCCATCGTTTTTTTGCCTAACCATGTCACTCCAGTTTAGACCCAGCCATATGCAAATCAGTCTTGACCCTGCTCCTTATGAGAACAGTCCAGTCCGACCTGCCAAGCCAGGTCCTCCCTGGATGGGAAACAAGCATCCTGGGACCAGTTTCGGGGCATCACCCCTCATAAGCCAGGCTAGCTTGAATCCAGTGGCACAGTGAGCCCAGGACCCACGTCTGGGCATATCATTTCCACTTAGGGCCACAAAAGCAAAAAGAACAGGTGATGGACTGAATGCTGAACAATGTAAACATTCCCCCCAGTCAAGAGATCTGGGTTTAACCCAGTCCTCGATGGTGCAGCTTCTCTTTGCTGGCCCCTCAGTGCAGCAGGGCAATCCTTTGTTCCTCTTTCCATGTCAGTTGAGATCTGAGGCCAGGGTGCCAGGGGTGCCCTCTTTATGCTCGGAAAATTCCCCCATGGCAGGTTGCGTTTTGTAGCCAATGGGCTACCAGGTTCCCTCCGACCTAGTGACCAGTTTATGCGGAGTGTGGCCTCTGCATATCCCAGGATGCACCATCCTGGGATATCCAGTGTGGCCCCTCTCTCGTTGTGTGGATTCCACTAGCCCAACCTTGGGATGTGGCTACCTCAGGGCTACAGACCCCTGGGGAAACCTGTTTGGCAACTGGTTTTCCCTTCTCTGCTCCCTGTGACAGCCTGTCTGCCTAAACACTGAGGCAGCCCTCCACCCTAGTGTTAACCATTTGCCCTTCAAAGGGAGTTTCCTTGTTTTGAAGCCTGCATTTTGGGGCTAACACCCATGTGGCTTCCTGCAAGAGGGATGCAATACCTCTCTGATCTGTAATGCCTCATTGTTCACCTTCTTGAGTGTTGTTGGCATGTCTCCGCAGGAGTGCAGAAAGCTGTGTCATGGAACAGGCTCCATGTGAGCCCGAGAAGACACAAGAGTTTTAAAGGCAACAAAGATGCAGCTTTGTAAAAGCTGCACACTGCAACAAGTTACATTAGTTTTGATCTGAGATTCAAGTCGACCTTAATGTAATGAGTTGTATAATAACTTGTATTGCTGTTCAGGAGTTAGGACAGCTGAGGGGTCAGCATGTAACCCTGAACTCGCTCATCGGGCAACCAAGCCTTTCCACAGTAAAAATGGCAGTCTTGCATTTGTACTGTCAGGACAAGTAAACTACATATCCTGCCGGTGTTATATGCTGCACCCTGCCTTAGAACTCGGTAGGCCTGTCAGAGGGGTGACTTACACAGATGCACAGGGGAAGTGGAGGCCTTGCAAGTGCTTTCAATGGCAAAGTCGGGCCAGCCATACATGACTGTTCTACCAGTCTGCAGTGACGGACTGGGAGACTTGTTTTACTGGGGGCACTTCCAGTTTGGCACAACCAGTGCTGCTATCCTTGAGGTAACCCTCTAACTTGCATGACTTGGGTGCCTGGGTACCATCTTCTAGGGACTTACAGGTAAGTTAGCCATTTCCAATTGGGTACAACCAATTCGACATACAGTTTAGGGTCTGGGCACTGGCCCTCTCAGAGTCGAAAATCCAGCAGCATCAATCCAAAAGCTTGCGGGTGACCATACAAAAAGAGGCCTTGCCTTACCCATTCCCTAATAGTATTAAACATGTGAGCTATAAACATCAACTAAATCACTGACATATATTACTTTAACATTGATTATGTTCATTGTTCAGAAATCGATCAGTGTCTTTGCCAGTAGAGTTAAGTACAGGACCTGTTTCAATGCGTGTTTTTAATTACTGCCGTCTCTGAGACCCGGAGGGACCCAGCCCATATAAAGCCCTGGTTATGGCAGACAAAAGTCAGACCTCCCATGTCCTCTCTGCTTCTGTCCTGGCTGTGAGCACAAAGGCAGCAATGAACAAGGTTGAAGGGGCTAAACACTACAAAGTCACATGCTGCAGATGAAGGGTATTCGAAGTTAACGTGACAACGGCTTTCCAACAGAATGTATAGAGTCCTAAATGCAGTCCTATATCAGTCTGTCCCCACCATGTGGTGCACTGGTTGAATTACATCTTTGCTGTTCAAGTATCTTGACCTCAGTTACTGGGCTATGAGCAGGGCCACTGGAAATATGCAGCAGGGGAGAACGGAATTATGTGGCAGGGTTGACTAAATAATCCGACAAGAACGGGCAAATTATGCTGCATCAAGCAGCATATTTCGTGGCACAAATAATTCACTATGTTGTCATTTCTACAACGTTAACACTATCTAGGCAAAGGTTCCAGCTCAAATACAGCAATCAGCAACTCGAGCGGTCTGTCCCTGCTCAGCAGCACATGCGGCAACATTTTTAGAAGCTTTGATAGGTTTGAGCTAGAAACAAACTTTTTTGTTACAAACTGCAAACTATGGGCCTGATTCACAGAACTAACTTAAGACAGAATCCTAAACTTACTACCATTTTGGTATTCACAGAAGGCACTTACTCATTTTGGTATTCACAGAAGGCACTTACTTACTCATTTTGAGTAACTTACTCATTTTGTGTAACTTACTCATTTTGGTATCCACAGAAGGCACTTATTCATTGATGAGTAAGTGCCTTCTGTGAATACCAAAATGAGTAAGTTACACAAAATGAGTAAGTTACTCAAAATGAGTAAGTAAGTGCCTTCTGTGAATACCAAAATGAGTAAGTGCCTTCTGTGAATACCAAAATGGTAGTAAGTTTAGGATTTTGTCTTAAGTTAGTTCTGTGAATCGGGCCCTATGCAAAAGCAGTTGATATATAATTATTTTCTTAAAAAGCAGCAGCCGCAAAATCACATAATTCCAGGGGCACTAGCTACAGGGATCGATTGGATTGTGGCACTAATGGAGAGGACATAAAGGGTAGAACGTTGACCGCAAAAAGACCACATTGAGAGCATCAAGGTACTCGACGCCGTCGAAACTCACAAGTCATGTAGGAACGCACACCACTTGTTGACGACAACAAATTTCAGTTTATTTTCATATAACAACACACTTCTCAAAATATCTTACAGATGCATATGGGAGTAAACATTGGAGAAATTTCAAGCCGACTGTCACAAAAGGGTGAACTATGTTGTATTGCTATATTATGAATCTAAACAGATGTTAAATTAAATTACATATATAAAGGTCAAACGTGCCTGATTGCCCAAAACTTCAAAAATAATTTTTGCGTATTACTTTATTTTAGTTTCTTTTTCAAAGCACAAGTACCAGTGTCATGTACATAATAAACAATACGAATGCATGCAGGCTTAATATCAAAGCTTTTTCCAGTTGTTCTAAACATGCATGCATAGAAGCCCGATGGCAGAAAGTCATCACCCTCCTTGCAGTTAATAGAAGCTGGGAAAAATCGGGTACTACATCCTTAGAAGTAGGTAAAGGGTCGCAAGGTTGTGGGATATCAGTTGGCCCTAAGATCTGGGAATGAATATCATCAGTCTCATTCCCAGAGGAGTCACTGTGTATCAGAAGATCCAGCAAGTCGAGGGAATGTGCAGTGGGGGAAGACAGATGGGGTATGAGGAAAGGGGGAGAACCAGGGAAGTAGGGTTGCAGCCTCCGCATAAGGTATTAATGTGTGGGAGAAAGGAAGTAAAGCGAGATGCACAGCAACAATGGGGTTATGTTCAGGATCTAGCTCGGGGAAGCCTTCGGCGACGTTATATTCTCATGTCCTATGCCAAATCTGAACGTAGGAGTACCTCAAGGCTCCATTCTCAGCCCCATCCTCTTCAATATATATAAATCATATATAATATATGTCACCTTTAGCATTGTTAGTAGAGGAAGATGGAGTTGAGATTATCTCCTATGCTGATGACACACAATTGATCTTTACGTGTGAAAAAGGAGCAGACTTTGCCAGAGACAGCATCAGATCTTGCCTCAGTAAGGTGTTCAATTGGCTCAAAATAAATCAGTTAAAAAGCAACCCGGACAAATCAGAGATTGTCTTTTTTGGTCAACTGACAGTGAGTAACTGGAGCACCTGGTGGCCAAAGGAGTTGTCTCCCCTTCAGTCGGCCCAAGAAGGGGTAAAAAACCTGGGCATTGTCATTGACAACCCCCTTTCCATGGGCCCCCCGATTCAAACACTGATTGGCTCCTGTTTTGGTACACTTCGCATGCTAAACAAATTCCTCCCTCTGTTGTCGGTGGACACGAGGAGGATTGTGGTTCAGGCTTTAGTGACATCAAAATTGGATTACGCTATTAGCCTGTACCTAGGCCTACCTGACTATCTAACTCAGCGCCTACAAGTAAAGCAGAACGCAGCGGCCAGAGCGATCCTTAGACCGAAGCCTAGATCTCATATGACTCCCATCCTCAAATCTCTGCATTGGCTTCGAATGAAAGAAAGGATCAAGTTCAAAGCCATGGTGATATTTTTTAAAGCACTCCATGGCTTAGGCGCTAAGTACCTTAAGAGTAGTGTCAACCACTACATTCCAACTAGGACCTTAAGATCCTATACAGCAGATCTTGCAGGCATCGCCAAAATACGCCTAGCACGCATAGGGGGAAGATACATTGGATTTCTGAGTGCACAAACATGGAACAGCCTACCTGTCTCATTGAGAGCCTCAGCTGACCTGTCAACGTTCAGGAAACATCTTAAAACTTGGCTTTTCAAGAATTAATCTCACCTTAGTGACCTGCCACCGGTGTCCACCTCAGCACCAGGACACTCTAGTTTGAGTAGCTGTGTGCTATATCAAATCCTTTTCATTCATTCATTCACTCAAAGGTGTCACTTGTTATTAACACCTTCGCTGCTAGGCCCCCCCTGTGCTAAGCCTTTTTTTGGCTATTTGGGGTAGTTCAAGCTTAGGCCCCTGTAACTATTTGTCCACATAAGGTATCCACACCAAAAATGTGTCCTTTTCTTCCAATATCTTGAGGATTCTAAAGGTACCCAGGGTCTGTGGATTCTCTCATGGAGGGGACCTAGAAATTGGCCAAAATGCAGCTATTTTTTGGTTTTTGGGGGGAAAAATGGGAAAAAAGTGTTGCAGAAGAAAGCATCTGTTTTTTCCCCTGCAAATAGCATCAACAGAGAGTTTGTGGTGCTAAAATCACCATCTCCCCAGCTTTCAGGAACAGGCAGACTTTTTTTCAAAAAACAAACTTTTCTACACAGTTTTGGCATGTTACTGGGACATAGCCTATTTTTCTAATTTTTTGTGCTTTCAACCTCCTTCCTGTTAGTGGTAGAAATGGGTGTAAAACCAATAATGGATCCCGGAAAATTATATATTTCTGAAAAGTAGACAAAAGTTTGAATTCAGCAAGGGGTCATTTGTGTAGATCCTTCAAGGTGTTTCTATAGAAATTAACAATTGAAATAAAAAAATATTGAAATTGAGTTGAAAAAAACAGACAATTTATGCCAACGTTTTCACCTGTAACTTCTTCTAATTATGGCAGATTTTTTAAAGCAATATACCGTTACATCCACTGGACCCTTCTGGTTGCGTGTATGTATAGGACTTGTAGGTTCACCAAGATCCCGAGGTACCCAGAACTAATAACTGAGCTGCATCTTGCAATGGTTTTCCATTGTGTACCGGGTATATAGCAATTCATTTGGTAAAATATAAATAGTGAAAAATAGGTACCAAGAAAACCTATATATTTCCGAAATGAGAACGAAATCTATAGTTTAGAAGCAGTGGTTACTTGCACATCTCTGAAATTGTGGATACCCATACAAGCATGTGAATTAGAGGACATTTTTCAAAATGACTTCTTGTTTACACATTGTCTTACATCTGGAAGGCAGAAATGCAAAGAAAGTCAATTGGCAACAACACTTGTTCTACTATTCTGTGTTCCCCTAAGTCTCTCAATAAAAATGGTACCTCACTTGTGTGGGTAGGCCTAGTCTCCGCAACAGGAAACGGGCCAAAACGTTGACACATCACATTTTTCCAGTGAAAACTAACCCTTTTTTCACAATGTGCCTACCTGTGGATTCTGGACCCCAGCTCTGCGAACACCTAAGGAAACCTAGGAAATCTATACATTTTTGAAAACTACAGATCCAGGGGAACCAGGATGGGGTGACTTGTGTGGGTTTCACCAGGTTCTGTTACCCAGAATCCCTTGCAAAGCCCAAACATTGTAAAAAAAAATACATTTTCCTCACATTTCTGTGATGAAAGTTCTGGAATCTGCAGGGAGCTACAAACTTCCACCCACCCAGCATTCCCCCAACTCTGCTGATAAAAATGGTACCTCACTTGTGTGGGTAGGCCTAGTACCCGCAACACGGAATGCCCAAAACGCAACGTGGACACATCACATTTTTCCAGTGAAAAATGACCCTTTTTTGCAAGGTGCCTAGCTGTGGATTTTGGACCCTAGCTCTGCCGGCACCTAAGAAAACTTAGCAAACCTATACATTTTTTAAAACTAGACATCCAGGGGAATCCAGGATGGGGTGACCTGTGTGGCTTTCACCAGGTTCTGTTACCCAAAACCCTTGCGAAGCCCAAACTTTGTAAAAATAAAACACATTACCCTCATTTCTGTGATGGAAAGTTCTGGAATCTGCAGGGAGCCACAAGCGTCCACTCATCCAGCATTTCCCCAAATCTCCTGATAAAAATGGTACCTCACTTGTGTGGGTAGGCCTAGTGCCCGCAGCCGAAAAATGCCCAAAACACAACGTGGACACATCACATTTTTCACTGAAAACTGACCCTTTTTCGCAATGTACCTAGCTGTGGATTTTGGACCCTAGCTCAGCTGGCTACAAAGTTTGAGGTTTGCAAGGGGTTCTGGGTAACAGAACCTGGTGTGAGCCACACAAGTCACCCCATCCTGGAATCCCCTGGGTGTCTAGGTTTCAAAAACATACAGGTTTGCCAGATTTCTCTAGGTGCTAGCTGCGCTGGGCCCAAAATCCACAGCTAGGCAAGTTGCCGGTATACCCCCAGGGGGGGGGCAGAAAGACTGTGGCCATTTTTGGAGGGGTGGGGGCAATGGAATGCCCATTCTGGGCAGCACCCACCTCTACGTATAAAAAAACAGCATAATCCCTGGCGCCTAGTGGGCCTTCTGTCCCCTCGGAGGGCAGATCAGGCGCTATTGCCCCCATCTGCCTCCTGGGGAGGCAGAAAGACTGTGGCTAATTGTTTTGGGGGGGGGCATTGGCATGCCCATTCTGGGCAGACGCCACCCTACGTATCATAAAAAAAACATAATCCCTGGTGCCTAGTGGGCTTTCTGCCCTGCCGGGACAGCAGATAAGGGGATATTGCCTCCATCTGCCACACAGGGGGCAGACAGACTGTGGCAATTGTTTTGGGGAGTGGGGGCATTGGCATGCCCATTCTGGGCAACCCCCACCCCTATGTATAAAAAACCATAATCCCTGGTGCCTAGTGAGCTTTCTGCCACACACAGGGGCAGATCAGGGGCTATTGCCCCCATCTGCCTCCTGATGGGGCAGAAAGATTGTGGTTTTTTTTGGGGGGGGTGAAGACATTGACATGCCCATTCTGGGCAGCCCCCACCCCTGACCTTTGAAAAAATAAATCCCTGGCGTACTAATGGGCTTTCTGTCCCCGGGGGGCAGATCGGTGGCTACTGCCCCCATATGCTCCCCAGGGGGAAAGAAAGACTGACTATGCCCATTTAAATAAGGGGGAGCAAAGGCCTTTGCCCAAGGGGCAGCTCCCCTCTCCCTGTTGCCTAGTAGGTGGATCCCTGCTTTGGGATCGCCCTCCTGGGGCAATCCCCAAGCGGGGATCCATTAGGGAGGGGTATCATTGGAAAGGGGAGATTATCTCCTTTCCAACTATACCTCTCCCGCGTATTTTGGTTCTTGGGTCCTGAGATAGCCCCACGAGCACTGAAGCACTGAAACTGAAACGAGCTGATCAGCTCGTTTCAGTTTCAGTTTCAATGCAATGACGTCAGCGCGCCATGCGCGCAATCGTCATTGCATTGAAACAAAAATAAATGCCTCGGGAGGTTGGGGAAGCTCTTCTTCACTTCCCAATTCAAAAATTTTAAAAAGGAAATCGTTCTGCTGTAAACAGCACAGGGATTTAGTGCATGCGTGCTCATGACGGAATGGTTCCATCATAAGCACACAAGCACTGGTGCTCATGATGGAACCATTCCGTCATGAGCAATGAAGGGGTTATGTCACAAGCAAGGAGCAAGTGGGTGAAGGGAAGTGATAGTCCATGAGTTTGATCCCAGTAAACTCAACAAGTCATACATGGAGATGGTCTAGATGTGCTGATGCCTATCCAGGGGACTTCAGTGTAGCTGATATGTATCCCCTTATTCCGGACCAAAACTGAGTCAGTCTATGGTAGTGTTAGAGAACGTGAAGCAGGTTGCAGCCTGGGGTATAACTGCATCAGCAGTTGGAGTGAAGTGTAATTTATCTGCATCCAGTACCAGCACCATGAAATATAAAAATTTCAGCTTTGCCTCCTGGAGGTGCCTGTTGTGTAGTTTTCTTTGGCATAGCTGAGATGATAGCACCCTACCAGCTTTCTCATAGTTTTCCAAATAATACCACTTAGGTTTCACTATGTTTCGGCCTGTGTGGAAAATAAAAAAATCAAAGAGTGTTTCTCTTTCTTCAGGCAGCGATGGATGGGTCTGCATGATTCTGTGTGGATGACTTATTCAACTGTAGGACTCTTGGTTATGTGCTGAGCCTCCTATCAAATGGCCCCACCGGTTTAATTTGCTCTCACAGCACCTGAGCAGAAGGACCTAAGGCCTCATTGTCTAGGTTGTGTGCCATATTGTGGCGGGAAGAAGGACATGGTGGAAATCCAGTTCAAGGTGTAACAAAGAGTGATCAGATATGCCCCCCTCAAGGATGCCACATGAGAATACTTCCAAAAGAAGTGGGACGTACATGAGAAACTAGCACAGGCGGGCTAGAACGTGTTTTGCACTCCCAAAATTAAGGATTAGTTGCAATCAGTAGGATGGGAGAGCTTCCATACATCTATTAATCCAAAGTCCATAGATAGGTTGTTAAGAATAACTATGATTGTCACTGAGCCTGCCCATGGACCCTATCTTGTCCAACAGTGATTCTAGCCCTATAACCTAGTCCCTGCCTACTGTGACTTGTGTAGGGACAATTTCAGTTAAAACTCTTGATAACCAGGAGAAGCAAGTGATAGGAGCATATATAGAACCTATATTCAAGACGATTTTCAAAATATTCAGTTCGAAAAAGGCAAATGTGCCACCTGTATTGATGGAGTACCCTATGTGGGAGTTCTCACTTTGTAATTTGTGAGAGGTGTTGTTGTTGGTAATAATGCATGTTCTAAGTTGGTGTTCCAGTGTCAGAAAGTGACGATGTGAGGGGGAATGTTATAGTTGAAGTTGTGGCAGTTGCAAAGAGGTCTGGATGGATGAGGTGTTTGTGATTAAGATTCCTGTTACAGTTTTACAGCACTGGAGTTATTTTGATCCCCAGCAACTGCAGGCTGGGAGGGGGCATTCTTGTTTCAGACTCCAACTGGGCCCATAACAAAGGCCGAATTTGAGGGGTCATCAGACCTCCTTTTGTTCGAGTCTCCTGACTGGGAGCGGTCAGGAGCCTCACATCTACATGCAAATACAGAGGAGGGGAAACAAAGCCTCACACCTTCTTAGCACTTCACACATATTTAAGAGAGACAACTTTTCACTTTGTTCCATCTTTGTTCACGAGATATGCATGCACTGTAAGAATGTCAGGTTTGTTGGTCTTTCCCAGTATTTGCACAAAATAAATTGCATTTATTAGCACTTACTACCCCTGAGGAGGCCTTGAAATAATTTAAATACCAAAACTTTTTCTTGTATATCTCTACTCATCCCAATGCAGGGTGTCAGAGCGCTTTACATCACAAGTACATATTACATATACAATAAATCATATAAGTTTGTAATTCAATTGACAGGATATGTTCAATAAAACAGTGGGGGATTACATGGTGTAGAAGTCACATATCTTTCATAGCTCACTGTGCTGTATTACAAGGATTACAATGCAACTGCAAGTAACATAAGCATATCTGTCTTTAAAGCAGTAACCCACTTACCTATCTACATAAAATTAAATCTGTCATTTGCATGTTACATGATGTGCTTTGAAGGAGACACATTAACCCTCTTTGATACTTTGAGTCAAAACTGAGGCTAGACGAAACACAGATCTTTCCAGCAGGTGCATTAACCTCCGGAGTTATAGTACCATTATTGTTCACTCAGATTTACTGGGAACACACAGATCTCTGCAGCAGGCTCCTGTACCCCATATGTATATTTTAAAATACAGCCTTTGCAAGTAACTAAGCAGAACAGATTTACTGTGAGTTGTCTCCTTGTTGCCACTTTCTTTGTGGCAGAGTTTCGAAAAACGAAATTTATAAGTTGAGGCCCAGAATTTGCTGAAGGGTTGAGTCAATTTTCTGGCACAACCCTGATGCAAAATTTATTTTGGGATTTACAGGATGACCTAAATCCAGTTTGTGTGGGTTTGTAAAAACTAACACAAGGCAGCACATTGCCTTGCTTTGCGTTACATTACGCCAGGTAGGCAGTACATGGGTGGTGATAGGGCCTTCCTGTTCATCCATCGATGTATTTTGACGCAAACCCATATTTACAGAGACTTGTAAACATAGATTTGCACCAAACTGGTGAGTCTACTGAGGCTGGTGTAACAAGGAGAAATATTTCAATTTCTCTTCGTTATTTCCTCTTTGCGTGTATGCTGCATTCTGCAGCACATATACAAAGAGGAAATAGCCTCATAGGATAGTTTTTGTGTGACGTTAGGAATTTTTTTTTTTTTTTATAAAATACGCAAGACAGCCAATTGGCTGCCTTGAGTTACTGTGTGGCAAGTAGATTTTACATGTGTAGTACATTGGCGTTCCCGTACATCCACCCATGTATTTTGTGTGCAAATAATGTACGCAGTCTTCTAAAAGCAGGCACAGTAGCTTTCCTTGGCTCATCTCTCGAGTTCCACTTCTCTGTGAAAGGATCGAGATTGTTCCCTATATATGTCCGGCGGTATTCCAGCTAGGCCCCACTAGTGAGTTCAAGTCTTAAAATGTCCATGATGGCTTTGAGAAAGTCAAAGTGCCTCTGCGCTGTAGCGTGTCAGTCAGAGCAAGCCCAGTATTGGTGGCCCAGTATTCAGTCTTACCCGCTCTCGCTGGAGTGGATGGTTAGAATGCCCTGTCACATTTCTGGATATTAATGAGCATAGGAGCACGATTAGACGAGCAATCACGGCTACCGAACTCACTGCCCACTACGTGGAAAAGGGACATACGGACAACGATCTGGAATGGACCATCATTGAAAAAGTAAAAGGTGGGACCAGCATATCTAAGAGACTGTTGGAAAAGGAACAGCGATGGGTTTATAGACTACAGACACATACCCAGGGACTTAATGATTCCATTCCCTGGAACCAACTGAACCAGCACAGGTAGAGGGGTATCTGACAACCTTATAAACATACAACCCTCACCTATACCTAGGGAAGCCCCCTCCCACAGGACCATTTTTTCTAACATACCCTCCACTATTTTATGTAGCAGAGGAGGGTGGAAGATGGATATGCACCACATTCCATTGTCACATTATACGTTAGGGGGACAATGAATGAATATGTGATGTTACAACGCGATCAAAATGATCGCGGTATGTAACATCGCAGTTTACAACGCAAGTCGTTACAACGACTTGCGCTGGAGGGCGCTGGACTTAGGAGTAGTAAGATTTACTATTCCAACACCAGTCTACGTACAGTAGGGAAGGTGTTGGAATAGTAAATCTTACTATTCCTTAGGTTATAGCACCCTCCAGTGCAAGTCGATGTAACGCTTGCGTTGTAATGGCAGCGCTCTAAATGCATCACGGTGTAATCACCGCGATGTAAAGGATGTTTCCCCAATGAATCTGCTCCTTATGACACAAGGTAATGTAGATGGATCCCCAATATTGAACATGGAAGGCAAAAGCATCAATGTGAATGTGCATTCTACTGACGTCATATTCACCTATGTAGTTCCTTCTGGGACTCGCGGAAATGACACGTTAGATGCCCGGAGTAGACGACTTCAAAAGCCGCGCTCCCGGCAGAGAGGATTGCGAATGCCGGGAGACACGGGACCCAAGTAGGTGGAACTGAGGGGCAGGACCTTTGACAAAGTAAGTGGGGACACGGGCTCTCTTCCGAATGCGAAGGGGCCCCATTGTAGCATCGTGGTTAGAGTTGGGGACAAATGGTACTAGTTTTTTGAGTCTCGTTTTTTTCTCTCTTTCTCCCACTCAACTTTAATATGGCCATGACACAGAGTTTGACTACAAGGCTGCCCCTACTACGACTCCCTCTGAGACACATATTACCTCCACAATAGGGTAAGAGATTTGTGTGATATTAGGACCATCACGAGTGAGAGGAGGAACAAGAGCATAATCTCTGGTATGATGGTGATGTGGTTGATTGTGGATTTTCTTGGTGAGATCTTAATAATATTTTTATCATGGAGTTTTTAATAGAATGGTGTTTACGGACTTGCAAAAATGGTGCGATTACTTGCCGCACACCACTAAATGCAACTAGATGGGACAACAAGGTCCTTAAAGAGCTCTTCTTTTTGATCACAGATCATCACGAGTAAATGGAGTGAGAGCACATGACAGCACCCAGTACGCTGGCATTACATGCGTGAAATGTATAAAATGTAAAAATATGGTTTCTTCTCACTTTTCTCTTACAGGCGGGTACAAAACATAAGGAAACTGGATGGGAGATAAGTATACCTTCCAAACCATTCACGAGAATGCACCTTTCTGCATCCTCAATCTGAAGAGTTAGGGAAATACCCCCCTTCTTTTGAACATCCAGGGAGGGAACCTCTATTTACCCTGAAGAAAGCCTGGGACCCAAGTGGCCATTTTTGAGGGCTGAAACATGTTGGCAAGACAATAGGGTCATAGGACCATTAATTCCAGACGACCCCTTTGTATATGTTTTCTAACATCCCCTATGACTCCACTAATAAAGGGATACCTGGAGATGGAGGAGGATTTTTATCTTTAGTTCCCCTGGCCTATCTCTCCTAAGTGCTCCCTGGAATACGGTCGAGCCCACCCTGACCTTTAGGAGTCAGGGTGAACCCGATGATGAAGCATGACACTACTAGGGTGTGTGATAGTTACTTAACAAAAAGGAATTGTTTCCTTTCCCGCGCCTGAGCGGTTGACGCCACGAGAGTTTAGCGCTGAGCTTTAATTATACTGGTTGGGATACCTTAAGTAGCTAGCATTTGATTTGGGAGGACGTATCCTCACCCGGAAATACCTCTCTACCCATCCGGCCTAGGTGGAGGGTTCCTCTACATCAGCCAAAGTACAGTAGTCTTATGAACAGTATGCCACACCTGGACAGAGTGCCATGTGGGTCCTGTAAACTGTAGTTTTGTAGGCCTGGAGTAGAGTGCCCTGACATAAGTTCCCCCGGTAAGAGCCATCTATCCATTTTATACCCATGGTCGTCGTAGGGCCGATACGTGCAATGGTTGATAGCTGTCAAGTGTGCCGTCCAATAGTATTTCTTGATATCCAGGAGTCCTATTCCCCCATCGTACCACCCTCTCACCAATTTTGCGAACGCTATTCGGGGAGGTTTATTCACCCAAAGTAGCTCCCTCTGCTTGCTTTCTATGGCCTTGAAATAAGTTGTTGGGACTGGGTTGGGTGAATTATGTATATGAAGCGCATCGTTTTAAATAGTGCAACTCTACCCAATAATGACAGAGGGAGAGCTTTCCAGTGTTCTACATCGTTTTTTAGCCTCTGTAGCGGGGGCAGGAGGTTACGGGCATTGTGCAACCTCGGGTCATTAGTGATATACATTCCGAGGTATTTAAAGCCATCTGTGGCTTCTGTCACTGTACATCCTGTAGGCAGGGGTGGAATCCTCCCCTTTAGCACATAGATCAGCGATTTAGTCCAATTGATTGTGTATCCCGAGTATTTACTGAAATTTGTGAATATGTTGAGGACCCTGCGTATCGAAACCCTGGGCGACGCCAGATAAAACAATATATCGTCGACGTAAAGGGAAATGCGGTCATCCCAATCCTCCGACCATCTCAAGCCCCTTATTATGCGGACTTTACGAATCCACGCTGCCAAAGGCTCTAGTGTCAACGCAAAAAGCAGCGGGGACAGATGGCAGCCTTGCCTAGTCCCCCTTCTGAGGGCAAAAACTGCGGATTTTTTATTGTTTACAACCATCTGTGCCAACGGGTCAGTGTATAAGAGCCTTATCCAGCTCGTGAAATTAGGAACAACTTCCAGTTTTCCCAAGACGGCAAAAAGGTAGGGCCATTCAATTGTGTTAAATACTATGGTGGCGTCTAAGGACACCACCACTACATCCTCTCTTAACGTGTCTAATCTTCCCATTACCCCATGTAGTCGGTGGAGATTTAGTGATGCATTTCTAGTCGGCATGAAACCTAATTGGTCAGGATGGACCAATTTAGAGATAACCTGTATCCGGGATTGGCCAGCAATTTTGCCAATATTTTGGCCTCTGCATTAAGCAGCGAAATGGGTCGATATGAAGAGCATTTATTTTTAGGATTGCCATCTTTGTGTATGACCACCAATGTGGCAATTCTCTGATCTTTAGGGAGTTTACCCACCCCGTGGCTCTCCTCATACATGGGTTTGAGATAAGGGGCGATTCTGTCTACTGTTAATTTGTAAAGTTCTATTGGAAGGCCATTAGGACCCATCGCTTTCCCGGTGGTATGGACTGTAAAGTCCATGATGTGCAGGAACTGGGGGTGCAGAAAGACAGGGGGCACACCATGTGCCCCCCTGCATGCATCCCCATGCACCGAGGCACCCTCCCTAAGTTTCCTCACCACCACGCTTTTCATGGTGGGCTCACCACCATAAAAAAGGAGGGCAGTGAGGAAACGCATAATATGCTTGGTGGTGCCGCAGTGACACCACCAAGCATATTGTGGGCTCAGACCACCGCATCACTGCCAGGGATTGTGGATCCCTGGTGGCTGTGGCGGTTCTCTGGGCATCCGACTGCTGTACTTGTAATACAGCGGTCGGACCGCTGGTGCGGCGGTCCCTGACCGCACCTCCACTGTGAGTTTGGCAGTCCCAATGACCGCCAAACTCGTAATCAGGGCCTAAGAATTTCCTTTGATTCACTCTTGCGGTACCCCTGGAATTCAGGACTACATGAGGGATGCTGCAAATGTGAGTCCCAACTGATACATAGTGCAATCATTGTGAATCGTGCCCATTGCATAGTCACCATACACATATGCATGTCTCATTTTATCCTGGTAATACACTATACTTTCTGCAACCTTCATAAATTATATATCACCTATTGATATTCTTCTAGATATTATATCTATGGGTCTGATAAACTGTGTAATCTTTTCTGTAGACATAGTTGTAGAACTGCCATGGAGACAAGCTTTAGTTCCTTATTTGAAAACATTATGCCAGCATAATGGGAACACCATTTGCTAGGCAGAATCACGCAAGCATACATTCAACTTGCAGCACTATTGATCCGCTGATATTAGTGCTACTCGTCGAGCTCAAACTCTGACTAACTGCACTTTACATTGTCATGTAGTTCCTAAAAATACATTGGATCTGCGGGTTTAGGCAACATAAACTAAGGGACTGGTGTCCAGACTGATTCCAGACACCCCAAAAGGATATGTTAGCCTTTAGACCAGCTAGCTCACGGTGCCACCATAAGCACCCTAATCTTACCAAGGAGCGAATATTTTCTGGCAACTATCGAACATGACAACCCTTGATCCTTTAGGGATCGTGGAAACAGTACAGTACTTTTTGCTCAGTCAATCGTGCTCACTTAGGGGTCTATTAGGATGGCGGTCGGAAAACCACCCCGACTGCCATGGTAGCAGAAATCAACCGCCCGCTGGTACCGCGGCAAAACCGGCGGTCAGATTAGGATCAACCGCCAAAAAATGCCGACCGCGGCGGAAAGAGGCAACGAAAACCCGCCCGCAGCGGGCGGAGCCGGTGAAAAACCATCCGCGACGGTCGGATTTGCAGCGGAAACACCCAAAACCGCCGCCAGGCACACGGAGTAACCGCCTGTGAAATTAGGATTTCCCCGATGTGACAGAGGTACGTTCTGCAGTTTCCGACCGCCGCGGTCGCAAACAGTGATGAATGGAAGAGCCGGCGGAAGGGCTGTAGCATAGCCACCGCTGCGGACGCTCCGTGACAAAATTGGCGGTCAACAGAAAAAACCCACAACAAGGCCACCAAGTGCACACAGGAAACTAGCCCTGCCCCCAAAAACACCTAGCACACCCCAATGACACACCCCCATGGCAACTCCTAAACTACAAATCCCAGGACAACCCACACAACACACCTGACAGCAATACCCCATTCTGACACACCCACATAGCTGCGTATAAAACCAGCCCCTTCCCTGACCACAATCCTTTGCAATACTCCAGAAGTGAAGGGCCAAACACCACAGCTGAAAGGAGAGGCAAATCAACACACCATCACTACACACACACACCACACACATCACCACCATCGCTTCCACACCTGCACCTCTAACCCCTTTGCACATCACACACCATGTCACCACAGAAAATGCCCAAATTCACAGAGAGTGAGTTGACAGTCATGGTAGATGAGATAATCCGAGTTGAACCACAATTGTTTGGTAACCTGGTCCAACAGACACCATTAGCCACCAGAAAGCAAAAGTGGGTAAGGATAATTGACAAGAACAATGAAGTAGGGAACACCCAGCGCAACAAACAGGAAATCATGAAGCGGTGGCATGACCTGAAGAGTGTTATCAAAAAGAAGAGGAACAAGAACCATCAGCTGGCTCAGAGGACTAGCGGTGGGCCTCCCATTCCACCAAGAACATTCACTGCATGGGAGGAGAAGGTGCTTGCCATACTGCATCCAGAGAGTCTCACAGGAATAGCCGGGGGAGTGCAGGCTGGTAAGTAACAACAAATGTATACCATTACACTGCTATGTACTGTCCTGCACAACTACAAAGCTACATCTCCGAGGCCCAAGTACATGCATCTGCACCACAATACCCAACACATGTCTCACAGATGTAACATGCACTACATCTGAATCCCCCCCAAAGGCAGCCAACATTTACAGGGTTGTATGTGTCCAGGCAACCAGCACTACAACTCCCACCATGTCCCCCTTACCCACCCCTGAGCAGGATGTAGCACTCCCCCCCAGAAGCATGTGTCAGCCATTGTATGGTTCCCCCTCACCTAACAGGTAGCTAGCCATCTTCCCAGGGAGGGCTGTTGAGGGGTGGGAGGCCTGCACAACAACTCCCACCAGGCCCCCTGTCCCACCCCTGAGCAGGATGTAGCACTCCCCCCACACCCAGAAGCATGTGGCAGCCATTGCATTGTTCACCTTCATCTAACAGGTAGGTAGCCATTTTCCCAGGGAGTGCTGTTTGGGGGAGGGAGGCCTGCACTACAACTCCAACCAGGCACCCCTGTCCCACCCCTGAGCAGGATGGAGCACTCCCCCCACACCCAGAAGCATGTGGCAGCCATTGCATTGTTCACCTTCATCTAACAGGTAGGTAGCCATCTTCCCAGGGAGGGCAGTTTGGGGGTGGGAGGCCTGTACTGCAACTCCCACCAGGCACCCCTGTCACACGCCTGAACAGGATGTAGCACTCCACCACACCCAGAAGCATGTGGCAGCCATCGTATGGTTCACCCTGACCTAACAGGTAGGTAGCCATCTTCACAGGAAGGAGTGTTTGGGGGTGGGAGGCTTGCACAACAACTCCCACCAGGCCCCCTGTCCCACCCCTGAGCAGGATATAGCACTCCCCCCACACCCAGAAGCATGTGACAGCCATTGTATGGTTCCCCCTCACCTAACAGGTAGTTAGCCATCTTCCCAGGGAGGGCTGTTTGGGGGTGGGAGGCCTGCACTGCAACTCCCACCAGTCACCCCTGTCCCACCCCTGAGCAGGATGTAGCACTCCCCCCACACCCAGAAGCATGTGGCAGCCATTGCATTGTTCACCTTCATCTAACAGGTAGGTAGCCATCTTCCCAGGGAGGGCTGTTTGGGGGTGGGAGGCCTGCACTACAACTACCACCAGGCACCCCTGTCCCACCCCTGAGCATGATATAGTACTCCCCCCACACCCAGAAGCATGTGGCAGCCATTGTATGGTTCCCCCTCACCTAACAGGTAGTTAGCCATCTTCCCAGGGAGGGCTGTTGAGGGGTGGGAGGCCTGCACAACAACTCCCACCAGGCCCCCTGTCCCACCACTGAGCAGGATGTAGCACTCCCCCCACACCCAGAAGCATGTGGCAGCCATTGCATTGTTCACCTTCACCTAACAGGTAGGTAGCCATTTTCCCAGGGAGGGCTGTTTGGGGGTGGGAGGCCTGCGCTACAACTCCCACCAGGCACCCCTGTCCCACCCCTGAGCAGGATGGAGCACTCCCCCCACACCCAGAAGCATGTGGCAGCCATTGCATTGTTCACCTTCATCTAACAGGTAGGTAGCCATCTTCCCAGGAAGGGCAGTTTGGGGGTGGGAGGCCTGAACTGCAACTCCCACCAGGTACCCCTTTCCCACCCCTGAGCAGGATGTAGCACTCCACCACACCCAGAAGCATGTGGCAGCCATCGTATGGTTCACCCTCACCTAACAGGTAGGTAGCCATCTTCACAGAAAGGGGTGTTTGGGGGTGGGAGGCCTGCACAACAACTCCCACCAGGCCCCCTGTCCCACCCCTGAGCAGGATGTAGCACTCCCCCCACACCCAGAAGCATGTGGCAGCCATTGCATTGTTCACCTTAATCTAACAGGTAGGTAGCCATCTTCCCAGGGAGGGCTGTTTGGGGGTGGGAGGCCTGCACTATAACTCCCACCAGGTACCCCTGTCCCACCACTGAGCATGATGTAGCACTCCCCCCCACACCCAGAAGCATGTGGCAGCCATTGTATGGTTCCCCCTCACCTAACAGGTAGTTGGCCATCTTCCCAGGGAGGGCGGTTGAGGGGTGGGAGGCCTGCACAACAACTCCCACCAGGCCCCCTGTCCCACCCCTGAGCAGGATGTAGCACTCCCCCCACACCCAGAAGCATGTGGCAGCCATTGCATTGTTCACCTTCATCTAACAGGTAGGTAGCCATTTTCCCAGGGAGGGCTGCTTGGGGGTGGGAGGCCTGCACTACAACTCCCACCAGGCACCCCTGTCCCACCCCTGAGCAGGATGGAGCATTCCACACCCACCCAGAAGCATTTGGATGCCATCATATGGTTCACCCTCACCTAACAGGTAGGTAGCCATCTTCCTAGGGAGGGCTGTTTGGGGGTGGGAGGTCTGCACTACAACTCCCACCAGGCACCCCTGTCCCACCCCTGAGCAGGAAGTAGCACTTAAACACACAGCCAGAGAGATGTGTTTCAGAAAGTCCAGCCCAATGTGACAACAGAACAGGTAAGTAGACAGTGCATGCACACCACCATTCCTCTCAAAAAGCATGGAGCCATATGACAACACCAGCCCTCACATCCCAACACAATTGACACAGATACAATATCAAATTACAGTGTGCAGACAGCTAAGAGTATGTAACTGTCACAGAAACAAAAGTGTGACTCACCAAATACCATGTTGAAGTGAATCAGGGCCCAGACATGTACAGCCGTGAATGCTATCTGTAAGATCCATGTGGGCTGAGCTTGAAGGACCATATGAAAACAAAGCAAGCATGGTCTGTAGAACAAATAAATCAAAGCACAGGACATGACGAAGGTATGCATGAGATGACAATGGCTAGTTCATGCGCAGATGTAATGCATGCCAGGCCCCTGTAATCAGCAAAGATGCCGCACAGCAAGTCGTATTGCCGGCAGTTGTCAGATGACAACATGTCCTCGTAATCACAAAATCTGCATGTGGGGCATGGTATCCATTGACATGTCACACCATTGAAAATTAATGTATGTACCTCCACATCATGTCAATATGCACCTTACTGTGCAGACATGCAATGTGCGAACTAGTAAACTGTGTGTTGCATGACCTGTAAATAAGATACATCGAACAACAAGCCTGAGAGGTGCACGTCAATGACCATTTCCCCTCTGTCCCACAGGTGACCAAGAACTGACTGCAGAGGATGACAACAGCAACCTGCAGAGTCAGCCTCCACCCCCGGAACATGGACTCACTGATGATGACTCCCTGGAGTTCGAGGATACGGAGCTTGAAGCCGGCCCATCTGGCATGTCAGGGCGCAACAGGTCCCAGGACCCCACTGTCCCCCCCGCCACCACATCAGCAACAACAACAACTATGCTGACCCCTGCTGTAACTACCTGTGCAGTCTCCACCACCAGTGCTGCCTGCAACACTCTCCCTGCACCAGAGGATGACCACCCCACCCCACCAACAGAGGAGGGCAGGGAGAGTAGGCGGGTGCGTGCAGTGGTGAGGCAACAGGTCCATCACAGCAGGACAGATGGGAGGGCAAGGAGGAGTCTGAGCCAAACGGACACTGGGACCGAAGCTCTGTCCAACATCACCAGAGTCCTTGGGGCCTATGAACGGGCCCAGGGACAAATGGGCCAGGCTCAGGAAGATTCCCGTGAGTTCCGCCGTCTGCTGAGGTCCATAGACACCCACATGGGCAAAATCGTGGACCTCTTGGGCCAGCTAGTGGAGGTTCTGAGGGACAGGCCTGCGGCACAAACAACACCTCCACCTCCCTCCGGTGGCCCGCAGGATGACAGTTCCACATCCTCCCCTGCGGCCACGGAGAGGGGGGACTCCTCAGACCCCTCTGGCCCTGGAGCAGAGGCCCCTCCTGCAAAACGATCAAGGGGCCATCCTAAGAAATCCCTGGGAGTATCCCGTGGCAAAGCACCTGCCAAGCGCCAGTCAAGGAGCAAGCCATGATGGCACCCCTCTTCACCCTGCCATTGACTTTGTAGACTGTCCTTCCCCACACTGCCATGTTAATGGCATCCGTCTGTTGGACTGGGTCACCACTACTCGATTGTCTCATCTTACATCACTGACAACTCATTGCTTCACCATTCACCTTTTTGCAAATATTCACTCCACTGTCACATGTACCCATTGTAAATAAACACTTCTTACATACCAATGTCGTTGTGTCTGCTCCGTGTTTTAATCACAGGATGTGCAATGTTCACCATGAGTACAATGTACCAGAAGCACGGATTGTTTGTAGGCAAGGAGAGGCGGTTGGGACCTGGGAAAACACAGCATAACAATATTCACTAGTCAGGCGTTGGGATCACAGCCATCACACAACACCTGTCATCAAGGTACTCCAATATGCACACATCACAATGAGCAACAGTACCGACATAGACATCCTGCAACTGTGCCAAACTACCCTGTTCAAGAAACATTGGCAGCCAGCACTGAGTCAACAACAGGCTGCAGTCACAAAGCTCACATAGACCTTTTCACCAACAACGACATCAGCAGACAATGCGTCTGTTGTACATTGTCACTCACCTTCAAGTGAAGTAGCGGTTGATGAGCTGTTGACGCAGGTTGACACCTTCCTCCTCTCCACTGTCCTCGTCACTGGACATGGGTTGGTTTGCAGGCGGGTGCCTCGGCTGCTCATCAGCGTCCAGGAGCAGGGGGATCTCCTTGCGCAAGGCCAGGTTGTGGAGCATGCAGCATGCAACT
Source organism: Calotriton arnoldi (assembly GCA_963921515.1). Taxonomy (NCBI): domain Eukaryota; kingdom Metazoa; phylum Chordata; class Amphibia; order Caudata; family Salamandridae; genus Calotriton; species Calotriton arnoldi. The sequence goes on along the minus strand of CAWUFW010003795.1, from coordinate 1,312,245 downwards.
ACAATCTGACACACCTTTTTGGGCGACTACATCAGTGCACCTCCGGTCCCGTCCAGGCAGCGAAACCGTGGCTTCAGGAGACCAAAAGTACGCTCCACCACATGACGTGTCCTCCCATGGGCATCATTGTAGCAGACTTCACTTGGGGTCCTGGGATTCCGCAGTGGGCTCAGCAACCAAGGACGGTTGGGATATGCAGAATCAACTAGGTGGGAGATATACAGACCAACTTTGTAATACAACTGTGGCAGAGGACAGCATGTCACACACACAGCACGCTACTTGACACTGCGTACTCACCCACAATCCATGCACGCTCCGGAAGCAGATTATCCTTCAGCTGTGGCACAATGCTGTTACGCATGATGTAAGAGTCATGGGCCGAGCCTGGAAATTTGGCACAGACGTGTGAGATGATCATATCGACCTGGCACACCACCTGCACATTGATGGAATGGAAATGTTTCCTATTCCTGTAGATGTGCTCCCGTGCCTGTGGTGGAACCAGGCCAACATGTGTGCAGTCAATGGCACCAACAACATTGGGGATGTGCCCAAGTGCATAAAAATCTCCCTTCACAGCTGCCAATTCATGCCTCCTGGGGAAATGGATATATCTGTCCTTGTAGATCATCATAGCAGACAGGACATCCCGTAGCACCATACTGAACATAGGTTGCGACATCCCACCTGCGCTGGACTCCGGGCCCAATTCACAGAACTAACTTAAGACAAAATCCTAAACTTACTACCATTTTGGTATTCACAGAAGGCACTTACTCATTTTGCTATTCACAGAAGGCACTTACTTACTCATTTTGAGTAACTTACTCATTTTGGTAACTTACTCATTTTGGTATTCACAGAAGGCACTTACTCATAGATGAGTAAGTGCCTTCTGTGAATACTCAAAATGAGTAACTTACTCATTTTGTGTTACTTACTCATTTTGTGTAACTTACTCATTTTGGTATTCACAGAAGGCACTTACTCATAAATGAGTAAGTGCCTTCTGTGAATACCAAAATGAGTAACTTACTCATTTTGAGTAACTTACTCATTTTGTGTAACTTACTCATTTTGGTATTCACAGAAGGCACTTACTCATCAATGAGTAAGTGCCTTCTGTGAATACCAAAATGAGTAAGTTACACAAAATGAGTAAGTTACTCAAAATGAGTAAGTAAGTGCCTTCTGTGAATACCAAAATGAGTAAGTGCCTTCTGTGAATACCAAAATGGTAGTAAGTTTAGGATTTTGTCTTAAGTTAGTTCTGTGAATCGGGCCCACCGTGTACTGGAAAGATCCAGAAGCAAAAAAATGCAGGGCCGCCATCACCTTAGACGTTGGTGTGAAAGTACCTGGATATGTCCTGCGAGGTTGCAGGTGGGGCTCCAACATAGCACATAGGTCTTGGAGGGTGTCTCGATCCAGCCGGAATTTCCGTATGACCTACTCATCCTACATGTCTGTCAGCACTGTGAAGGGACGATGCAGATTTGGTCTCCTCCCAGGTGAGATGGAAGAGGACACATGTCAACGCAATCCTCCAGGAGATGTGTCTGACAACTTACGTTTTGACTGACACAACGGAAACAATGACTAGCATCACAGTACACCTTACAAAACAACTTACTTGTAGGGACACCTTCGGCTACAACATCCGTACACCTGTCCACTTTTCACACAGCTAGCATCTCACCAACAATATCCGACTATGTGAATGCACAAAGGGACATGGCCACATCTTGCATGGGCAGCCCAGAGAGTAGTACCAAAAGCATATGTGTGAAACTGCAACACTACTGTCTAATACATAGCTGCTGTACCTGCCACACCTTCTTGCGTAAGTCACACAGGGCACACATCAACCACACAATGACCCAACACTGTGCGTTTATTGACAAGTATGTGCATGAGCCAGGAAAAGTAGATAGTCAAATCTGCACATTGCGCAGTGAGACATTCATCACTGTGAGTTGCTCAGCCCTTTCACACATTGACATGTGTACCCATTGGAGAGTCCATCACAACACTGTTCTGTGTACATGCTCAGAAAATCACAAGTGACATGTGAGTGAGTTCATGCCAATGTTTCTAATCATATACAACAACATGGCATGTAAAGTCAGCAGTGGGGTAAAGGTCAAATTGGCATGGAGTGCACAATCTTGTGCCATGAATCATGTGTCTACTGTGCACTGTGGAGGACTTGCCTTTGGCCATTCACACTGAATGATGTGTCCATAAGTGCTGTCAAGGTGATATGACACCCAAATCACTGTCACTGGCTCAAATGCATTTCACACATATCGCGGTAGCTACCGCCTGGGCCCTGCAGTGTGTCAACGCCAATGCCCAAGCCACAATCGCGGTAGTGTTTGGCATATACACATGGTCAAATGGCGGTTGGAATGCTCCGCCACCCAAATCCCGGTCATTCTTAGCAAGGCATGGCACACATATCGCGGTAACTACCGCCTAGCCCCTGCAGTGTGTCACCGCCAATGCCCCAGCCACAATCGTGGTAGTGTTTGGCATATACACATGGTCAAATGGCGGTTGGAATGCTCCGCCACCCAAATCCCGGTCATTCTGAGCAAGGCATAGCACACGTATCGCGGTAGCTACCGCCTGGCCCCTGCGGTGTGTCACCGCCAATGCCACAGCCACAATCGCGGTAGTGTTTGGCAAATACACATGGTCAAATGGCAGTTGGCATGCTCTGCCACCCAATTCACGGTCACTGGCTCAAATGCATGGCACACAAATCGCAATAGCTACCGCTTGGCCCCAGCGGTGTGTCACCGCCAATGCTCAAGCCACAATCGCGGTAGTGTCTGGCATATCCACATGATCAAATGGTGGTTGGCATGCTCCGCCACCCAAATCCCGGTCATTCTGAGCAAGGCATGGCACACATATCGCGGTAGCTACTGCCTGGCCCCTGCAGTGTGTCACCGCCAATGCCACAGCCACAATCGCGGTAGTGTTTGGCATATACACATGGTCAAATGGCGGTTGGCATGCTCCGCCACCCAATTCACGGTCACTGGCGCAAATGCATGGCACACATATCGCGGTAGCGACCGCCTGGCCCCTGTGGTGTGTCACCGCCATGGACCATGCCCTTACAGCCAATGGGAACCGCAATCGCGGTAGCCCAATGCAATTTTGAAAATCGCGGTAGGTGTGCTCCGCCACCGCAGAGCCGGTCATTGGATGCAATTGAAAGATGCACGACTGCGGTAGGGCCAGCCTGGCCCCTGTGGTGTGTCACCGCCATGGACCATGCCCTTACAGCCAATGGGAACCGCAATCGCGGTAGCCTAATGCAATTTTGAAAATCGAGGTAGGCGACCATTGGCCACCGCGGAGCCGGCCAATGGATGTATTTGAAAAAGGCTGACCTAACACACCAATTGCAGCAGCTTAGAACCACTGAAACAACCCCAGAGGGCTATATATGTGTGGGCGAGAGCCTCACATTTCCACAGCTTCCAGAGCCTGCTGCCTGCCACCCCTCACCACCAACTGCTGCTGCTCCTGTCTCCAGAGCCTGCTGCCTGCCACCCCTCACCACCAACTGCTGCTGCTCCTGTCTCCAGAGCCTGCTGCCTGCCACCCCTCACCACCAACTGCTGCTGCTCCTGTCTCCAGAGCCTGATGCCTGCCACCCCTCACCACCAACTGCTGCTGCTGCTGTCTCCAGAGCCTGCTGCCTGTCACCCCTCACCACCAACTGCTGCTGCTCCTGTCTCCAGAGCCTGCTGCCTGCCACCCCTCACCACCAACTGCTGCTGCTCCTGTCTCCAGAGCCGGCTGCCTGCCACCCCTCACCACCAACTGCTGCTACTCCTGTCTCCAGAGCCTGCTGCCTGCCACCCCTCACCACCAACTGCTGCTGCTCCTGTCTCCAGAGCCTGCTGCCTGCCACCCCTCACCACCAACTGCTGCTGCTCCTGTCTCTAGAGCCTGCTGCCTGCCACCCCTCTCCACCAACTGCTGCTGCTCCTGTCTCCAGAGCCTGCTGCCTGCCACCCCTCACCACCAACTGCTGCTGCTCCTGTCTCCTGGACACAGTGATGGCGAGGACTGAGAAGATATGTGCCAGTCCCTTCACCACCGAGGAGCTGGAGGTCCTGGTGGACGAGGTGCTCACACAGTATGGGAGGCTGTATGGTGCTCCAAATGTCGTGGTAAGTGTTTCAGAGTGGAAGTGAGAGTGCAGGGGGTGCACACATGACATTGATGTGGTGCAGTATGTGCCTGAGAGTGTGGGTCTGTGTCATGCACTGCCTAGCATGCTGTCACCAGCTGAAAGGGGTGTGTAGCCTTTTTCACACGTTTCCCTGCCTGAACATCAGAATTGGAGGGACATGTATTGTCTTGTCAGTCATACAGTGACGCAGCAAGTTGGTAATGCTGGTGTCTGGACAGTAATTGCTTGTGTGAATGGCTGTGTGGGTCCCTGATGTCCTTCACAGGCTCATCTGTGGCCTTAGCAAGGGTTTTCGTCCAGAGGGTAGTGATGGAATTGTGTGTGACTCAAAATTGGCATCATCCATAGTTCAGCACTATGCTCAGGACGTCAATACCCGAGGGTGACACTCTTGGTGGTCATTCACCTATGACACAGCAGATTGTCGTACCATTGTGCACAGCCCCTTCCATTTCCACCAGCATGTGTACAGACTTGCATGTGTAGGCACTGTGTACGCTCTCAAATTGTCCCTTCATGTGACATTTCTGATGCCCCACGTTGGACCTCAGTCTGATTCCACCTGGCCTGCACAGTCACTGCCCAAGCAGACAAGGACACATCACTGAATGTACAGAGTGTTACATGTGTGTTTTTTCCAGGACTCTCGATCAAAGAGCCATCTCAGCCCTGTAGATTGCACACGACAGGCCTTGTGAGAAGGGTGTGGGTTTGTAGGATCATGTCCCTAAATGTGACCTCGATGACACAGTGAGTCATTCACAGGCAAGGACATTGAGGGCTGCGCAGTGTTGGACACAGTGAGTCTTCCCCTGAACATATAATAAAATGTCATGTATGTCTTGCTCACCCTCAAAATGGACAGTAGATGTGGGCAGCCTACACATAGCTTTCTGTGTTGGCATCCTGCATGTGTATGAGAAGGGCAGGTACTGTGCCCACCCTCATACCTGCATGCATTTGCGTATGATTCTCCCATGCTAATGTACCATGTGAGATGCATTATTGTCTCTGCTAGACATATCTGTGAAGTTGGGATGAGTTAGTATCATGCTCCTGTTCTGTGAGATAGTGGTACATAACACTGTGGCACCGATTTTTCACCCTCTTGTCTGCCATGCCTGCAGCTCAAAGTCCACCAGCGTAAGGCCGTGTGGAGGGCCATTGCATGCAAGGTGCGGGCTCTGGGTGTCTCCAACCGATGGCACACGCACTGTCACAAGAGGTGGGATGACATCTGCCGGCTGAACAAGAACGTGGCGGAGATGACACTGTGGCTGCTCCCTCGGACTGGCAGGTTGGCGCGCAGGAGCATGACACCACTGATGGCCCGCATCTTAGCTGTGACACAGCCTGAGCTGGATGCACGTTTGAAAGAGCATCAGTAGCAAGCTGGGGGTGAGTATTCTGGGAAGGGTGACTTTGGTTGTGAGTGGCTGCATGTGTTCACAGCCTGGGCCAGCGCTGTGCCCGGTGATGTTGGTAGTGTGATGCAGTGGCTTGTAAGTGGCCTCTGTGTTGGGTGCAGCTGTCATGCATTTTCCCTACCTGTACTTCCTCATGTCATTGGGGAAATGGCCCTTGACATTGCATTCTGAGTCGTGGCCTTCTGGCATCGTCTGCATTGGGGTAGTCATGGACATCCCATGGAAGGGAACGGCAATGTGCATCATCTGAGTGTGCTTCCATCAATGTGTGCATTGCCTGACCTCAGAATTGTGAGGACTAGACATCTGACACCAATGTGCAACTGTATTTGGGCCATAAAGTACGACATGGTGGATGGCATGTGCTAATGGCCATTGTGGACTGTTATGTTGTAGTCTGTATCTGTGTTGTCCCCTTCTGCTCCCTCCATATGTGACAGTGGCAACATGTTGGGAGGTACATCTTTGCCCCCCTCAGGGCCCTTGGTGTGCTCAGAGGTATTTGTGTGTCTGGTTAAACGGAGCCACCGGCAGGCAATTTGGATGTGTGGTCATCACATGGCTCACTTATGCCACGTTTGCTTGATAACATGCAAAATTCGAATTCAGAATTGAGGTTGCACAATGTTACTGCCCAGGGTGGTGTGCAACATGGAGATATCATTATCTTGTTTAGTGCTTTGCTTGCATATGATGGTTGTGTTGATGCCAATGAACTGACCCTACATCTCTCTCTCTCATGCAGCATCTACCGTGGGCACGGAAGGACAGGGCACGGACACCACTGGTGAGGCATCAAGCACGACTGCTACACACGAGCACAGTGACACTGATGTAACCACCGCCTCAAAGGGGGACAGGAGTCTGCTTGAGGAATCACAGCCAGAGACACCAACCTCAACGTCATCTGACGCCAGCGGTGACACATCTCTGTTGGTGGGCACACGGAGCGGGAACTCTGCCTCCTCTTCCGCCACACAGCGTCCAGTGCCCACCCTCCCACCTACTTCCACTTGTGCTGGCCGTGTTCGCACCAGTAAGAAGGGAAGAGTGTCCTTCACCCCAGGCACCGCTGCCCCTGCCCCTGTCTCCCCTGCTGCCCTCAGTGTTGAGTCTGTGGACCTTTTGCACCAGCTGTGTGTGGGCCAGACAACTCTCATCAACGCCTTCCTAGACCACGACAAAAAATTGGCACAGGCCGTTGCTTTCATGGAGGGCATGATGTGGGTGGGCTACACCGGACTGTCCAAGCTTTGTCCTCCGTAGTGACGACAGCCGTTCAGCTGGCACAGTCACAGAGTCCAGCTCCAGTCCCTTTGGCCACCCCCCTGCCAGTGGCTACATCTGACGACAGTGACCACACACCACAGACCTCAAGGGCAAGATACAGCACACAGCAGCAGCAGCCCAAGCGGTCCAGGGCGCAGACACCATCCCCACAGAAAACTAAAGCCACCCCAGAGCGCAAAGGCAAAAACCCATCAGGCGACACCCAGGGCCATAAAGCCAAGAAGCAGGCCTCAGGCTCACATGCCTCAGAGGCATCCCCAGCCAAGGACTGTCCTGTCCCAAAAGCGTCTCGCAAAGACAAGCAGACAGTTTCCGTGCCCGCTGAGAAGCTGGTGCCTGCTAAGAGTACACATAAGAAGAGCTCCAAGGCAGATTCACCCACGACCTCAACTCCCATCCAGAGCCCTGTGAAGCAGGGAAAGGAGGGCACTGTAGGGGGACACCTGGTAAACAGGGGATGGAGGGGCAAAGGCAAGGCCAGGCCAAGCGTACCGCTGGATCCAGCATGTCCCCAGAGGGAGGGCCACCGTCTGCACCTGATGCAGCTTTGGTGGTGAGTGTGCCTGTTGTGTCCGCCCCACTTACCACTAATACCAAGACAGGGAAGCCATTCAGAATCCCCAAGAAGTGGAAAGGCACCCCTCCACAATCTCCCACCCACACTGTGTCTCATGCCAGCATGACTCCACCTCCACGTCCCACCACACCACCTGGTCCAAGCAGCCGTCCGGCTTCCAAAGCCACTGATGGCTCTACCTCAGCTGGGTCTCTCTCTCCCCGGTCCAGTCCTCCAACTGTCCCCAACACTCAGCCACCTCCCAGTCCGACTGACAGTCAAGTCTGAGTGGAAGTCCCCCTCACACACCTGTCTCTCTCACAGCGGTGCCTGGACTGCCCATTGTTAGGCCCCTGACTGTGTTGCTGACCATGGCAGGGTACAGTCACACACATTCCCTGTGCACTTCTCATGTACCTCATCTGCACCTTGTACTGGCCACTGGCCTTGGTGTTCACTGCTGTGTGCCCCTTCCCTGTGCAGCTCCTCATGTGCCTCATCTGCCCCTTGGACTGGCCACTGGCCTTGATGTTCACTGCTGTTTGCCCCTTCCCTGTGCAGCTTCTCATGTGCCTCATCTGTACCTTGGACTGACCACTGGCCTTGGTGTTCACTGCTGTGTGCCCCTTCCCTGTGCAGCTTCTCATGTGCCTCATCTGCACCTTGGACTGGCCACTGGCCTTGATGTTCACTGCTGTTTGCCCCTTCCCTGTGCAGCTTCTCATGTGCCTCATCTGCACCTTGGACTGGCCCCTGGCCTTAGTGTTCACTGCTGTGTGCCCCTTCCCTGTGCAGCTTCTCATGTGCCTCATCTGCACCTTGGACTGGCCACTGGCCTTGGTGTTCATTGCTGTTTGCCCCTTCCCTGTGCAGCTTCTCATGTGCCTCATCTGCACCTTGGACTGGCCACTGCCCTTAATGTTCACTGCTGTTTGCCCCTTCCCTGTGCAGCTTCTCATGTACCTCATCTGCACCTTGGACTGGCCACTGGCCTTGGTGTTCACTGCTGTTTGCCCCTTCCCTGTGCAGCTTCTCATGTGCCTCATCTGCACCTTGGACTGGCCGCTGGCCTTGTTGTTCACTGCTGTGTGCCCCTTCCCTGTGCAGCTTCTCATGTACCTCATTTGCACTTTGTGCTGGCCACTGGCCTTGCTCTTGTCTACTATTGGTGCCTATCTGTGCAATATGTGAATAAAGACAGTTACTCCTGTTGTCTGTTTTGTCAGTGTCCTTGCTGAATAAAGGGTTTTCTGTGTGGGTATGGTTTACTGTGACACATGCTCTGTATGCCACTTCAACATTGCCAATGGCTTGTCTCACTTTCTAAGGGTTTTACAGGGGTGACAGGCACTTCCGTTCTTGTTGACTCTGAGGCTTGGGGGTGCAATGATGGTGGTTTGTGATGGACTACTGTTATCATAATCATTCTTTTGTCAGGTTAGCTATGTTGTACACATGTCATGTTAGTATGCACTGCCAGCACGAGGTGGGATTCTATCCACAGGATTGCAGGCAGGCTGGCCAGGGTCATCATGTATGTGTGATCTTACTTGATGTGTGCACAGCAGTGTTGGTGTATGGTCATCTTGTGATGGCCAGTCATCCTAGTCACATGGGTTGATTTCTATGTGTGCACTTGGGTGGTCAAGAAGTGTGCAGTGTGAAGGGGGTGACTTTGTCGGTAGTGTTGATGTGTGTGTGTCCCTGCAATGTCAACTGCACACATGTGTCAGCCAGGATTTGAGTGCCTGTTTGTTTGATTGGTCAGCCCTGTGCTTGTGATTGTGTGCACATGTGGGAGTTGTATGTTGTGCACTGTGCAGTGTGTTGGTGTGTCCTTGCACTTCTGGGGACTCCAACTTGTTGTTGGTGGCAATTGTGGGTATGCAGAGTGTGTGACTGGCAATTCAGTGTTGTGTTTTGTTGATCAGCCATGTGTCTTGATACTCTTTGTGGTCACTGTGCAGACCTGCTCGGCCACACTGACATTGTGGGTGTGTTTTCTCATGCATTGCTGTCACTTGGGCCTTTTTGCCTCCAGTATGGCATGTGGGGTGTGGAGTCATACCATCCCCTATCTGTGCTTCTTATGCCTACCCATTGTGAGTCTGCACTCCATCTATTTGTGTATGGTGCACTCCTGCCATGTCCACTACTGACGTACACAACACTTCACTCTCAGGTCAGCTGTCCCCTTGGGTTGCCAGTGTGTGTGCCTCCCCATCACTTCATTTGTTACACTATGCTTTGTGGTGCTGATCTGTGCACAGGACCAATGTGCCACTCATGACAGTTTCCCTATTGGTTATATGTGATTTTCTGGTACTGTTTTGCAGCCATGGTTGCTCATATGCAGTTCAACTGTTTGTGCTGCACAGTCCTCTGGTCATGTTGTTTTCACCTGGGTGTTCCAGACTTGTGCACCTGTGGGTGTTGTGTTAGCTGTATGTGTGTTTGCTGAGGTACTGCTGCACTTCCTGAGGGTGATGTTGTCTGTGTGCTGTGCTGATTGGTGTTGTGGGTGTTCATGGTGTGTCACTCATATCTGTATGGAACTGGTATGTTTAGTGTGCACACACTGCTTGTCGTGCATGCAGTGCTGTGAGTGTATGTTGCCTTGTCCTTGCCTGGTGTGCATCCCCTGATGTCCTGCTGTGTTTGCAATGTGATGTATTGGCATGTGCATCTGTTGTGTGTTTGATGTGGATGTGGGCAGTGTTTGGGCTGTGTTGTGTCTTGCAGCTGACAGATGCTCTGTGTGTGTTGTTGTATTTGCATGTCAGTGTGTGTGTTTTGTTGGTGTGTTGTGTTTCAGTCAGTTGTGTCTTGCCAGTGTAGTGTGCATTACTTGTGTGTCTGTCACATGCACTTAGGGCTATTCTTGTTCCTGGCCTTGTTTTGGGTGCATCCTGGGTGTTTTCTCCTCTCATATTTGAGCTGTCAGTTGTCATTATTGTGCATGTGCAAGCATGTGGTACATTATGACACCATGTTGACTTTATGGGTGGTGTGGTATGTCTGTATGTGTATCATTGTAGGCCCATTTCTCCCAGTTTGTGTCCATGATTGTTTTGTGGTGATGCACTTCTTGTCTATGTTGTGGTATGTTGTCTGTGCATTGTTCCTGACTGATGAGGTTGTGTACTCCTGTTCTGTCTGGGCTCCCATTGCCTTCCCACAGTTTTGCTGCACAGGTCAGGTCTGGTCTGGTTGTACTTCTGTGTGTGTTGTTATGGAGTTTTGTGTTTGGCTGTTTGTTTTGTGCAAGCATTGGTTCAGGCATCCCTGGGTGTGTGTGTGTGATGTTTGTGGATACCCCACAGGGAGTGTGGTTGTTTGTCAGTGTATTGACTGGACATTATTGGCACCCTTCTGTGTGTTGGACACTGGTGTTGTGTGCTGCAGGTGTGAGGGGGTGGGGGTGGGGTATGTGTGAAGGTTCCTACTTGTGTTTGACAGTCATGGAGTGTTACAATGGGCCCTGTGTGTTGTGCTGCTGACATACACCTGTCAGGTAGTTGGATACAGATATGTGGCTGTTCACTGTTTGACTTCAGACCCTTCCTTTCATCCCTGTGCCAGTACATGGGTTGCCTTGCCGTCTCCCTTTGTTGTTGCACTGAGGTGACTGTGGTTTGACTTCACTCACTGTGCTAGCCATGTGTGATTTGATGGGCTGAGGGTGTTGTTATATGTTCCTTCTCTTGCATGTGGTGTACACATGCTTAGTGGTTAGCTCCTTGGCCTTCCATTTGTGTGCACCTCACTTTAGATTTCCTATTTGTTGTCCTCCATTGCTGCTGACATCTGGTCTGTGTATGTGGCTGTGTGTCACTGTGGGGTATGTCTGTGTGACTTGGCAGGCTGTGTGTCCAGTTGAGTGATTGTTCCTTATCTGTATGAGTGTTAATTTTGTGCTTGGACTCTGTTTTCTTGATATGAGTGTGGTGTAGGTGTGGTGTGTGGGTTGGCCTGGCCCTGTGCTTCTGTGCTGTGTGTTCCTCTGCAGCCCCACCTACTGTGCTGTCTCCCTAGTTGTTTTGTGTGTGGTGCAGGGTGTGGGTTCACCTGGCTGGTTATTGTGCATGGGGGAGCACAGGGTTGGCACATGGCATGTCCCTTCATGCTTGGGGTGGGGGCCTGTTGTGTGGAGGGTGGAGGTGTGGCCCTATGATCTTTGTGCACTGCCCATGCCTGGCGCTGGCCCTGCCTTCTGCATTGTGCGCATGTTTTCCCGCGTCTTCACCGCTGCGTTGACGTGACCGGAACATTACTTCAAGATCGCGGTTGGTGGGTGACCTGGATGCGGAGGGGTGATTTGGTGAGAGGTAGGACATGTGTGGGTACACTTCTGGATGTGTTCCTGTCCCCACCAGGGTGTCTGGTGTGCACAGGAACCCTATATCTGCCCATGAATTGTGTGTTGTTGTTGTGTGCGGAGTTGTGTTATTGCGTACCTGCGGCGACGTCCGTGACGGTGCATGAGTTGCTGGTAGTGTATCAAGTACAGCGCCGGGAAAACGTGTAGAGCTGGATCCATTGCGGTCGGGACTGGGCGGATGGGACCGGGAATCAGGTATCGCGCTCCACCGCCGTCTCTGGTTGGGCGGTTTCTCCGCTGCGGTGCGACTGGCTGTTTGGGGCATCCTGATTTGTACGGCAGTCGGGACGTCATTCTGCACGGCGGTGGGTCTCCATTGGCTCCCACCGCCGCGGTGGCGGGCGCATTTTTATGGCGGTTCGCGTCGCACCGCGGCGGACAGGAAATGGCGTGGAGACTGCTGCTGGAGTGCGGAAAATTGCATTTTCCGCCTCCGCCAGCACTGCGGTGGTGCCTCCGCCCGCCATCCTAATGGGCCCCTTAGTTCTCAGAGAGATACACAGAATAAACGATGGGGACGTTTTTCAATAAGCATTTATTGAACCAGCGCCATCCTATTATAAAACATGTTTGCTGTGACAATCATTAGACAGACAAAAATGTACAAGATTACAAACACCAACAGAGTAAATAAAAGGTAGAGTTCTACCATGGTGCTAAAATAGTGAATATATGCAGGCATATATACATGACAGTAGTCAAGTGTACTCCTGCGATACAAACCCCGCCTAATTGTACCTAAGTCTACCTAGCATGCATGTTGGTGTAAATCCAAGAATACCCTAGGAAAGAGCCAACCCCATTACCTGAATGGAGAGAACGAAGGACCCCGTCTTGGTCTCGATTTGGACACTCCACAAGGATGTCAGACCACTGCGTGCTGGAGCTTCTGCGTGCAGGGACCTCAGCGTCTTGTGTCAGCGTGAACGCTTTTCCTCTGTCTATCTAGTGTAGGTATGGTTCTTTCATACCATAAAGATAGCCTTGGGGTTCCTAACACAATCGACGTGTTGTGAGTACGATTATATAAATGATCCTGAATCAATACCTGCAACTATGCAAAGTAGTTCTTTCGCCCTAGGATTTAGATGACCATGACATTTATACAGAGTATGTTAATCCTGTTATGTACGTCATGTGAATGGGACTTTTCTAAGAATCCTCATGCATAATAAATGAGGCTAGTTTCAAGGAAACCGATCGACATTTATTCAGCACATAACTGGGTAAAAAGTCAGTGCTAGAACCGTTATGCAGAACAATGTAGGACAAATGTAGGGAAAAGGTCATTTAGCTATTTAGACCTAGATTGGGGTACATAACAACATGAAGTTGATTTCAGAGAGTGATTGATTCATCAAATTGCTAAACAAGTGATATTTAACAAGAAGTTATGGAAAAAAATGGTAGAGAGAAGATTAGGGGCCTAATTTAGATCTTGGCAGAGGGGAATACTCCATCACAAATGTGATGGAGATCTCGTCTGCCTTATTACAATCACATTATATCCTATGGAGAGCGTAATATGGCGGATGAGACATCCGTCACGTTTGTGATGGAGTATTCCATCCGCTGAGATCTAAATAAGGCCCTAAATGAAGTACAACAAAAAATTAAGGGGCTGCTCTCTATTGAACTGTTGCCTTGGATCTATTGGTGGCAAAAAACAGGAGGTCCCAGCAGAGGCTTCTCCAGGAATTGGCTTAAAGCCTCTTACTTCTATGTTTTAACCTGATGTCATGTATCATGCTTTTTAAATTTTGATCAAATGGTTATGTGAAATAGATTGATGTCTGTCTCTTCTTTTAATATTTATGGTTTTTGTTGACTAATAAACTTGCTGTTACTACAGTAGTGTCTTTAAAGTAGCCATCAGAATATTAGTAATAGTTTTAGGACAGTCTTAGTAGTAGTATTAGGTTTATGACAGGGGCATCAAGAGTAGTCCCAGGAGGGGCATACTGAATTTTCAGGATATCCACATAAAATACTTTTGCATCAATAACTACAAACCGAAATAATTTAAATTGGTAGTTACCTTGACAGTCCAGCATGTAGTGCATGTAGCAGTCATATCAGCTGTAGTTTGAACACAGCACTCTCCAGTAGAAGTTCTTGTAGTATTAGCAGTAGTACTAGTAGCAGATTAGCACTAGTAAGACCAGTTATATTTTTACCAATAACATTAATAGAAATGTAAGTAATTATTAAGTGGGTTCAAGTAGCACCACACATATTAGTAACAGCAACCAATTATGTCAGTAATAACAGTAGTTATGTTGGTAATAACAGTAGTATATCATAGTAACAGCAATAATGTTACAGCATTCATGGTTGAATGTTTGTACTAATGCTCAGGGTAGGCCATCATTAGTACCTGCAATAATGGTACTAGCAGTGGTAGTTGTACTACTAGTAGTAGCATAGTAGTAGTAGTAGTAGTAGTAGTAGTAGTAGTAGTAGTAGTAGAAAGTATTAGTAACATTGGTAGGTGTTAGTACAATCAGTAAAGACAGTGCCAGTGGTGGTAGCATGAAGGTCTTTACATTAAATTAAATGCTAATGATCATATTTTCATATTAAAATGTGCATGAACTGTTCATTCTGAAACGCACTTTTTTGTACTGGAGCTCCTTATATCGTTGTACTTTTTTTTTCTATTGCATTATTGGCAGTCATATAGTGTGACAATAGAGCATTAACTTGCAGGTAAATAAGTAACTTTATTGGATGATATAAGAAATCAAGTTATTTTTTGAGGTGTGTGGAAGCCCCACTCAAATAATAAACACAATCCTTGTCAGAGTAAACCACAAAAGTCACTAAAATAACCTGTGCTTAACCCTCTGGTAGCTTGGCACAAGAGCAGTCAGTCTTAACTTAGAAGCAATGCGTAAAGTATTAATGCAGCCTGCAAGCAGTAGTTAATTGAGAACACAACACTGAAAAATTCCAAACCAATTTAAAAAATAAAATGGCATCAAAACAACATAAATTCAATCAGGAGCATCGGGGATATAAGTTTTTTTTACAGTTTTAGGTGAAAATGTAGGCCAAAAGAACAAAGCGCCTCTTGTGGTCATCTGGTCACCATGGACTGTGGGAAAAGTCCGAAGTCCAGGCTGACCACGATGGAAGGCAGGTCAGATACAGGGATAGATTTGTGCTGCTGAAAAGTTACCTTCTCAAGTCCGCACGAAGAGTGCCATTTAGGTTGGCACGTAGCCTCGAGTTGTTGGTGCAAGGAGCAGATCGGGCGTCGCAGCTCTAGAGACAAAGCCGGTTATCGTTGGAGGTTCACTTTGTGGTCAATGCAGGCTGTCGCCACAAAGAGCAGGTCTCGCCAGGGCTTCGCGTTGGCAGTAGTCGCAGACGGTCTCTGTTGCATGAAAGGCAGCTCCCAGTGGAACTTTGCAGGTCATCACAGAGAGTTGATTCTCGGTGTGAAGTGGGCAGTTTGCAGTCACAAGCAGCCCAAAATTTCAGTATCTTCACCTTTTCTTTTGGAGAAGTGCACTTTTATGCCAGCCAAGTGTCCAGGACTTGGGAGGCACCTCTTGGGGATCATGGCTCACCCCAGCAGAGGACAGCAGTAGGGCCAAAACCTTCCTTTTTAATACTTATAAGTCACCATAAGGTAGTCCATAACCACCCCTAAGTCTGGATGCATGGTATTTTAAAAGTTAGGCAAGCGGGTGTATATTTTACAAGTCCTGGAAGTGAAAGAAACCTGAAGTTGTTTTTCCCTCTTGTAGGGCTACCTATCCCATAGACTAACACAGGGTTACATTGTTACACTTAATAATTGCTAAATTCAGTTTGGGACCAGATAGGGAAATGCTGTTTCCACTCAAATTAATTGTAATAAAAATCCTGTTTAACATTAAAGTTGGATTTTAAGTTACAATATTAAAAATGGCTTTTTAAAAAGTTCAAATCTCAAAGGGATTGGGCCCTTAAAAACAACCACCATGGGCCTTTGATTTCTTTCTTTAATGCAGCACAATCGTTTTCTGTTTGAATTTAGTTTATGCAGCACAATTCACCTATGTAAAAGAAGAGTGTTTATCCTTTTTCATGTGTTGATTAAAATGTAAAAAACTACTACTAAATCATTGTGAAAAGAAAACACAGGTCAAGTTTATTGTTTATCTTATCCTTTTTTAATAAGGTGTAATCAAAGCAACCACCTCCTTGACAGTTTGTGTGCATTTTTAAAAAGTTGACATTTTTCTGCCTAAACAAAATGTGTCTTTTTGTACTGGGTCACGTGACTGTGAATTGCTCTTTTGTTGTGGGACGTGTATTGTTTCAATACTTTGGGACAAAAGAGGCATAGGTGTGGAGGAAGAGAGTCCTGCTGACAGGATGGTTGGGGAGGAGTTCTACCCTGCCCTGATTACACTTTAATGTACCCTGCCTGCAGTAAACACATAGGAACGTGACAACAGGACTGTCCTTGCCTTTGTCACCCTACGCCAGTGGTTTTTAATCTTCTTTCTTCTGCAGACCTCCACTTAATTAATCCTGGATTTCGGAGACCCCCCACTGAATCATGATTGGAATCCGGAGACCACCAGTGAGTTATTACTGGAAGCTGGGAAATCCAGCTCAAGTAATTTTGATGATTTGAACCTCGAAACAATACTTTTCCATTTTGCTTCTTTATTTATGTACACTTTACTAATCTGTTAATATTAATTAATTTTCTAAGTAGACGCAGACCCCTTGTGTAGGCGTTGTGGACCCCCAGATGTCCCTTCACCACATGTTAAGAACACCTGCCCTAGAGAGTTTAGAGCCAAAGCCAGTGGAAGGAGAAGAACTAACCAGAACTGGTTTTGGAGGTTGGTCAGGGAATTCCCACACAAACAGACTGGCACCAGGTATAAAAGTGGGACCTTCAGAACCGAAGACACAGAAGAAGGACTGTCATGCTATCTGAAGAAGGAAGAATGGACCTGCTTGTCTTGAACCCAGGCTCCAGAAGTGACTCCAAGGGTCAGTAGGGTCACCTCCTGTTTGAACTAAACGGGCATACGCTTCCAGCGGCCTCCATGTAACTGTCCAGCTGACCAGCACCAACTGGACCTGTCTGGATATGTGTGAGTGATATAATAAGTGTGGTCATTAGCAGTGCATTGCAGGGGCATAAGTTATAGTTAGGTCAGGTAACTATAACTGCTGAATTTCTATGGTGTTGTGTGTGTAAAATCTGAACCTAACTATGACATCCCTGTAGCCTTTGTTTTTTTCAGTGAATTTCGAGTGCTTTTTTAATTCCATTTCCAATTTTTGGAGATACTCTTGCCCTACAATTGCTTACGCACTTTGGTTCTGCTTATCATTTGATTTCTGTCGTCATTCAGTGCTACTGTCCTGACCAAGGGGAGAGGGTCATAAGTCCTGCCCGGCCCATTGTCATTTTCCCTATGTTCGCATGAGCACATTGCAGACTGTCCTCTGCTTTGCACATGTTACCGTACATGTAGACAAGGTCGCACAACAATGCCCCTTGTTATTCTGTTCTGGTCAGGCTCTAGCACCATGACAAAACACGCGAATGCAGCTGTTGTTTGGGAACACGTACTTTTGTCATATACGTATGCACAAATACAACGTTTCCTTATTATAGGCGATGAGGGCAAAACAACCATGCGCACTGGTGAATAGTTCAGATAAATTTTTCAAATCAAAGTCCTGTATCAGTTGCGCTTAACTCTCCTAGGTCCCACTGCCACTAGGACCCAGTCCTCAAAAATAATTCCAACACTTGGAAAGGAGCGCCGTTAGTACTTAATGTGGTACTCAATTAATTATTGCTTTCATTAGGAACCCAATCCATAGAGCAAGCTTGTTTTGTAGAAATGTTCCATTTATTTTTTCACAATCCAATATTTTTCAAATACTATCGATCCAAGAACTCATACAATATCAAATCATCAGCCTATGCGTTTCGTCCCCACTTGGACATCATCAGGGCTGGAAAAAAGGAAAAATACATATGTCAATATCAACATCTGTTTGTATTACAACAATGATAACATTAACCAGTTCTGGCTGTATGCCTTTAGTTTTAAATTTAAAGCAATCCCCTTCGAGCCTGCCTATATACAATCTAGCATCCTTCTTATTCAACCACAATTTAACCCATTCCTAATTATTGATGGAGTGCCTCTCCTCATATCTACACTGTTTCCATTAAATTTGTACATCAATCTTATTCATTCAACTTTTTTTTAAATAGAACTATACCATGATTTGCTTAGTTTATCCATAAACATATAAAACCTCTTATTCTGTGTAAATTAAATATTTTACATTTTTGTTATTCTTCCATGCAGCCGTTCTCCAAAATAAATCAAGTTAATAGCACCTTAAACGTACCACAAAATTAATTCTTATGCATTTTTATAAGAGTCCTTTTGAGCTTCGTGCCATCATCTCCTTATTGTGGAAACTGTTATCTAAATACAAGAAATAGATCCAAGTTATACTCCCCATATGCCTGAGGATATATCTCCTCCTATACTCATTATATTGTGTGCAATGGTTGATAAATGTCTCAGAAAATGTTCTTCTGATAATCTTTGTTGCATGCCTGACTCACAAGAAGCATTATTCCGTATATCCTTACTATTTTCAAGTTATCCATTGCCACCCGAATCCACGGCGAGTAGACAATAAACAAATTGATGGCTTATAATCATTTAACTATAACTCTCCTTTGCCATAATTCCAAAACCCTTCAAAGCATTTCTCTAAACGGCAATATCAACCTATAAGGTATCTCTTCTCTCACCTCAGTACCGGAGCGTCTTATTCTCCCGCTTCCGTGCCTCGGCCTGGCCCGATAAATCCCGCCGTAGAGCTATCACCCTTCTCAGCTCTTCTTTTAAATCCACCTGGGACCAATGGGAAGACTGTATTTCAATCCTCTCATTAAACGTCACTTCAAATGTGGTTCCCTTTTAGGTCCTCTTATTTTCAACCAATCATGCTTCAATGTTACTAATAAACAACAGAATGCCTCCTTCAGTGTGAGTGGGGAGAAAATAATGTTTTTTAATGCTTTCTAATTAAATTCATGAAATCATAGAAGTGATTATGTTGAAAAATAAATTTTGATTAATTCATATGGGAACAGAGGTCCTGTGGTTACATTGTTTAATTTCAATGTGCTGTTATTAAGCGGCGAATTGGTTATCAGTACTGGCATTCTGTTGTTTATTGGTGAATTGGGGCTCAGCCTTACTGATTGGAGTCCAGACCCTGTGTTGTTATTCAGTCAATGTAACTAAGACTCAGTTCCCTCTCTGGTCCTCATTTCTCTAGACCAATCATATACCAGTACCATGCTCACTCATCCTCCGGTAAATTCCCGCAAGCTTCCATGTAAAGTCTACCGCCTGACCAGCCTGCCTCTGGGCGTGGCTACAGTTCCTCCTATATCACACCCAACCACTCTTAACAATCCAATCATTATATTCAGATATATTTAGCCACCTCGATGGACACTGCGGTCTATTTGAAATTACTTCGCAATCCCCACTCAGGGTCTTAGTTAACTCGTGTCAGACACTCCTTTCTCACTTCCGCCGATTGCGTGTGAAGTGAACAGCCTGACACGCCTGGAGCTAGGCATGGTTAAGCTTCACTTATACTTCCTATTTTTAAAAACTGTATCCAATAACACTTCTCAATGCAAACATTATATCCTATCTTGTACATCCACCTTCGTTTTGTTTTGAATTTATTAAGAAGTTGATCACTTCACAATAGCCACTAAGAGTCTTAATTCCCTTTTCTCAGGCACTCATTTCAAACTCCCGCTGTGTGTGTACGGGGTGAACTGCCTGACCCGCCTGGAGCTAGGCGTGGTGACGCTTCACTTGCACTTCCTGTTTTTTAAAGATAGCACTGCAAGGCTTGTGTCAACTCAAATAGCTACCAAGTCCTTTCAACTGAATCACACCGTGACCTACTCGACACTTGTCTGTCCTATTCTAGGTGTAAATCCACCTTCTGACTCTCTATAAGACACGCAATAAATTATATGCGTATCTTTTCTGTGCCTCTCATGAACTATGTCTAATGTAACTCCGCTTCGCCTACATCACTCCTTTAGAAATAAGATCTTCACTCCAAAGGCTGATTCTCATGAGTTTCAATCTGTTCACACACTTCATTCACCTACTTAATTCTGCAATCCCTATGGGTGCGGATCAGCCCAAAATATTATTATTCTCTCATCCATTGCTGACTGCTGTGTATACAAGTACTCCTTTCAGGATGAAAATAGTTTTTTTTGGAAATCTGCTATACTGACCGCCAGAACAGATCACAATTCCACTCACTTCCGAAGAATTCTCAATGACTCCAGAATAGAACCCTTCACTAACTTAAAAAGTAGTGTAATTCATTATCACTGTTCAATCCTTGTTTAACTGTTCTACATTTACTTATCCATCTTGTTTCCTGTTGCCTTAATCTCAGTTCCCAATCACCCCCTCTTGCAGTCGGAATACTTTTTTGTATTCCGTGAAATTTAATTCTCCTTTTCGTGGGATGATGATCTCTGATGTGTTGATAAATAGGTGATCTAACATCCTCATTCGCGATTGCCCTAATATGTTCCTATATCCTGAGCTTAAGTGTTCTTTTTGTGCTACCTATGTAGATTTTACAACATGGATGTTAGATCACCTATTTATCAACACATCAGAGATCATCACCCCACGAAAAGGATCTATTCTGGAGTCATTGAGAATTCTTGGGAAGTGAGTGGAATTTGTGATCTGTTCTGGCCCATAGGGATTGCGGAATTAAGTAGGTGTATGAAGTGTGTGAACAGATTGAGACTCATGAGAATCAGCGTTTGGAATGAAGGCCTTATTTCTATAGGAGTGATGTAGGCGAAGCAGAGTTACATTAGACATATTTCATGAAAGGCATAGAAAAGATACGCATATAATTTATTGCGTGTCTCATAGAGAGTCAGAAGGTGGATTTACACCTGGAATAGGACAGACGAGTGTCGAGTAGGTCACGGTGTGATTCAGTTGAAAGAACTTGGTAGCTATTTGGGTTGACACAAGCCTTGCAGTGCTATCTTTGAAAAACAGGAAGTGAAAGTGAAGCATCACCACACCTAGCTCCAGGTGGGTCAGGCAGTTCACCCCGTACGCACACAGCGGGAGTTTGAAATGAGTGCCTGAGAAAAGGGAATTAAGACTCTTAGTGGCTATTTTGAAGTGATCAGCTTCTTAATAATTTCAAACAAAACGGAGGTGGATATACAAGATAGGATATAATGATTGCATTGAGAAATGTTATCGGATACAGTTTTTTAAAATAGGAAGTATAAGTGAAGCTTAACCACGCCTAGCTCCAGGCGGGTCAGGCTGTTCACTTCACACGCAATCGGCGGGAGTGAGAAAGGAGTGTCTGACACGAGTTAACTAAGACCCTGAGAGGGCATTGCGAAGTAATTTCAAATAGACTGTAGTGTCCATCGAGGTGGCTAAATATATCTGAATATATTGATTGGATTGTTAAGAGTGGCTGGGTGTGATATAGGAGGAACTGTAGCCTCGCTCAGGGTCAGGCTGGTCAGGCGTTAGACTTTACATGGAAGCTTGCGGGAGGTACCGGAGAATGAGTGAGCATGGTACTGGTATATGATTGGTCAGAGAAAAGAGTACCAGAGAGGGAACTGACTCTTAGTAACATTGACGCATGATTGGTTGAAAATAAGAGGACCTGAGAGGGAACCACGTTTGAAGTGACGTTTAATGAGAGGATTGAAATGCAGGTTTCCCATTGGTCCCAGGTGGATTTAAATGAAGAGCTGAGAAGGGTGATAGCTCTACGGCGGGATTTATCAGACCTGGTCGAGGCACGGAAGCGGGAGAATAAGACGCTCCGGTACTTAGGTGAGAGAAGAGATACCTTATAGGTTGATATTGCCGTTTAAAGAAATGCTTTGAAGGGTTTTGGATTTATGGCAAAGGAGAGTTATAGTTAAATGATTATAAGCCATCAATTGTTTAATTGGCTACTCGCCGCGGGATTCGGGCGGCAATGGATAACTTGAAAATAGTAAGGATATATGGAATAATGCTTCTTGTGAGTCAGGCATGCAACAAAGATTATCAGAAGAGCATTTTATGAGACATTTATCAACCATTGCACACAATATAATGAGTAGAGGAGGAGATATATCCTCAGGCATATGGGGAGTATAGCTTGGATCTATTTCTTGTATTTAGATAACAATTTCCACAATAAGGAGATGATGACACGAAGCTCAAAGGACTCTTATAAAAATGCATAAGAATTAATTTTGAGAGTACGTTTAAGGTGCTATTAACTTGATTTATTTTGGAGAACGGCTGCATGGAAGAATAACAGAAATGTAAAATATTTAATTTACACAGAATAAGAGGTTTTATATGTTTATGGATAAACTAAGCAAATCATAGTATGGTTCTATTTAAAAAAAGTTGAATGAATAAGATTGATGTACAAATATAATGGAAACAGTGTAGATATGAGGAGAGGCACTCCATCAATAATTAGGAATGGGTTAAATTGTGGTTGAATAAGAAAGATGCTAGATTGTATATAGGCAGGCTCGAAGGGATTGTTTAAAATTTAAAACTAAAGTCATACAGCCAGAACTGGTTAATGTTATCATTGTTGTAATACAAATAGATGTCGATATTGACATATGTATTTTTCCTTTTTTCCAGCCCTGATGACGTCCAAGTGGGGACGAAATGCGTAGGCTGATGATTTGATATTGTATGAGTTCTTGGATCGATAGTATTTGAAAAATATTGGATTGTGAACAAATAAATGGAACATTTCTACAAAACAAGCTTGCCTATGGATTGGGTTCTTAATGAAAGCAATAATTAATTGAGTACCACATTAAGTACAACGGCGCTCCTTTCCAAGTGTTGGAATTACGTATGCACAAATAGGTAACACACACTTGGAGAGGGACTATTCCAGGGAAAGGTCATGACAAGCGTCTTGGATGTAGAACTTTCATCTGTGTATACTGAGGTGCGGGGTCTGCTGCTAACACCTTGATGTAGGAGAGTAGGATCTGCTTCACATGGGTACCCCCACTTTTTGCTGATGCTTCACTGTTTTTTGACATTAGTCTGGCTGGGGCCCTGCTAATCAGAACCCCAGCCTAGCTGCTTCCTCTCTAAAATGGTTTCCATGTGCCTTAGGCACATCACTGATTGGAATCTGGAGTGCCCTTATAAGTCCCTAGTATATGGTATACTATGTACCAAGGGCATAGGTACCTCAGAGGCCTACCAGGGGCTGCAGCATGTATTATGCCACCCCTGGCAGGCCATCCAAACTGACACCACAGGTCTGCTACTGCAGCCTGGGTAAGGTGGTGCATGCACCCCTTACTGTGATATAGGTTACCTATATCACTAAATACATACACACATATAAACCTATAAGTCACTCCTAAGGCAGGCCTTATCAATCCTAAAGGCAGAGTGCATGGTTCCTATGTGAGAGGGTGCCCCTGCATGAGCAGGGCCCCTCTGCAGCGTTCGGAGACCCTTCTCTGATGCTGTTTGTAGTGCAACCTGACCATATACTCTTAAGCGCATTATAACCTCGCGTTAAATGCTAACTTTGGAATGGCTGCACCTAAACATGTCGTGTTTGGTGTCAAACATCTTGGAATACTACCACCCCGCCAATTCTGGCGGCGGGGGTAGCATTCCACCCTTC
Source organism: Calotriton arnoldi (assembly GCA_963921515.1). Classification (NCBI taxonomy): domain Eukaryota; kingdom Metazoa; phylum Chordata; class Amphibia; order Caudata; family Salamandridae; genus Calotriton; species Calotriton arnoldi. The sequence continues at coordinate 1,288,597 of CAWUFW010003795.1, read as the reverse complement.
TAGAGGGAAAGACATGTTAACTCTGGCTAGCCCGGTAACTTCTTTCCAAAGCCCTGGCATCACAAAATGGATGCTGCTGCCACAGACACGAGTCTGGCCTCCTGCTGCTGGACGAAACTCCGGCAGGGGAGGCCTGGACAATAGGTTTCCTGTCCCAGGGAGGTGTGACCACCTCCCCAGACAGAATAATGTGTATTGGGGCTGGGCGGGAGCACTTTCGGGTGCTTTGAAGTCCTGCACTGGGGGCACACTTGGTGTCCCTGTGCATACCCCAGTTCAAACCAGATCAGGGGCTTGCAGCCCCTGCTTTGGCGCGAACTGGACAAAGGGAAAGGGGTGTAGCCACCCCTCTGCCCTGACCCACCCATAGGTGGGGCCACAGAGTAGTCCAACCCCTAAACTTAGTATAAGTATAGGAACCCAGTCCTTAGGACTTTAGATTATCCCTGGACGAAACTCTGAAACAGAATCCTGGACCTTCGACGCTCTACTCACGATTAGAGGACAGAAGAATCTCCCTTGGGGTCAAGGAGTGACTCCCCTGCTTGGCAGGCACCAAAGAAGCATCTGTCTGGTTCGCATTTCTGAAGCTCCCGTCGGACGCCGAAGTCATCGCATCACCAGAGGTGGATTCTCAGACTTCCCCGAGGCTACCCTGAGTCCCCAGCAAAGCTGAGGCCTGTAGCTATCGTGGGTGACTTGAGACCGTGACCCCTGGACACTGAGCACATTTGCAAGTGCATCCTCTTGTGGGTCTCCCACGAAGTCGTGCTTTGGGCTCCGAGTAGCCCTAGCCTCCAGCACCAACTACACCGAAGATCACTGGCCTCCACTCCACGAGTGTCCTGTGAGCCAGATCCACGTGCAACGTCTTGAGGCTCCTTCGCGGTCGCTAGCCTGTTGGCTAGTAGCCCTTAACGAAGGCCAATCTTTTTCTTACTTGGCATCCTGGTTGCTCCAGGCCTGCCCTCACTTACCCTTGCTGGGTGAGTTCCCCAGACCTTGCTGGTCTGCACCATCGATGATCTACATCTTCATCGAGACTTGCCGTTGCCAAGGCTTGTTGGGTCCAATCCGGTCGCCGACACCTCAGCACTCGACAGACATTGTGTACCAGCCCGAATCCTGCTCCTGGTCGCCGACAACACCTCCTGGACCTCGTGGCTGAAGAGTCAAGACGACCGTCAATGCACCTGAAGCACTCGACATCGGTGGGCATCTGTCCATCGCCTTCCTGGTCACTGGCTAGTGACCCAGACTCTGTCCCCTCTGCTTTCAGGTTCTTCAGATCTCCGATCCACTCTTGGATCCACCCGGACACTTTCCACTTGGTCGCCAGCAGCACTTTGCAGCAGATCGCCATTCAAATCGACGACGAAACCCGACCCCGAAAGGCACCTATGCACCCGGCTTCCCTGGGTGAGGTAACACGAGTACTCCGGTGCTCCCGTGGGTAGAGACTCTTCAAAGTACTAGTTCTCAAAGGGTTTGCTCCAAGTCCTCCTTTAAGTGTCCCTTTTCTTTAATTTCCCGATCACGACTTTCTCCATAGAAGTCAACGGCGTATCGCGGTTGTGTATTTACACTGCACGCGTCCCCCGTGGGTCCCCTGTGTCACTACCTTGGGTGGTTCCTTGTGGTCCAAGCACTTCTAGAGGCTCTAGGCCTAGTGTCTAGTTCAGTCGTGGTTCTTATACCACTTTATTGGTATATGGTTTGAGTACGCCCCTAGGGCCCAAACGTGTATTTGTGCTATTACTGTGTTTAAATAACTTCTAACTTATGTACTTCGAACTCTAGCCTCATAAAGAGACTAGAGGGGTGTGTTTAGCAATAAATACATATATTTTGAATATATACCTGGTGTGGTGCTCTTTCATTTGATCACTCAAGAGATTATAGACTGGTAAAACAAGCTGCTTTACATTCCTTCAAGACTTAGCCTGAAGGCTGCTCTCCATAGCTACCACTAGGATAGCTTTCAATAAGGTTGTCTTTAACCTATCTCCAATAAGGGGTTGTTTGGACTGGTGCAAGGTGCCCACTATAATTAGTGGACAGCATATACCAGGCCAACTTCTCACATTGGTGTGCAGCGTGTGGGATTCCAGCTTGCTATTGTTTTACCAGATAATCTCAATTGAATTGATCAACTGAAAACCACTAAAGGTACCTAAGGTACATATAATTTAAGCTTAGAATACAGTAAGTTCTACTGAACTTAGAGTTGTGTGTTAAGGGATAGCACAACCCTTTCTACAACTCAAGAGAGTTTAGTAGGCCACACTAGAGTAGGTAGTGCATACACCACACCACACTAGTAATGTCTTTAAGGGTAGGATCTAAAGAATCCTTGCAGGAAGCCACTGAGCTTCCACCCTCCAAGTATGATACACTCCCATTCTTGGAATTGAGAGCTTTATGCAACTTGAGAAAAATAAGGACAGGCCAAAGTCCCACCACCCAACACCTTAAAGAGTTGTTGGTGGCTTATGACCTTAGTAAGCCCTTGGGGACTGAAGGGGTAGGAGCTGAGGGTGGGGCAGAAGATGAGGATGGGACCAGGGGTAGAAATACCCCCAGCCCCCCTCTGAAACTGGCCAGGAGGGTGAAAATGACCCTGACCTGGATAACCCAATCCCTCCTGAGGAAGATGAAGAGGATGATCAGGATGATGCCCTCTTTGTCCCCCCAGGAAGGATTATGAGTGTGCCCAGGAAGTCTCGATCTCCTTCTCAGGAGTCTAACCACTCTGGCACCTCAGTAGGGAGCTCTGTCTCATCTCATAGGAGGGAATCCTCTCATGAGAGGAGAACAAGGCTGATTCAATATGAGGAAGCTCAGCTTGAACTCAGAAGGAAGCAAGTAGCCTTAGACAGGGAGTCCCTAGATCTCTTTAGAGAGAAAAGAAAGTTGGGACTAGAGTCCCATGGTGGCAGCCATGTCCCTAGAGATAGGGAAAGGTCCTATGACCATAGGAACCTGAGCAAGATTGTCCCTCCCTATCAGAATGGGGATGACATCCACAAGTGGATAACTGCTCTAGAGAGGGCCTGTAAGGTACAGAAGGTCCCTCAGGAGCAGTGGGCAGCAATCTTGTGGCTCTCCTTTGCAGACAAAGGTAGAGATAAGCTCCTCACTGTTAGAGAGGAGGATGCTGATAATTACAAGGTCTTGAAGAGTGCTCTTATTGATGGGTTTGGCCTAACCACTGAACAGTACAGGTTGAAGTTCAGAGATACCCAAAAAGCACAGACTCAAGACTGGGTAGACTATGTGGATTGTTCTGCCAAGGCTCTGGAAGGCTGGTTGATGGGCAGTAAGGTGTGTGACTTCTCAGGATTGTACAATCTGATAATGAGGGAGCAGATTCTTAATAACTGTCAAAATCAGCTGTTGCATCAATACCTGGTAGACTCTGATCTGACCTCTCCCCAAGAATTGGGAAAGAAGGCAGACAAATGGGTCAGAACCAGGGTGAAGCAGAAGGTACAGAACCAAGGTGGGGAAACCAAGAAGCAAGATGCTAAGAACTCTGAAAAGGGTGGGGAGAAGGGTAAAGATCAAAAGTCTTCATCAGGCCCCCAAAAATCTTCTTCAGGTGGGGATTCACAGTCTACCAAAGGGAAAGGCCAAAGAAAACCATGGTGCAAGGTCTGTAAGCAAAAGACCCACTGGACCAGTGATTGCACCAAGTCCAAAGACTCAAGTCCAGCACCCACCAATGCCCCTAAGGCACCTGTTCCCCCTAGTACAGTTGGTGGGAGTGCTCCAGCCAAGGGTTTAGTAGGGTTCACCCTGGGTACTGAGTTGGGCTCTGACCTAGTCAGAGAACTGACTCAGGCTGTGTTAGTCTGTGATGGAGGCATGGATGTGACCTCCTCTGTGAGTCCCAGTAATCTGGGCAAGTACAGACAACAGCCTTTAATCAATGGACGTGAGGCTTTGGCATTTAGGGACACAGGGGCAAGTGTCACCATGGTGACACAAGACCTTGTGAATCCTGGGCAAGTTATACTTGGTGAAATGTACCAAGTGACCAATGCTAGCAATGTCAGAACAGACCATACTCTGGCAGTTGTTAACTTCTCCTGGGGAGGGGTAACTGGCCTTAAGAAGGTTGTGGTGAGTGCAAACCTACCAGTCGAATGCTTGCTTGGCAATGACTTAGAGACTTCTGCTTGGGCAGAAGTGGAGCTCAGGACCCATGCAGAAATGCTGGGGATCCATGCAGATGTGTTTGCTGTGACCAGGTCACAAGCCAAAATGTCTAGCACTGAACAGGCCTTGGATTCTGGAAGAATGGACCAAGTGCCTTCCAAGAGGAGGAGTAGTAGGGTTAAGGCAGTGCCTTCCCCCTTGGCTCAGGAGGAAGATCAGTCCCTTGAGGGGGATGATCTCAGCCCTGAAGAAGGAACTGTCCCAGAGGAACTTGAACCTGACCAGGTTGAGTTCTTGGGGACAGGGGGACCTTCTAGGGCAGATCTGAGCCAGGAGCAGCAGAGCTGCCCCTCCCTTGAACCCCTCAGACAGCAAGCTGCTGCTGAGGCTGCTAGGAAAGCTAGTGGTCCCCATACAGTGTATTGGGATGATGGACTCCTGTACTCAGAGAGTAGAGACCCCAAGCCTGGTGCTACCAGGAGGTTGGTTATACCTCTGAAGTTCAGGGGCTTCCTATTGACCCTAGCCCATGATAATCCCTTGGCAGGTCACCTGGGCCAGAACAAGACTTGGGACAGAATTGTCCCTCACTTTCACTGGCCCCACATGTCTGAAGACACCAAGGAGTTTTGTCGCTCCTGTGTAACCTGCCAGGCCAGTGGCAAGGCAGGTGGCACTACCAAGGCCCCCCTGATACCACTACCTGTGGTGGGGGTGCCCTTTGAAAGGGTAGGGATTGACATTGTTGGTCCCATGGATCCCCAAACAGCATCTGGGCACAGGTTTATCCTGGTGGTAGTGGATCATGCCACCAGGTACCCAGAAGCTATTCCCCTCAGGACCACTACAGCACCTGTGGTGGCAAGGGCCCTCCTGGGAATTTTCTCAAGAGTGGGCTTTCCTAAGGAGGTAGTATCAGACAGGGGTGCTAACTTCATGTCTGGGTACTTAAAAGCAATGTGGAAGGAGTGTGGAGTGACTTATAAGTTCACCACACCCTATCACCCACAATGCAATGGTTTAGTTGAGAGATTCAACAAAACCTTGAAGGGCATGATTAAAGGGCTCCCCGAAAAGCTTAGGCGAAGATGGGACATACTCTTGCCCTGCCTTTTATTTGCATATAGGGAGGTGCCTCAGAAGAGGGTTGGTTACAGCCCTTTTGAACTTCTGTTTGGCCACCCTGTGAGGGTCCACTGTGCTTGGTGAAGGAAGGATGGGAGTTACCTCTCAAGCCCCCAAAGCAAGACATCGTGGACTATGTACTTGGTCTCCGCTCCCGGATGGCTGAGTATATGAAAAAGGCAACTAAAAACCTTGAGGCTAGCCAGGAACTTCAAAAGGCCTGGCATGACCAAAAGGCTGTTCTGACTGTTTACCAGCCAGGACAGAAGGTGTGGGTGTTGGAGCCAGTGGGCCCAGCAGCTCTCCAAGACAAATGGAGTGGACCCCACACTATTGTTGAGCAGAAGGGTGAGGTTACCTACTTAGTAGACCTAGGAACACCCAGGAGTCCCCACAGGGTTCTCCATGTCAACAGGTTAAAACCATATGTGGACAGGGCAGACATGGGCTTGCTCATGGCTACTGATGAAGGGCAGGAGGAAGAGAGTGACCCACTCCCTGACCTGCTCTCACAGAACCCTGACGATGGGTCAGTAGATGGTGTAGCCTTGGCAGGCAGCCTCACTACCCAGCAACAAACTGATTGTAGGCAAGTTCTCAATCAGTTTAGACATATGTTTTCACTGACACCCAGTCAGACCACCTGGTGCACTCATGAAGTGGACACTGGGGACAGTCTGCCTATTAAAAATAAGATTTATAGGCAACCTGACCATGTCAGGGACTGTATCAGGACTGAAGTCCAGAAAATGTTGGAATTGGGAGTTATTGAACCCTCAGATAGCCCTTGGGCTAGTCCAGTGGTCCTTGTGCCAAAACCTCACACCAGTGGTGTAAAAAGAGAGATGAGGTTTTGTGTGGACTACAGGGGTCTCAATGCAGTCACTAGGACTGATGCCCATCCAATACCAAGGGCAGATGAGCTCATAGATACTTTGGCCTCAGCCAAATATCTCAGCACATTTGACTTGACAGCTGGCTACTGGCAGATCAGACTAGCTGATACTGCAAAGCCCAAAACAGCATTCTCAACCCCTAGTGGGCATTATCAATTTGTGGTGATGCCCTTTGGTCTGAAGAATGCACCTGCCACTTTCCAGAGGTTGGTGAATACAGTTCTCACAGGTCTGGAAGCCTATAGTGCAGCATATCTAGATGATATTGCTGTCTTTAGCTCCACCTGGGAGGATCACCTGGTCCACCTCAGCAATGTTTTACAGGCCCTGCAAAGGCAGGCCTGACTATCAAGGCCACTAAGTGCCAGATAGGGCAGAGTCAGGTTGTGTACCTGGGGCACCTTGTGGGTGGAGGCCAGGTTCAACCTTTGCAGAGCAAGATCCAGACTATCATGGACTGGACTGCTCCCACTACCCAGACTCAGGTGAGAGCCTTCTTAGGCCTGACTGGGTACTATAGGAGATTTGTCAAGGGGTATGGATCAATAGTGACACCCCTGAATGACTTAACTTCTAAGAAAATGCCCAAAAAGGTTCAGTGGACAGTTAGCTGTCAAAAGGCATTTGATGACCTGAAGCAGGCCATGTGCACTGCTCCCATTCTACAGAATCCTGATTACTCCAAGAAGTTCATTGTTCAAACTGATGCATCTGAATTGGGGGTAGGGGCTGTACTGTCACAATTGAATGAAGAAGGTCAGGATCAGCCAGTAGCTTTCATTAGCAGAAGGCTGACCCCTAGAGAAACGTTGGTCAGCCATAGAGAGGGAGGCCTTTGCTGTGGTCTGGGCTCTGAAGAAGTTGAGGCCATACTTGTTTGGTACACACTTCCTGGTTCAGACATACCATAAGCCCCTCTTATGGCTAAAACAAATGAAGGGTGAAAACCCCAACCTGCTTAGGTGGTCCATTTCCCTACAGGGGATGGACTTTACAGTGGAACATAGACCTGGGAGTAACCATGCCAATGCAGATGGACTCTCTAGGTACTTCCACTTAGAACATGAAGACTTAACTGGGCAAGGTTAGTTTAATGTCCCTACGTTTGGGGGGTTGTGTAGGAGAGTAGGATCTGCTTCACATGGGTACCCCCACTTTTGCTGATGCTTCACTGTTTTTCGACATTAGTCTGGCTGGGGCCCTGCTAATCAGAACCCCAGCCTAGCTGCTTCCTCTCTAAAATGGTTTCCATGTGCCTTAGGCACATCACTGATTGGAATCTGGAGTGCCCTTATAAGTCCCTAGTATATGGTATACTATGTACCAAGGGCATAGGTACCTCAGAGGCCTACCAGGGGCTGCAGCATGTATTATGCCACCCCTGGCAGGCCATCCAAACTGACACCACAGGTCTGCTACTGCAGCCTGGGTAAGGTGGTGCATGCACCCCTTACTGTGATATAGGTTACCTATATCACTAAATACATACACACATATAAACCTATAAGTCACTCCTAAGGCAGGCCTTATCAATCCTAAAGGCAGAGTGCATGGTTCCTATGTGAGAGGGTGCCCCTGCATGAGCAGGGCCTCTCTGCAGCGTTCGGAGACCCTTCTCTGATGCTGTTTGTAGTGCAACCTGACCATATACTCTTAAGCGCATTATAACCTCGCGTTAAATGCTAACTTTGGAATGGCTGCACCTAAACATGTCGTGTTTGGTGTCAAACATCTTGGAATACTACCCCCCCGCCAATTCTGGCGGCGGGGTAGCATTCCACCCTTCTAGAGGAAAGACATGTTAGCTCTGGCTAGCCCGGTAACTTCTTTCCAAAGCCCTGGCATCACAAAATGGATGCTGCTGCCACAGACACGAGTCTGGCCTCCTGCTGCTGGACGATACTCCGGCAGGGAGGCCTGGACAATAGGTTTCCTGTCCCAGGGAGGTGTGACCACCTCCCCAGACAGGATAATGTGTATTGGGGCTGGGCGGGAGCACTTTCGGGTGCTTTGAAGTCCTGCACTGGGGGCACACTTGGTGTCCCTGTGCATACCCCAGTTCAAACCGGATCAGGGGCTTGCAGCCCCTGCTTTAGCGCGAACTGGACAAAGGGAAAGGGGTGTAGCCACCCCTCTGCCCTGACCCACCCATAGGTGGGGCCACAGAGTAGTCCAACCCTAAACTTAGTATAAGTATAGGAACCCAGTCCTTAGGACTTTAGATTATCCCTGGACGAAACTCTGAAACAGAATCCTGGACCTTCGACGCTCTACTCACGATTAGAGGACAGAAGAATCTCCCTTGGGGTCAAGGAGTGACTCCCCTGCTTGGCAGGCACCAAAGAAGCATCTGTCTGGTTCGCATTTCTGAAGCTCCCGTCGGACGCCGAAGTCATCGCATCACCAGAGGTGGATTCTCAGACTTCCCCGAGGCTACCCTGAGTCTCCAGCAAAGCTGAGGCCTGTAGCTTTCGTGGGTGACTTGAGACCGTGACCTCTGGACACCAAGCACATTTGCAAGTGCATCCTCTTCTGGGTCTTCCACGAAGTCGTGCTTTGGGCTCCGAGTAGCCCTAGCCTCCAGCACCAACTGCACCGAAGATCACTGGCCTCCACTCCACGAGTGTCCTGTGAGCCAGATCCACGTGCAACGTCTTGAGGCTCCTTTGCGGTCGCTAGCCCATTGGCTAGTAGCCCTTAACGAAGGCCAATCTTTTTTTTGCTTGGCATCCTGGTTGCTCCCGGCCTGCCCTCACTTACCCTCGCTGGGTGAGTTCCCCAGACTTTGCTGGTCTGCACCATCGACGATCTACATCTTCACCGAGACTTGCCGTTGCCAAGGCTTGTTGGGTCCAATCCGGTCGCTGACACCTCAGCACTCGACAGACATCGTGTACCAGCCCGAATCCTGCTCCTGGTTGCCAACAACGCCTCCTGGACCTCGTGGCTGAAGAGTCAAGACGACCGTCAACGCACCTGAAGCACTCGGCATCGGTGGGCATCTGTCCATCGCCTTTCTGGTCACTGGCTAGTGACCCAGACTCTGTCCCCTCTGCTTTCAGGTTCTTCAGATCTCCGATCCACTCTTGGATCCACCCGGACACTTTCCACTTGGTTGCCAGCAGCACTTTGCAGCAGATCGCCATTCAAATCGGCAGACGAAACCCGACCCCGAAAGGCACCTATGCACCCGGCTTCCCTGGGTGAGGTAACACGAGTACTCCGGTGCTCCCGTGGGTAGAGACTCTTCAAAGTACTAGTTCTCAAAGGGTTTGCTCCAAGTCCTCCTTTAAGTGTCCCTTTTCTTTAATTTCCCGATCACGACTTTCTCCATAGAAGTCAACGGCGTATCGCGGTTGTGTATTTACACTGCACGCGTCCCCCGTGGGTCCTCTGTGTCACTACCTTGGGTGGTTCCTTGTGGTCCAAGCACTTCTAGAGGCTCTAGGCCTAGTGTCTAGTTCAGTCGTGGTTCTTATACCACTTTATTGGTATATGGTTTGAGTACGCCCCTAGGGCCCAAACGTGTATTTGTGCTATTACTGTGTTTAAATAACTTCTAACTTATGTACTTCGAACTCTAGCCTCATAAAGAGACTAGAGGGGTGTGTTTAGCAATAAATACATATATTTTGAATATATACCTGGTGTGGTGCTCTTTCATTTGATCACTCAAGAGATTATAGACTGGTAAAACAAGCTGCTTTACATTCCTTCAAGACTTAGCCTGAAGGCTGCTCTCCATAGCTACCACTAGGATAGCTTTCAATAAGGTTGTCTTTAACCTATCTCCAATAAGGGGTTGTTTGGACTGGTGCAAGGTGCCCACTATAATTAGTGGACAGCATATACCAGGCCAACTTCTCACACTTGAGATCTTCTGATATATAATCATGTTTGCTTCTGTAAAAGGGGAGGAAAGTTAGGCTACCCTGTTGCATACAATGACAGCTCCATTTATGATTTACGGACTACTTGCTATGCTAACCGTATTTGTGTTAGGCATTTTACTACTTGTTGTGGCACATATACTGCATACCAGAGCACGATAGTTAAAATAAACATTTTCAACTTTCCTTGTGTCTCTTTCAGAACTTATTGTGGACTAGTATGAATGTGTGAGCAAAAGGGTGTATCCTGCAACCGCGATTCCTGAGAGGGTTGGCAGTCTTCTTCTGGTGTGTCTAATCACGTGTTCCTCTGTGAGTGAGTAGAAGGGCCATAAGTTCAATTCAGTAATATTAATTTTTATAAGTTTATAAATACATTTTAATAACACATTATAGAATTTAAATCAAACAATTAACAAATAAATATAAAATAACTTATTTAACTATTTGCAAATACATAGCCTTCTCTCTAGTTCTACCTCACGTTTGTCTACACAGTAATGTAGATATTTCAGTTTGGTATTTTTGGACGGACACACCTTGTCTATCGTGATTAGGAAGATCTGGATAGGAAAACTGCATCGCTTTAATATGAAATGCCCACCTGCTGGTATAAATATACAACTTAACCATCATCCTTGTTTTTGATTCTAGCTCTAGAAATATGTATAAAGGTATTTTCATTCGTCCCTTTCATTTAGATACTCATCCCCTTCAGCACGTCTATATGGCCTAATTAAGCAATATCATTTCAAGGAGGTTTCCTTAAACCCTTACACTTCTTTTACACACAGCGCCATGTAGAATAACATAGTGCTTTTCTTAGAATCACGATGGTCTAGATTAGGAAACTAACATACATAGGCATTTTTGTTTAACACACATTTGGTAATATTTTTGTTATGCCTTCTGTTTTCCTTTATAGTTATGGGCCAAGTCTGCTCCTACATAACGAAGAGTGGTAAGTGAGATTACTTACCTCACTCTTGCTTGGAGAGTTCTGAAACTTCAGACCTCGTCCTCATTGGGTCTTGATGAAGGCCACACGACCCATAGGGGCAACACTGGGCTGAAACATGTTGACCACTCACTAGGTTGTGGATCACTAACTCACCCACTTCAACACCGCCATATTTTTTAACCTTATTACTTTTCTGTTCAATAAATCATCATACATAGGAATATAGATATTTTGAACCTCTGATCATGACTGTCGCTACCCAGCTAGTCTCCCACCAGGTTGAGGACAGTAGATCACTTGGAGAACCAAACACTATGATGAAAATATCCACCTAACTACATTGGCGGAGAATCAAGATATACCGCACAAAGTGGTTCTATGGAGGAGGGTCTCCAATACAATCCCTGTGAGACTCTGGTTTACTGACACAAGTGATTCATTCTGCTTTGATCTTAAAATTTCAAATCTTTGGAGGCTGAATTAATTTCTGCTTCTCTCTCCCTCTTGATTGGAATATTTGCAAATACAAACATGTTTTTCAGTTTGTTTTATGGATCTGCAGATCCTCTGCGATACCACCACAGATCTGGCCACCCATCCACTTCAAAAACCATACACTAAATCAGTTATTTTAGTGTCACATCTGTGTGTAGACAGTCTCTGTAGTAGAGTTTCTTTGTACAATTTCCTTTCCTTCAAAAGAAGAGAGCATCAAAGTTAAGATCTCTTCTGCTGAAGATATAAAACAATGTAAAGAGCAGGACGAAGAAGAAGAAGATGTACCACTTCCAAAAAAGTTTCAAAATCAATAAATGTACCAAGAAACTGTCAAGAGATTTTCTGAAGAAGTGTTCACATGGCGCATTATCTGTTTCAATACACCTGAAAAGCATACATACTAAGACACAGCAGAGGATGATAAGAGAGGTGAAAGGTGTGCATTATCATCACCAGTTGGACCATCTGTGGACCCTTACCACTTGACCAGATATTTACCATTCTCGCTGTTTCACCAAAACTGCATGACATGGTGACTCATTGTGTGATATGTCATATGCCAGTCGAACTAAATATATCATCTGTTGCCCACTTTATGGATGCTGTTAAGAAGCATAATTCTTATTTTGTTTATCACCTCATCCTTCCACCTTCCATTATTGTTTAAACACACGTAGATATCTGAAAAGAAAATATAGAATACATTAAACTTCAGATTACATACTGTTAGAGTACATACCATAAGTAACTGAATAGCTACATAAGTGGTTATATCAGTGTGTAACAGAATCTCTGTCTGAGTATGGGTGTCTAAATGGGTATGTAAGTAGCTCCTGTGTGTGCAAGTGTCTCTATTAGTGGTGGATGCATAAGTGCTATGTGGGTGTGTGAGTGTATGTGTAAGTGCCTCTGCCACTGCCTGACTGGTTGATATTAATGACTGTTTGGTTTTGTTAATAGGTATGTGAGTGGCTGTTTGGGTGGGTGACTGAGTGTATAACTGGGTGTAATGGTGTATGTGTAACTTACTGAGTGCTGCGTACATGAATGGTTGTATAGGTGTGCGAGTGGGTGTGACAGTGCCTGTATGGATGTGTGAATGACTATGCAAGAGGATGTATAGGTGATTAAATTGGTGTGTGAATAGTTTTTTGGGTGTGTGACTGAGTGTGTCAGTCACTGTCTGACTATATGAGTGCTGGGCACATAAGTGCTTTTGTGGGAGTGTAACTGGGTGTGTAAGTGCCTACCTGACTGTGTGAGTGGGTGCAAAGTACATACTATTAATTTACATACTACGAGCAAGCACCCACATCTAATGTCTAACACATTCATTCATACTGGCTTAATAAAATAACTATATTTTCAGTATAGCAATTCCTCTTCTACCTTTGCTGCTCACTATAATATTATTTAATCTTCTTATCTAGTCTCCCTTCTAGTTTGTCTAGAAGCTACACATTTTCATCCAGCTTATATACGCTCACACTTTTAAAAAAATATATACTTTTTTACACTGCAACCTAATTAAATACCTGTAAAATCTCTTTGCTGTTGTCCAGCTTTCACTGTAATATCTGTTAACATCTGTTTTCCACTGCAAATCTCAAGTCAGAACTATGGCAAACCTCCTCCACTCTTAGTATAAAAGGAGCTAAAATGGCTAACCTTCACCATGTGCTCTTACGCATACTCCTGTACTTAGCAAATCACAGACTTCTGTTCATCTTTTATTTTTGTTATACTACTCCTAAATGGTCACTATTTTTTAACCCTTTCCATGTTTCCTGTAAAGAAGCCCAATTTGGTAGTTTTTTTTAGCAGATCCACGCATCCACCATGGCACGAAGCTCGGCCCCCGGTGTAACTTCACGGTGGATCCACGGATCCACATGGAAGCCCTTGAAAGCATTCAACAATCTGCTGTTAATGCTTTTTATTTATGTCTCATTTTGTTAAATATTTTAAATTATAAGACATACATTCCCTACTGATTAATTTGTCTACACTCGTTGTCTTTTTGGTTTCATGCTGCAATCTTTTTTGTTCCCTTCCCCATACACTGTCACCTCCATTTCCATAGTAACCATGTTTTCAATAGTCTCTGCCTACCACTAGGCGAAAAGTTCACAAGACTGTCTTTAAACAGCATACTAGCTTCACATTAACTATAGCAGGTGTGGGTGACAGCAATTCCAAGCTTATCCCAAACAACATAACTTGTTTTATTTTGTATTTTAGAAAGCCAATCACAGAGGTAGTTACTTTTTTTCTTAAAGTCGCCCCTTAATTTTAGTGTCCTGCACATCTCCACCATCCAATCCTAAAAGTTCCTTTATATTTTACTTACTGTGTTCCACTTTAGCTGCTTTTTGTCTTCAAAACTGCATCATTCTGCTGCAGTCTGTTCCTGTGTGCTACTCCTGCTTGTCTCCAAAATGGTCAGAGTCAGGATTGTGGGCCATAGTTTTGTGTTTTGGGCCAGAGAGAGTACTAGAAAGTGTTTCATTGACAGGAAACTTGATTTACCTAATGTAGACATTATTTGGGTTGGAAAGAGAGGGATAAGTTGGAATCAATTTCTGCCTTTGGTGGAAAGCATTGCGGATTGCCACCATCCAGACCTCATGATTGCGCACTGTGGTGGCAATGACCTAGACACAATTACTGGGGTAGGACTGGAAATTCTAATGAAGGATACCTTTGGTAAATTAATGTCACTTTCCCACATACTGCCTTGGTGTTGTCTACAATTTGCCGAAGACAGAAGTTGCAGTGGTCAACCCAATTTCGGCCACAGTTAGAGAAATCCAGGAAATATGTCAATTAAACTGTTCTGCATTTCTCTGAGACCAAAACATAGGCTCTATATACCATAGCAACATAAGCTTCAACATGAACAGAATATATCGAAAAGACAGAGTTCATTTTACAGACACAGGCAACAAGGTGTTCCTCAATAACTTAAAAGACGGCATCCTGTTCTATGTGTAGTTATCATCTACACACCATAAACACAAAGGCTCTTTTGAGAGCCAACCCTTTTCCTAAAAACTGTTTGTCTTTTGTTTTTAAATACTTTTTTTGATTTTTCACTTGCATATTCGGCCCAATAAGGGGCTATATAGCTGGCAGATCCATGATGGATCCATGGATCAATTACCCAACCAATAGCAAACATTCAATACAAAACAAAAAAATGTTTAATACAGTGGGTCTGTGAATGGGTATGGGAGTGCCTGTGTGGGTTTATGAGTGGGTGTTTGAGTAATTCTCTGAATCTCTGAGGGGATGTATCAGTGAATGTATAGGTGTGTGAGAGGGTGTGTGAGTGGCTGTGTGTATGTATGACTGGGTATATGAGTGTATGCATGGGTGTATGAGTGTGTATGCAAGTGGTTTGATGGTCTCTGAACGGGTGTGTGAGTGGCTGTATGGTTGTGTGAGTATTTGTGTGGGTGTGCAAGTGGGTGCCCAAGTGTGTGAATGCTTGTGTAAGTGGGTGTGTGAATGACCATTTTGGTGTGTAAATAGGTGTGAGTGTGTCAATGAATGTGTGAGTAGGTGTATAAGTGTGTCAATGGGTGTGTGAGTGGGTGTGTGAGTATGTGAATGGGTGTGTGAGTGAGTGTGTGAATGGGTGTGTAAGTGAGTGTGTGAGTGGTTTTGTGGGTCTGTTAGTGGGAGTGGTGGTGGCTGATAGGTTATGTGAGTGAATGTATGAGTGGCAGTGTGGGTCTATAAGTGGATATTTGAGTAGCTGAATAGGTGTGTAAGTGGCTGTGTGGGTCTGTAAGTGGGTGTGTGAGTCATTTTGTGGGTGGGGGTGAGAGAGAGTATGTGCGTGGGTCTCAGAGTCAGTGTACTTTTTCTTAATTGGGGTCTGCATCCATAGATCCATCACAGATTTACACAGAGGCCACACTGAGTGCCGGGTGGATCTGCCGATCCTCATGCACCCAAAAAAACAATGTTGAGGTAATTTATTGCCAATGAGAGATCCCTCACAGACCCCCTCCATCAGACCCATGGGGCAGGATACCTCTATCCTTAAACATTATATCCCATTTATAGTTTATTTTTTATGCCCCGGGTACCGTGTCTGATAAACAAAACGGTGGCCACAACTTTCCTCTCAGGTTGCAGCCAGCCAATTACGGCATTGCTGGTGGCTCGTGGATCCATGGTGGATCTGCCTCTCTAGATATATAAATCTTTTTTCTTTAATAATGCCAAAACTATAAGACAAATTTGCACCTAATTGCAAAAAAAGAACTTTCTGGACCAAGATCTGCCTTTCTGGCAGATATGATGTAATTCCATTCAGTGGTTCGTGCTGCAGCCATATATATATATATGACCCCGATGAAGGCCTCAGGTCAAAACGCGTTGGTCTCCATTTTCCCCTACTTGCACTTTGCTAATAATTGAAATAGAAAAAAGAATAACGGATCCTGCTGCTTCTCTTACCTGATCAGTGCTGTTTTCCTGTGCCCTCGGCAAATGGTGAATGATGTGAAGGAGGACTAGCACTGGAAATGAGTATATATAAGTATATATATGTATTGGCACTTTTCAAAATATTTATATCTGCATTGAAATAGAAGCACTGTAATGATCTATGGCATCCAATTTAAGTATGTCTTCACTGTTCATTGGGCCGAATCCGCTGTGTTTTGCACTATGCACTGTCACTTTAAAAAGTATAAAATGGTAGTTGAAGCCTAGGAGCGCTGTCATGTGATCAAGGTCCAGGAGGGACCGAAACGCATCATGGCCGACTAAAGGAAAGTAAATAAACGAATTTTGCACAGAAACGTGGTCCGTGCCTGCTTCAAATATTCCGGAGATGGGGAATGGTGACAAGCGGTAAAAGAGGATATTTTGGCTGTATTTGCTTCTGACAGCCTAGCACGGACCCCCACACACAAAGAGGCGACGACATACTGGAAGCTAACACTTCCGTGCAACCAGCCGGAGGCATTTGGATTGTTTTCCCGTAAGGATACAAGTCGTCGGCCCCCCCGTGGCCAAAACAAACAAACCGCCTGGAGTGAACTCCTCGGAAAGCCGTGTCGGAGGACGCGCAGGACGGGGATTGAACATTCAAGGTAGGAGTTGATCGGCATTGAGGGGAGTGTGGCATGCAAGCAGCGGGGACAGCGGGATTTATTTTGAATCACCCGTCTCTGTTACTGCTTTAAAGTACTGTATTCCATAAAATATGTCGGAGGACACGCTCAAGGACCGAGAGGCGGCAGCCTTTGAAGTATTCAGTAATACGCCTCAAAGCAACGTAGTAGCATCGCAAGTTGCTGTCAATCCAGTAAACACGAACATTAAAGAAAAATTCAAGACACTAGAAAAACTTACAAAATCTGAACAGGGCAAGTAGTGGGAGCATAAGTCTTTGCAGCGCTATTTGGATGTGGGCAGAATCCCTAGGGGGCTAAGGATATTAATAGCCCCCAGTTACGACCAGCCAAACCCTGACATGATGAGAGACTGGGCTCAAAGTAACTTGGAATCATCCGAAAGGTTTGTCGAAATTTTAGTGAAATACGCTGAAATAGACAGAATAGCATTACAAGAAAAAATTGAAACACTTAATGATGAAATTAAACAACTAAACAAAGGCGAAGAAGAGAAAAAATTAAGAGATGAAATGACAGTGCGCTTGAAAAGAGAGGAGGACAAAATTAAAGAACGCAAAGCGTTTAAGTTTCACCACGATAGAGTGGATTATGAAACAGGGCGCATTTTTACCTTTTCAAAAAAATACGACATCATGAAAACAAACAAAATGAAAATACAGAGCAAAACTGGCACCAATGCACCTACCAATAAAAATACTTATGAACGTGTATCCAATTCAGATTTAAGTTCCAATCTGGAAAGTGAAGCAGAACTGGACGGCCAACCGTCAGTTCCAAGACAAACATTACCTAATCTATCTCCAGGTGAAGAAATCAATTTTTTAGTGGAGGAAAGAAGGGCGACTCTTCGCCCGAGGATACAGCAGAGCGCCAGAGGAAGAGGCGCAACCACAAGCGGAGACAGAGGAGGAAAGCAAACCGAGAGGCCAATATACAACAAAAAAACAAGAGGGAGAGGGAGAGGCTGGTGGAACCAGCAATAAATGAAAATCCAGCTCAAACAATCATTAACCTGACGGAAACCACCCTAACCAAAGCAGAACAACACATTTTATCATTAGGTCTCTCATTTTGCCCAGAATCAAATTTTAATTATGCCAATACCCGAATGGATATATACCGATTCATAAGAAAACTAAAGCTCAAAAAATATCGGGGCATATTAGCAAGAAACTGCGAAAATTATCGCAAAGCTTGCTTAGCGCGCGTTTTTCTATCGCCGGCTATCGCTGGATATTACCGCGGAGATAACATGCTATTAGCAAGGTTTATCTCCAATGCGATAAAATATCCAGCGATAGCGGCGAAACCCAGCAATAACGCAAGAAATCCAGCGATAGAATCCCTGCGCTAATGCTGGGGACTTAACCTTACAATCCACCTCCCATTGGCTATTATTGTTAAGTCATGTTTTTACCAGTTCTAAAAAACCAGCGCTAATCGCGGTTAGCGCGTATTTTTATCACTTCGCGGTTATTGCTAATAGGCGATAGCGATGTTAGCGACTGCTTTCAGTCGCTGTTAGGTTGGGAACGCCTCCTTTGCATGTCATTAGCGATAAATATCGCTGACATGCAAAGCGGCACCCAAACCAGTCGCTATCGCCTAAAAGCTGTCGCTAACACCTGTTAGCGACAGCTTGCTAATAGGGCGATAAAAAAATCGCCGCTTTAGCGCCAAAAAGTGCCGCTAAAGCGGCGATAGAGTCCTTGATAATATGCCCCATCATGCTTTATTAAAAGAAAAACAAACGACAAAAGAAAAAGAAACGGTGGAAACAAACAACTTTGAAAGTGACCAAATAGAAACAACGCAGGCAGGAGATTCAACTTTATTAGATACAGTCATGGAATTACAAATGGAATCCTCCACTACGCGGATGGTCAATACAAATACACAATCTTGTCCTCAAAACATCTGCGGTGCAATACAGTCAGCAACCTCACCCCTAGAGGAATATACGCCTGATAGGAAAACTACACCTTTCAAAAGAAAATCAACATTCAATCCTATAATGTCCAGAGACAGCATTGATATTTTTAATGACCAGGTAACCAATGAAATCAAGAAGTTAAATTACAAAATATTGCAAACAAAACAAAAATGGCACCCAAAAGACAGATTATACAAGCAGTTAATTACAAAGCTACAAAGCGACAAAAACATGATTGTAAGGAATGCTGATAAAGGAGGCAATATCGTTTTGTGGGATAGAAAACAATACATGAAGGAGGCCCTATCACAACTAAACGATAGATCATGCTACAAAATCAGCAATTGGGGCCACTAAAAGCAATACAAGATGATTTGTATGGGAAATTGTTGGCATGGAAAAGTGCAGGAATATTAACAATGGATGAGTACAGGTTTATACGTAAAGAAAATCCAACGGTACCTAATATGTATTTTATTCCTAAAATTCACAAGAACAAAGAAAATCTACCTGGCCGTCCTATTATTTCCGCACAAGATAGTCTATTGGAAAACGCAAGTCAATATATAGACTATTTTCTACAAGAACTGGTACACTCCTTGCCAACATACATTAGAGACACGAGTGATTTTCTTGATAAAATCAATAACTTTGAATGGAAAGATGGTTACCTTTTAATGTCTCTAGACGTAGTGTCACTCTATACCAGCATCAGACACAGGGATGGTATAAGGGCGCTAGAACATTTCCTTAGTAAAGGCAAACCCAGATTCTCTGCACATTGCATGATGTTAAGTAATCTAACTCAATTTTGTCTGAACAACAACTTATTTTTGTTTGATAAAACTGTTTACCAACAGATACGTGGCGTTGCTATGGGGGCCAGCTTCTCCCCCAGTTACGCCTGTCTACATATGGGATGGTGGGAGGAGCTGGTCCTTAACGCGGTTTACAGTATGCAAATGGTCAAAAATGTAAAGTTATTTTTAAGATACATTGATGATATTTTTGTTGTTTGGGATGGTTCAACAAATGAAGCTAATGAATTCGTAAAAAATGTCAACATCAATGAGATAAATTTAAGCTTCACATCAACTATGAGTAGGCAGAGTATATAGTGAAAAATAACAAACTGGAGACAAGACTTTTAGAAAAGAAACAGCTGGAAACTCGGTGCTCCACTCCACGAGTTTCCACCCACGACACCTGATAAACAGCATCCCCTATGGGGAAATGTTAAGAATCAAATGTATTTGCAGTAATCCAATGGATTTAAAAACTACACAACTTGAAAGCAAGAACAGATTCTTAGCGAGAGGTTACAATAGCAAAACAATAGAGGCAGCAATTACCAAAACTATGAGATTAGAGAGAGACACTCTTTTAAAACCCAAGGAGAATGAATCAGAAAAGGACAACCAAACCCACCAATTGCGCCTTATTACTACATATAATCTGCAACATAAGACAATCAGAAAAATAGTACAGCGCAATTGGCCCATAGTATTAGACGATCCGATCATAGGGGGACTCCTGCCAAAATCATTGGGAATAACATACAGGAAGGCACCCTCCATGAGTAACAGCTTAGTAACAAGTAGCCCTGAGGTCGCCGATACACAAAACTGGCTAACACAACGAAAAGGGTTTATAAAATGTAAAAATTGCAAAGCCTGTCAATATGGCTTGAACAAAAAAACGTATAAGACACCTTTTAGTGACAGGGAAATAGAAATAACACGTGCTCTACACTGTAAAACAGATTATGCTATTTATATTCTTGAATGTACATGTAATCTTAGATATGTAGGCAGCACAAAACTCCCTGCAAATAAAAGAATATTATAACATCTTAGGGCCATTACAAATAGAGACCCTACTTACCCAGTCGCTAGGCATTTCCAAGAAATACACAATAATGATTTACAACATTTGTCCTACTACCTCCTAGACTCTGTGCCAAAAAACAGTAGAGGTGGTGACAGAGAAGGTACTCTGCACAAACTGGAAACGAGATACATCATTAACCTCGACAGTAAAATTCCTGGAGGTCTAAATACCACTGAAGACCTTTATACGTGTATTTAAGATGATTTTTCTCTTTTTTATATAAAATGCAGGTTTTTAACACTTTGTTTTAATTAATATAAATCAATTTTTTGAGACATTTGTGTTTTTATACCTTCATTTTACTCTCTGGTCTTATATTAGATTTGATTTACATTGTGACCCCAATAGCTGTTAATCAAGACAAAACACGTTATGTAAAAGATGATAACATTCGTGGTTAAGCAACATTCGTAAATACGGGCTGCCGCCTGACCTTAACCATAACAACTATGGTTTTTAAATTTCACTATTATTATTTTTTACACGTAAGAGTAGGGTGGATCATTTTTCACTTCATTAGGTCACTCAATAGGTCCAAAATCCAAATTAATTAATATGGAAGCGGATTGATTTAAGCACTTGCACTACAAATACAGCAATTTTGCCTTTAAGAATAACATGGCTTGGACAGGAACTTTGACTTAATTAGCAAACAGCAATATTATAGATCACTTTCTATCTGCATTTAAGCAATTATTTTAAAATCTGATATTTTATATACAATGATTTTATGTGTCAATATTAGGTTTTAACATTTATACAATTTATATTTGTTGAAGTGAAGTTTTTAAGAATTGTAAAAAAATCTTTTCTTAAATCATGAGGTAATAACATTATGTTTTATTGCTAATGTATTTACCATGTACCTATTTATTTGATTTAAATTATTTATTTATATTGAATTATATCGCCAACAGTGATCAAAATGAATATATTGGCACTTTTCAAAATATTTATATCTGCATTGAAATAGAAGCACTGTAATGATCTATGGCATCCAATTTAAGTATGTCTTCACTGTTCATTGGGCCGAATCCGCTGTGTTTTGCACTATGCACTGTCACTTTAAAAAGTATAAAATGGTAGTTGAAGCCTAGGAGCGCTGTCATGGGATCAAGGTCCAGGAGGGACCGAAACGCGTCATGGCCGACTAAAGGAAAGTAAATAAACGAATTTTGCACAGAAACGTGGTCCGTGCCTGCTTCAAATATTCCGGAGATGGGGAATGGTGACAAGCGGTAAAAGAGGATATATATATATATATACACACACACACATATATATATATATATATATATATATATATATATATATATATATATATATATATGAGCCTAACTATAGCGTCCATGTATATATATAATATATGGTGATCAAGCCCACTCGTTGGGTGAAACGCATCGTCTGCAATGTCGATCAGTGTCAACAAATAAAGAAGATATTTCATGCACTTAACTGGTGTCCGTGTCCCGCTTTTCAGCAAGCTGCTGTTGGGAATCTGATGAACTGTATATGTATATATATATGTATATATGTATATATCTATTTATGGAAGCTATAGTTAGGCTCAGATTTCATTAGTACCAAACCAGTGAAATTTGAAATTCAGCCGTTGTAGTTTGCTGAGCTAAGTAATGTCACTGACCATGTCATAGGTGATTTAATATATGAGGTCATAAGCAGTGCATTGTGGGGAGTAGGTTATAGTTAGCTCAGCTAACTATAACTGCTGAATTTCACTGGTTTTGTATGAGTGAAATTTGAGCCTAACAATAACGTCCCTGTAACCTTTGGCTTTTTCAGTGAATTTCTAATGTTTTTTTCAATTTTAGTTCCTAACTATAACATCCCTGTAACCTTTGGTTTTTTTTAAGTGAATTACTAAGATTGTTTAAATTTTATTTCCTAACTGTAACCTGTAACCTTTGAGAGTGAGTGTGGTAGTGAGTTCATGAGTGTCTCAGTCGGTGTGTGATTTAGTGCATGAGTGTCTCAATGGGTGTGTGAGTATCTGTGTGGGTCTGGGAGTAGCTGCATAAGTGTCTCACTGGGTGGGTGAGTGTGTGCATGAGTGTCTGAGTGGGTCTGTGAGTGAGTGCATGAGTATCTGAATGGGTGTCTGAGTGGGTGCATGAGTGTCTGAGTGAGTGTCTCAGTGGGTCTTTGAGTGGGTGTGAGTGTCCGAGTGGGTTTATGAGTGCCTCCATGCATGTGTGAGTCAGTCTGTGTGTGACTGCATGAGTGTCTGAGTGGGTCTGTGAGAGGGTGAGTTAGTGTCTGAGTAGGTCTGTGAGTGGGTGTGTGAGTCTCTGAGTGGGTTGCAAGTGGTTATATGGGTCTGTGATGGGTGTATGAGTATCTGAGTGCTTCTGTGGGTAGGTATGTGAGTGTCTGAGTGGGTCTGTGAGTCAGAGTATCACTGTCTGAGTGGGTCTATCAGTGGGTGTGTGAGTGCCTGTGTGTATGAGTGAGTGTCTAAATGTCTGTGTCGGTAGCTGTGTGAGTAACTCGGCTACAAAGGAACTGCACCTACCCTTTTATCCAACAAGAGTCCACAGTTCCACACAAAATATCTACCCAAGTGGAGTACTTTCTACTGGTTAATTACTAAGTGCTACCTCCTTGGGCAAAAGTTCAGCACATATTCTACACTACAGCTGCATAATGGAGCATGAGGAAATGTCACCAGTGACCTTGTGTGTGTTTAGGCAATGTGATTGTTCCTGCTGCCTCTTCATCCAGAAATATGTGACAATATGAATCCTCCTATAGAGAAGACAGCAAGACTACAAAGAGGTAAATCTCCACAAAACAAGGGTCTTTACAATTAACTATGCGAATTAAGTGGTTCTTTGTTTAGTGGCGATGTCCCCATATTCCTCAACATCAAGACTTCCTCACCAAAACCGGCACAAAACACGCTGGGGGGGGCACTTGTTAACCTGTGCATTCATCCTGGCAAAAGGCAGGAAGACCTTTGCATATTACTATGGAGGGCAGGGCCAAACAGGCAAAGCTTCCAAGTTATTTGCACATTTGCATACTCATAGTATTTAAAGGTAGAACCATGGCCTCTGCACTCAACAGGACAGGGCAACAAAGAGCCCACTAGTCACAGTCACATACAGATTGCACTCCAATAGATCAATGATGCAGTCACCTCCACAAAGGATTTCAGATCATTTTTCAATATGGAATTGCAGAGAAAACACACTTGCTTTGCCTTCGCCAAACCAAGTTAGGATCATTTGTCCTTTACAGAAGTGAAGCTTCAACGGGGCACCTGCTATGTTTATATTTGTAAGTGTCTCACGTTAAGGTTTAATTTCTGTGACATGAGCTTTAGGGCCAATAGGGCCCTGCAAAAACTTAATGGGGGGGGGGCAATTTTGGCCCTGAGGTCCGCATTCTCTGGGCCTGGCCACAAACAAATGGGGGAGGGGTCCATGTGGCCACCCTCCCTGGGCCGATTCCAGCCCTGGGGCTTTGCCATGTGTCCCTCTGTGCCCTGGTCCCACCCAAGGCACCCAGTGTGCTATGGGATCACAGGGGAGCATCAAGGCCCCTGCAGTCCCAGCCGGCTCCCCGACTCCTGCATGAGCCGGCATTGTTGTCGCACATAGGGAGCTGCTAGAAATGCAGCTCCCTGCGTGTGAGGACAATATTATGATCTCTTTCCCTGCCCGCATGTCTGTAGGCAGGGAGAGAGAGGAAAACTCCCCTTCCAGCAAGCGTTTTGACAGCTCCCGCTTGCCGGAAGCGGAGTGTTTGCTTTTGCTTTTGCTAGGAGAGAGCTGGCACCCCTAGGAAATAGCAGGAGCCAGCCCTGTGGAATGGTGGTCCCCAGGGTCATATATGTGCACCCCCTGCCTTTTATCTGTACGGTCCGTCCCCGGGGAGGTGGTCATCCACCGGTCTCTATATGGCCCAGGAGGGGCGCCACACAGCACCCTCTCTCTTTTTAAAAACTATAATTGGACCCAGAGAGGTGGTGGTAGCTGAACTAACTATAACAGGGGAATTTCACGGGTTTTGTACGAGTGAAATGTCCAACTAACTATAACTGTCCCTAAAACCTATGGTTTTTTCAGTGAATTTCAAAGGTTTTTAAATGCTAATTTCTAACTATAACGTGTCTGAAACCTATGGTTTTTTCAGTGAATTTCAAAGGTTTTTTAAATGCTAATTTCTAACTATAACGCCCCTAAAACCTATGGTTTTTCAGTGAATTTCAAAGGTTTTGTAAATGACAATTTTTAAATGTATTAATTGTTATATTTATTTTTTTGATACTGATTTACTACATTTTTAAAACTATTTATTTTTATATATTTTATTTATTAAATTACATTGTAATTACATTATACATTACATTACAAAATATACTTTCTCAGAATGAATTACTTTAGTTTAAATAGTTTGCAAATAGGCAATAGAGTTTTAAGTACAGTAGTTACAGTTGTTGCAATGGGCAACACAATTTCAAACACAATGCAACATTGAGCTCAATGTGAATTTCTAGTTAAATGCAATTAGTTACTTTATGGATTACTTTTCTAACCACAGGACTGGATCCTAGATTCAGTCCTGGGACATCTCCTGTAAACAGTTGAGTAAAGCGTTTTGGTTACAGTAGTGATTTTTAAGGAATATTATTGTATTTTAAAAGTTGACACTTAGAAACTTTTTCACATAGAATCACCAATGTTATCCTATGGGAGGAAATTCACTTAGCAGGTAAGTAGTGTTATCGTTACTTTTTCTTACTCAGTGTTGGATCCTGGATCCAGCACTGGTGCATCTCCTGTAAACAGTTGAAAGAATGCGTTTAAGTCATACAGGCGATTTTTAAGGAATATTTGTAATTTGTGAAAATCGACACTTTGAAACTTTTCTGCTGAAAACCAGACAATGGATTCCTATGGAAGGAAATGTAAGTTACTGGTAAGTACGGTTAGAATTACTTTTCAGGGTCAGTGCTGGGCTAAAAGATGCAGCACTGGGTTCTCTCCTGATAACAGGTGAGTGAATTGGAATTCAGTACTTTGGTTGATTTTAGAGGAATATTATAAAGTTCCAAAACTCCACACTTAGAAGAATTTCCAAGTGAAACCAGTCAATGATAGCCTATGAAGGAAATTCAAGTTACCGGCAAGTACGGTTAAAATTACTTTTCAGGACCAGTACTGGGCTGAAAGATGCAGCACTGAGGTCTCTCCTGATAACAGGTGAGTAAATCAGAATTCGGATTTCGGCTGATTTTAGAGGAATATTTGTATGTTTCAAAAATCAACACAGAAGATTTTCTAAGTGAAACCAGTCAATGTTAGCCTATGGAAGGAAATTCAAGTTACTGGTAAGTACGGTTAAAATTACTTTTGAGGATCAGTACTGGGCTGAAAGATGCAGCACTGAGGTCTCTCCTGATAACAGGTGAGTAAATCGGAATTCGTATTTCGGCATGTTTTTAGAGGAATATTTTAAAGTTCCAAAACTCCACACACAGAAGAATTTCTAAGTGAAACCAGTCAATGTTAGCCTATGGAAGGAAATTCAAGTTACTGGTAAGTATGGTTAAAATTACTTTTGAGGATCAGTACTGGGCTGAAAGATGCAGCACTGAGGTCTCTCCTGATAACAGGTGAGTAAATCGGAATTCGTATTTCGGCTGATTTTAGAGGAATATTTTAAAGTTCCAAAACTCCACACTTAGAAGAATTTCCAAGTGAAACCAGTTGTGGTATTGTGTCCTTTCTTTATCTTCTTTATAGAGTTTAGAGTTCTCATGTCACTACCCTATTGTTTATGTCATTTGGAATGTGTATGTGTAATAGAGAATTCACTGATGCAGGAGCTTGGGTTTGAATGTTGAGAAGCGGTTGGAGTTTGGATGGAGTGGACGCCTTGGCTCTTGCACCAGTGGGTCCTTTTATGGCACTTGGAATAAAGAAGAATATTTTTACTTAAACCTCGATTCCTCGCTTTATTACAATGGCGACGAGTGGTTTTTAATATTCTGTGCCGACCCACTGTGCTTTTATTTTTGTACATGGATTCTCTGAAGTTATCTTTTTACTTCTACTTTTGGATTGATTCTTCAAGAGATTCATCATAATTCTTACCTCATTTACGGCTACTTCTCCGTGTGAAGTCAAGGTTCGTGTCAAGTCAAGGTACTGTACTTGGGAGTTGGTTGGCTGCTTGCTGGAACCGTTGATCGCTCGTGACATTGCTCGCGCTTGGGTCTCGCAACGCGCTCAGAGCTTTTCACGCCAGTGTTCCTGGTTACGTCCCTCTGCCTGCCTGACGATTGTTGCTAAGTTACCCTTCTCATTCTTTAGACGTGCTTCTACGCAACTCACGTCATTGGCGGCCATCTTGGGAGGACGTTTTGCATGTGTACGTCGCGGCCATACCGTCCAGCTTGGTACATGAAAACCAATTGATCTGTTACGGCAAGGCTCACTACGGCCTTATCCGCATACGTTCAAGCGACTGGCAATTCTTGTGCATCGCTTCAGCTGAAATATATTTAATCTGTTTTGCGGATTCAGTGATTCGCACACTTTGAGCGCAGTCAGTGATTTGCGCACTTACAACAGAGTTGAGGTTTGGTTGCTTCTTTTAAAGTATTCCGTTTTGAAGTACATCCTGATAAGTAAACCCTTGATATCTACAACTGTGATATGCACACTTTTTACAATTGCTTGTGCATGTTTCGTCTACAGTGATATGCACATTTAGAATTCCTTGTGCATGTTTCTTCTACAGTGATGTGCACACTTTATCCTGATACAGCTTTTATCAGCAACACATATAGGGCTATTTACAGTCCATTGTAAAGCTTTTAATTGCATTCTAGTTGATATTTACAGTCCTTTGTAAAGCTTTTTATTGCATTCTAGTGGTTTTTATAATTTAATTCTCATTCCCACTTTCCATTTGAGCATGGCAGCTTCTCAAATTTGCAATCAACCTACTATTTTTTTGCAGATTCCAGGCAAACCAAAATTGAGATGGAAAAAATGGTTTGAGTCTTTTGAAAACTACATTGTAGCCATTGATGGCACTAAATTTTCACCTGAAAGGTTGAAAGCTATTTTATTTAGTTTTCTTGGCACTGCAGCGATAGAAATATTCAAAAATCTTATTCCTATAGCGCCACCCGGTAGTGGAGGAGATGGGTGGAATGTGTATAAAGAAGCTGTAGCAAGGCTAGAGGAACAATTCGAGGATGAACCCAATGTTTTGATTGAAAGACATTCTTTTCACAAAAGGAAGCAATTTCCTGATGAAACCATTGAAGAATATGTTGCTGCACTAAGAGTTTTGGCTGCGAACTGTGAGTTTGGAGCAAATGTCGATTTCTGCATTAGAGATCAATTTGTGTTTAACTGTGAGTCCAAGAAAGTACAAGAAAGACTTCTTGCTTGTCGCAATCCCACGTTAGGTGAAGTGTTGGATTTAGCTAAAGGGATTGAAAGGTCCATTATATCCTCGAAAGTCATCACTGGTGAAGAATCTAGACATACTACTCCTTCTTCTCCTGTTTGTGCCATACAATCTTTCAATAAGGGAAGTGTCAAAACTACAAGGGATAATAGGTTAAGTTGTTACAGATGTGGTTCTAAAACGCACTTGGCGAATTACTCTGACTGTCCTGCTTTAAAGAGAAAATGCACCAAGTGTGGCAAAGTTGGTCATTTTTCATCACTATGCAAAGCACCAAAGAGGATCTCAAACACTAGTGTTAATAATATTTCTAGTGTTGAGCATGATTTGCAAAATTTACTCTTAACTGTTTATGATGATTTGCTTGATGATTCTGTGAACAATCTTTCTATTCCTTTTAAAGCACCTTTAGGTACTGTACTAGTGGGCAATGTGGCTTTTGAAGCCATGGCAGATTCAGGTTCGCCCATTACCATTCTGTCTGATATTTTTTTAAAGACAATTGGGTGGATGTTAAACTCAAGGAAACTGATGTTAACCCCAAGGCGTTTGGTAATTTTGAAATTTGTATGCTAGGTTTCTTTGAAGATACGTTAGAATTTGAAGGACGTAAAGTGCTTACCAAAATTTATGTGGCTATTGATGGAAAAAACATAGTGGGATGGTTTGATTTGGGGAAATTGGGTGTTATTTTATGTCCAGGCTCAGATCGTCCTATCCAGCTAAGGGATTTAGCAGTCAATAGTGTTTCTGTTGATAAATCTTCTTTGGAGATGATTCTAAAGAAACACAGTGATATTTTTAAAGATGAAGTGGGCCAAGTAAAAGGTTATACACACAAAATCAAACTTAAAAAGAAGCCGTCCCAATACAGCATAAAGTACGCATGGTCCCTCTAGGCATACGGCATAAGTTAAAATCTCACTTAGATATGTTGTGTTCTGAGGGCATCATCGAATCCACTGATAGTTCAGAGTGGGTTTCTGCTATAGTTATCGCTCTTAAAAAAATCAAGAATTGAGATTGTGTGTGGACCTTAGGTCTTTGAACAAAAATATTGTAGTAGACACTTACCCCTTGCCCAGAATTCAAGAAATGTTAGCAGCTGTTAATGGTGCAAAATTTTTCTCCATAATCGACCTTAAGTCAGCTTATCACCAAGTGGTTCTTGATGAGTCTTCAAAAGATCTCACAGCATTCATCACTCCATTTGGTCTTTACAGGTTTTTGAGGATGCCGTTTGGGCTGGCCTCAGCGGCCAGTGTTTTTCAAAAATTAATTGAGAGTTTGTTTCAAGGTTTGAGTGGTGTGCAGTAATTTCAGGATGACATTTTAATTTTTGCTGAAACTTGTGAGCAACACAACAAGATTCTTGACAGTGTATTACAAGTTTTAGAAGGTAAGGGGATGACAGTGAGTAAGGAGAAGTGTAAATTTCTGGTAGATGAGATTAATTATTTGGGTCACAGGATCACTCCTGATGGCATATTTCCCAAGGAAGATCTCATTAATACTTTAGAGAAAGCTAGCAGACCTCAGGATAAAGATTCCTTGCGTTCTTTTCTGGGGTTGGGCGAATATTATGCCAGATTTGTTAAAGGATATGCTCTTGTTGTTGAGCCTCTCAGACAACTTTTAAAAAAAGGGTCTCAATTTACGTGGACAGATATCCATGATGAAGCCTTTGATAATGTCAAAAAACTAATAGCTAAAGCACCTGGTCTCAATACTTTTGATCCTCAAGGAAAATCTTATGTTACTGTTGATGCCAGTGCTATCGGATTAGGTGCTGTGTTTACACAGATTGTGGATGGCAAGGAAAGAGTCATTTCGTTCATTTCAAGAGGGATTCGAGGGGCAGAAAGGCATTATAGTACCATCGAAAAAGAGGCTTTGGCCTGCGTATGGGCAGTAGAAAAGCTAAAAAATTTCTTGTGGGGGCGACCCTTTGTTCTTGTTACTGATCACAAGCCTCTTGTTTATATGATGGATGGTGTAAGAAGTGGGAAAGCTTCATCCAGGCTAGTTAGGCTCATTGCTAGATTACAGGAGTTTAATTTTGAAATTCAACACATCCCTGGAGGTAAAAATTTCACTGCGGACTGTCTTTCTAGACTTCCACCTGTGGAAGAGTCTGAGAATGAGATCATTGACCAGCATGAATGTGTTGTGGCTTTGCTAGATGCCGTTGATTCGTGTAATTCTGTGATTTCTGAAAAGGAATGGAACGACTTTGTAGCTGTGGATACCATTTTGTCCAAGGTCAAGCATTTTGTTACCAATGGGTGGCCGTCTTGCAAAAGTTTAGAGATTCCTCTCCGAAGTTTTGCTCAGGTTGCCAGTGAACTTAGTATTGAAAATGGCATCTTATTGAGGCAGGATTTATTTGTGCCACCGGCTGGGGTCAGGAATAAACTTATCCAATTAGCTCATTCTAGGCATCCTGGAGTGTCTGGTACAAAAAAACTGCTCAAAGTTCACTATTGGTGGCCGGGCATGGACGCGTGTGTTGAGAGGTTTGTGGATAATTGTTCTGTATGTGTCAAGTCTGACAAACATTGGAAAGTATCTACGGAGCCTTTATCAGTTCAGGAAGCTCCTAGGGGACCGTGGGAGAAAATTTCTATTGATTTTTCTGGTCCGTATGAGTGTCTAGGCAGGGAGAAGAGATTTTTAATTGTTGTCATTGACAATTTCTCCAAATGGATGTATTACACTTTTGTGGAACATCCAGTTACTGATGAGGTTATTGTATTTTTGGAGCATATTTTCAGAATTGAAGGTGCACCGCTTACTCTTTTGTCCGACAATGGGGTGCAATTCATTTCTACTAAGATGAAACTGTTTTTGAGTAAATTTGGTGTGCATTCTGAAAGGGCTCCACTATATTGTCCCCGCGCCAATGGTCAAGTGGAAAGGGCCAACAGGTTCTTAAAAGAAGGGATCCAAGCAGCTTTGGAGAGCAATCTTGATGTTTTTGAATTTTTAAAAGAAAAAGTTTGGAGTTACCACATAACGCCGAATGCATGTACAGGTGTGTCTCCATACTTGTTGATGAGAGGTAGACAGGTCAAATCTTTGTTGACACCTGTGTTTAAAAAGAAGGCAGGAGGGGAAGCTTTTGAATCCTCTATTGCCAAAGCCAGAACAAATATAACAGATTCCCGGATGTCTGGTAAATCTTATCATGATTTGTGTCACAAAACAAAGAGTAAGAGTGTGGAAATTGGCGACTGGGTACGAATTATTAAACCAACTTTGAACCGTAAGGGTTCATCCAAATTCACTCTTCCCTTCAAAGTAGAAAGAGTGACTGATACTACTGTTCTACTAAAGGACAAAGGCTGGTGGAGCAAAAGTTCTGTTGTGGTTCTTAAACCGGGGCAAGAATATTTTTTTGAAAAAAATGAAGATGGTGATGTGTGGTTTGATGCGAATGGCACTTGTAGTACTCTTCCTCAAAATCATACGAGGGGTGAAGGTTTCGATATACCTGGTGCATATCAGACAGAATCTAATGCAGAAGAGAGGGTGGATTCCTCGATGGAGGACATTGCTGTGTTACAAAAAAGAAATACTAGGATGCCTAAGAAATTTGATGATTATATTTTGGAATAATTGTTTTATTTGGTTTTGTTAAAAGGGTACATGTGGTATTGTGTCCTTTCTTTATCTTCTTTATAGAGTTTAGAGTTCTCATGTCACTACCCTATTGTTTATGTCATTTGGAATGTGTATGTGTAATAGAGAATTCACTGATGCAGGAGCTTGGGTTTGAATGTTGAGAAGCGGTTGGAGTTTGGATGGAGTGGACGCCTTGGCTCTTGCACCAGTGGGTCCTTTTATGGCACTTGGAATAAAGAAGAATATTTTTACTTAAACCTCGATTCCCTCGCTTTATTACACCAGTCAATGTTAGCCTATGGAAGGAAATTCAAGTTACTGGTAAGTACGGTTAAAATTACTTTTGAGGATCAGTACTGGGCTGAAAGATGCAGCACTGAGGTCTCTCCTGATAACAGGTGAGTAAATCAGAATTCGGATTTCGGCTGATTTTAGAGGAATATTTTAAAGTTCCAAAACTCCACACTTAGAAGAATTTCCAAGTGAAACCAGTCAATGTTAGCCTATGGAAGGAAATTCAAGTTACTGGTAAGTACGGTTAAAATTACTTTTGAGGATCAGTACTGGGCTGAAAGATGCAGCACTGAGGTCTCTCCTGATAACAGGTGAGTAAATCGGAATTCGTATTTCGGCTGATTTTAGAGGAATATTTTAAAGTTCCAAAACTCCACACTTAGAAGAATTTCCAAGTGAAACCAGTCAATGTTAGCCTATGGAAGGAAATTCAAGTTACTGGTAAGTACGGTTAAAATTACTTTTCAGGACCAGTACTGGGCTGAAAGATACAGCACTGAGGTCTCTCCTGATAACAGGTGAGTAAATTGGAATTCGTATTTCGGCTGATTTTAGAGGAATATTTGCACAATGGTGAAGGGAGGGGCGGGGCCTGAGGTGACATCTGTGCAAACGCGCCCCGTGGCGCGTTTTAAGTTGGGGGATTAAGTCCCCTTGAATCATGAGGGTCCCTAGGGGCCAACTAGCCCACCAGGAACCTCCAGTATGCGCCAGGAGGCTGCGTTGCAGAGACGTGTAGAGAGGCCACACCCCTTTTTACACCTCTCTGCAACGCAGCTCTGTGGCGCTTTCTGGATGTACCTGTTGGGCTAGTTGGCCCCCAGGGACCCTCAGGATTGAAGGGGATTTCATTCCCCATCTTAAAATGCGCCACGGGGCCTGTTTACACACGTCACCTGAAGCCCCGCCCCCTCCCTTCACCACTGTGCAAACGCGCCCCTTGGCGCGTTTTAAGTCGGGGGATTAACTCCCCTTGAATCCTGAGGGTCCCTGGGGTGCAACTAGCCCACCAGCTACCTCCATTAAGCGCCACAGAGCTGCGTTGCAGAGAGGTGTAAAAGGGGCGTGGCCTCTGTACACCTCTCTGCAAGGCAGCCCCTGGCCATACTGGAGGTTCCTGGTGGGCTAGTTGGCCCCAGGGACCCCAGTATTGAAGGGGAATTACTTCGCATCTGCAAACGCGCCAGGGGCGCGTTTGCAGAGTGGTGAAGGAAGGGGCGGGGCCTGCGGGCCCGATCGTTTTTTTATTTTTTATTTTTCCCCCTGAAGGGGAGCTGTGTGGCCCCCCTTCCTTTTTCCTATTTTTGGGCCCTGGGGACCCCATCCCCCAGGGCCTTACCCCCTTTTTTTTTTTTAATTAAACGGGAAGGGGGCCACGTGGCCCCCCTCCCGTGGCCGAATCCTGCCCCGGGGACTCCATCCCCCGGGGCATGGCCACACTTTTAAATTAATTTTTAAGGAGGGGGGCTGCGTGGCCCCCCTCCTCAGGCCTCCCTTTGCCCCGGGGACCCCATCCCCCGGGTCAGGCCTTTTTTAAAAATTTTTATTATTTCTGGGGAGGGGGCCGCGTGGCCCCCCTCCCGGGCCACTTATGGCCCCGGGGACCCCATCCCCGGGGCCTGGCCTCTTGTTGGGGACTGTGGGGGGTCCCCAAACCCCCACAGTCCTGCCGGCTCCCCGTGTCCTAAGGGAGCCGGCATTGCTTTTCCACATGGGGAGCAGCTAACATGCTGCTCCCCATGTGGAAAGCAATTGTCTTTGGATATTGGAAGCGAGAGCAGGTTTCCTGCTCTCTCTTCCAATATCCAAAGCAGTTTGCAATGACAGGACGGGAGCTGCGAGGCTCCCGTCCTGTCATTGCAAACAGCAGTGTCCCGGGGGTAGGCACCCCGGGACACTGCAGGATCCGGCCCTGGGGGGTGGCGGTCCCCAGGGCCACCACAGGCTCCAGGAGGGGGGCCGCGCGGCCCCCCTCCCCACATCAGCACAGCCCCGGGGAGGTGGTGGTCCCCGGGGCTTTGGGGGTCCAAAACGGACCCCCATTTTAAATGTGTTAGTGCCCCGGGGAGGTGGCGGTCCCCGGGGCGTGTGGGGGGGCTCGAGCCCCCCACACAGGAAATTTAAAAAAAAAAAAAAAGAAGCCCCAGGGAGGTGGTGGTCCCCGGGGCTGCGGGAGGGCCGAGTGCCCTCCCGCACCATTTTAAAATGAAAGCCCCGGGGGTAGCACTCCCCGGGGCTTGGGGGCCCTTTGAGGCCCCCATACATAAATTTAACCCCCCCCACCATGCCCCCGGGACTTGGGCCACCCGGGGGCAAAATCCAATCGAAGCGCGGGAGACCGCGCTTCGATTTTTTTTTTTTCAGCAGGATCCGCGCACCCTGAGCGCATCCTGCCGATTTAAAAAAAATAAAAAATATTTTATTGCCCAGGGGGTCCTTGTGGGACCCCCTGAGCAGACCTAGGGGGTCAGGGTGTTGCTACCCTTCCCCCTTTTGTGCGCTTTGCGCACTTGTTTCTGTCCCTCGGTTCTACCGAGGGACAAAATGGCTGCCAACACTTCCTGATTTGGAGTGTTGACAGCCAATTAGCATGCAGCTCGTGATCGGGAGGGTGCGCGGATCCTCCGCGCCCATAGATATATATGTACTTTTACTTTTGATTTTCTCAGCAACTACTGAACGGATTTACACCATTTAACAAAAGGGTTCTTTCTGAACCAAGAACTACCTCTTTGCCAAATTTGGTGTAATTCCGTTCAGCAGTTCGGGCTGTAGCCGTGTCTAAAGTTTCCTATGGGAAATTGATTTTTTGACTCTTATTTTTTAATTTCTCCGCAACTACTGAACGGATTTACACCATTTAACAAAAGGGTTCTTTCTGAACCAAGAACTACCTCTTTGCCAAATTTGGTGTAATTCCGTTCAGCAGTTCAGGCTGTTGCCGTGTCTAAAGTTTCCTATGGGAAAATGAATGGGAAAACACGTTTTGGGACCCCCTTTTTCTCGGCCCCCGCTTGACGAATCACCCCGAGATTTTCAGGGTAGGAGCGCACCGTAGCGGGCCATAAAGTTTGAAAATTTAGCGAAGATTCGTCAACCGGCAAGAGAGTTATTTCAAATAGAATGTCGCGGATTTCCTATGGAAAATAGGTCCTAACTATAACTATCTACTGGCGACCGCCAGTAGATAATATATATATATATATATTATCTACTGGCGGTCGCCAGTAGATAGTTATAGTTAGGACCTATTATCCATATATATATATTATCTACTGGCGGTCGCCAGTAGATAGTTATAGTTAGGACCTATTATCCATAGGAAATTCGTAACATTCTTTTCCCAATAACTTTGGTGCCGGTTGACGAATCTTCGTGAAATTTTCAAAACTTATGGCCCGCTCCTATCTTGAAAGTTTCGGGGTGATTCATCAAGCACGGGCCGAGAAAAAAGGGGGGTCCCAAAACGTGTTTTCTCCATGTTAATTCCCATAGGAAACTTTAGACACGGCTACAGCCCGAACTGCTGAACGGAATTACACCACATTTGGCAAAAAGGTAGTGCTTGGTTCAGAAAGTGCCCTTTTTTAAATGGTGTAAATCCGTTCAGTAGTTGCGGAGAAATAAAAAATAAGAGTCAAAAAATCAATTTCCCATAGGAAACTTTATGCAAGGCTACAGCCAAAACTGCTGAACAGAATTACACCAAATTTGGCAAAAAGGTAGTGCTTGGTTCAGAAAGCACCCTTTTTAAACATGGTGTAAATCCGTTCAGTAGTTGCTGAGAAAATTAAAAATAAAAGTTTCGATATTTAGAGGCACGGAGGATCCACGGACCCTCCCGACCACGAGCTTCATGCTAATTGGCTGTCAACACTCCAAACCAGGAAGTGTTGGCAGCCATCTTGTACAGAACCGAGGCACAAGAAAACAGGAAAAAATACGCGAAAAACAAGAAAACGGGGCAGGGTAGAAACACCCTGACCCCCTAGGCCTGCTTAAGGGGTCCCACAAGGACCCCCGTGGCCCAAAAAAGCATTTTGTTTTTTAAAAATCGCGGGATGCGCGGAGGATACGCGGATCCGGCAAAGAAAATAAAAAGAACGAAGCGCGGGCTCCCGCGCTTCTTTATTAATTAGCCCCCGGGTGGGCCAAGTCCCGGGGGCATTTGTAAAATGTATTTGCGGGGGCCCAGGGGGACCCCCACAGCCCCAGGGACCGCCACCCCCTGGGGCTTTCTATAAATATTTGCGGGGGGCAGACAGCCCCCCCGGGCTTTTATTTTAAAAAGGTGGGGGCCTCCAAGGCCCCCCAAGCCCCGGGGACCGCCACCCCCGGGGCTTTATTTACATATTTGAGGGGGGGCTCATGGCTCCCCCACAGCCCCGGGGACCGCCACCTCCCGGGGCTTGTTTTTAAAAAAACTAAACTACCTGTGTGGGGGGGGCTCGAGCCCCCCCACACGCCCCAGGGACCGCCACCTCCCCGGGGCACTAAGAATGCAAATTTGGGCGTCCGTTACGGACCCCCTCCCCCCGGGGACCACCCTCCCCCCGGGGCTTTGCTAATGTTGGGAGGGGGCCGCGCGGCCCCCCTCCTGGAGCCAGTAATGGCCCTGGGGACCGCCACCCCCCAGGGCCAGCTCCTGCAGTGTCCCTGGGTGCCCACCCCCAGGACACTGCTTTTTGCAATGACAGGGCGGGAGCCTCGCGGCTCCCGCCCTGTCATTGCAAACTCTGGTTTCGGTTTTGAAAGCAATAGCAGGAAACCTGCTCTCGCTTTCAAAATCCAAACAACATTACTTTTCCACACGGGGAGCTGCATCTTAGCAGCTCCCCATGTGGAAAAGCAATGTCGGCTCCCGCAGGAGGCGGAGAGCGGTGGGACTGTGAGGGAATTGGGGACCCCCCCACGGTCCCCAACGAGAGGCCAGGCCCCGGGGGATGGGGTCCCCGGGGCCATTAGTGGCCCGGGAGGGGGGCCACGCGGCCCCCCCTCCACCATTAAAAAAAATAATAAAATAAAAAAAACAGATGGAAAGGCCAGTCTGAGGAGGGAGGCCACGCAGCCCCCCTCCAATAATTTAAATAAAAAAACAAAACATGGCCATACCCCGGGGGATGGGGTCCCCGGGGCCGAATATGGCTTCGGGAGGGGGGCAACGCGGCCCCCTTCCAATTTAAAATAAATAAATAAATAGGGGTCAGGCCCTGGGGGATGGGGTCCCCAGGGCCAATAAAATAGGAAAGGAAGGGGGGCCACACAGCCCCCTTCTTAAAAAAATTAATTTAAAAAAAAGACCGGCATCGCACCAGAGGCCCCGCCCCCTCCATGCAGCACTCTGCAAACGCGCCTCCTGGCGCGTTGTAAGATGGGGAACTAATTCCCATTGAATACTGGGGGTCCCTGGGGGCCAACTAGCCCACCAGGAACCTCCAGTATGCGCCAGGGAGCTGCGTTGCAGAGAGGTGTTCAGAGGCCATGCCCCTTTTTACACCTCTCTGCAACGCAGCTCTGTGGCGCTTACTGGCGGTACCTGGTGGGCTACTTGGACCCCAGGGACCCTCAGGATTCAAGGGGACTTAATCCCCCAACTTAAAACACACCACGGGGCGCGTTTGCACAGTGGTGAAGGGAGGGGGCGGGGCCTGAGGTGACATGTGTGCAAACACGCCCTGTGGCGCGTTTTAAGTTGGGGAATTAATTCCTCTTCAATCCTGAGGGTCCCTGGGGGCCAACTAGCCCACCAGGTACCTCCAGTAAGCGCCACAGAGCTGCGTTGCAGAGTGGTGTAAAAAGGGGCATGGCCTCTGAACACCTCTCTGCAACGCAGCTCCCTGGTGCATACTGGAGGTACCTGGCGGGCTAGTTGGCCCCAGGGACCCTCAGGATTGAAGAGGAATTAATTCCCAACTTAAAACGCGCCACAGGGCGTGTTTGCACACATGTCACTCAGGCCCCGCCCCTTCCTTCACCACTGTGCAAACGCGCCCCTGGCAAGTTGTAAGTTGGGGAATTAATTCCCTTGAATACAGAGGGTCCCTGGGGGCTAACTAGCCCACCAGGTACCTCCAGTATGCGCCAGGGAGCTGCGTTGCAGAGAGGTGTTCAGAGGCCACGCCACTTTTTACACCTTTCTGCAACGCAGCTCTGTGGCGCTTACTGGAGGTACCTCGTGGGATAGTTGGACTCCAGGGACTCTCAGGATTTAAGGGGACTTTATCCCCCAACTCAAAATGCGCCACGGGGTGCGTTTGCACAGTGGTGAAGGGAGGGGGCGGGCCTGAGGTGACATGTGTGCAAACACACCCTGTGGCGCGTTTTAAGTTGGGGAATTAATTCCTCTTCAATGCGTAGGGTCCCTGGGGGCCAACTAGCCCACCACTTACCTCCAATAAGCGCCACTGCGCTGCGTTGCAGAGAGGTGGCCCAGGCCATGCCCCTTTTTACACCACTCTGCAATGCAGCTCTGTGGCGCTTACTGGAGGTAAGTGGTGGGCTAGTTGGCCCCCGGGGACCCTCATGACTCAAGGGGACTTAATCCCCCAATTTACAACACACCAGGGGGTGCGTTTGCACAGTGATGCACGGAGGGGGCGTGGCCTGATGTCACAAGTGTGGAAACGCGCCCTGTGGCGCATTTTAAGTTGGGGAATTAAGTCCCCTTGAATCCTTAGGGTCCCTGGGGGCCAACTACCCCACCAGGTATGTCCAGTAAGTGCCACAGAGTTGCATTGCAGAGAGGTGTAAAATGGGGCATGGCCTCGGACCACCTCTCTGCAATGCAGCTCTGTGGTGCTTACTGGAGGTATATGGTGGACTAGTTGGACCCAGGGACTTTCAGGATTCAAGGGGACTTAATCCCCCAACTTAAAACATGCCACGGGGTGCCTTTGCACAGTGGTGAAGGGAGGGGGCGGGGCCTGAGGTGACATGTGTGGAAACGCGCCCTGTGGCGCGTTTTAAGTTGGGGAAATAAGTCCCCTTTAATCCTGAGGGCCCCTGGGAGCCAACTAGGCCACTAGGTACCTCCAGTAAGCGCCACAGGCCTGCGTTGCAGAGAGGTGGTCCAGGCCACACCCCTTTTAACACCTCTGTGCAACGCAGCTCTGTGGCGCTTACTGGAGGTACTTAGTGGGCTAGTTGGACCCCAGGGACCCTCAGGATTCAAGGGGACTTAATTTCCCAACTTAAAACGGCCACAGGGCGTGTTTACACAGTGGTGAAGGGAGGGGACGGGGCCTGAGGTGACGTGTGCAAACACGCCCTGTGGCGCGTTTTAAGTTGGGGAATTAATTTCCCTTCAATCCTGAGGGCCCCTGGGGGCCAACTAGCCCACCAGGTGCTTCCAGTAAGCGCCACTGCGCTGCGTTGCAGAGAGGTGGTCCAGGCCATGCCCCTTTTTACACCTCTCTGCAACGCAACTCTGTGGCGCTTACTGGAGGTACCTGGTGGGCTAGTTGGACCCCAGGGACCCTTAGGATTCAAGGGGACTTTATCCCCCAACTTAAAACGGCCACAGGGCGTGTTTGCACACATGTAACCTCAGGCCCCCCCTCCCTACACCAGTGTGCAAACGCGCCCCATGGTGCATTTTAAGAGGTAGTTTTAATCCCCCTGCCCTATTATGTACTAGGGACTTACAGAGGAGGTCATGCTAATCACAGGGGTACCCCAATGCATAGTGTTCCCTAGTGTTTGTAGGTGTTTTCACTGTATTCTAAGTGCCTTTTAGCATAGCACTGGCTCTAGGCCTGGTTAGTCAGAGTCAGTTACCACCAGTACCCGTCTGAAAAAGTTGTGGGCACAGGATGATTTTGCAACAAGGCCTCTTTCTACTCCTCTGTTGGTTCTTTCTGCACATGTCTTGCTTCTTCCTGCATTTTTCTTCGTCTTTGTGGACTTCTGTTTCTTTCTACATTTCTTTTGCTTCTTTCTGTGCGTGTTTTCTTCTTTCTTCACATGTCCTACTTCTGTAGGCATAGTTAGAAACTAGCATTTGAAAAACCTTTGAAATTCACTGAAAAAACCATAGGTTTCAGGCACGTTATAGTTAGAAATTAGCATTTAAAAAACCTTTGAAATTCACTGAAAAAACCATAGGTTTCATGCACGTTATAGTTAGAAATTAGCATTTAAAAAACCTTAGAAATTCACTGAAAAAACCATAGGTTTTAGGGAAAGTTATAGTTAGTTGGACATTGCACTCGTACAAAACCCGTGAAATTCCCGCGTTATAGTTAGTTCAGCTAACTATAACTCGCGCACCCGCAATGCACTGCTGATGACGTCACATATTACATCACTCATGACATGGTCAGTGACATCACTGATGACATCACTGATGACATCTCAAATGACATCACTGATGACATCATCCATGTGATAATTTCATGCATCTTCTCACACCCTAACATAACTTTAGATACACCCACTCTAAATTACAGACTGCCATTCTCAAAACCATAGACACTCCAACACCAATAACTACATACCCACTCACTGATTCTTAGGTCTACACACATATCCACTCACTCACCCGTACAGTCACTCATACTTATGGTCAGTCAGTAGAGGACTATCTTATGCACCCATACACCTATATAGACACTCACACACCGCCACTCATCCATAGAGGTACTCACACACCTAGTCAGTCATACAAATAATTATTCACACTACCCTTTACTCACCTATACAGTTATACACACACCAGCTCACTTAGTCATACAAATACTAGCACATTCTTACGTTCTTATACAATCACTGATACAAGGAAACACTCATCCATGCAGCCACTCTCACAATCACACACTCTCACTTATAGACATTTATATACTCTAACACACATATATACTGCCTTTTATATATGTAGTTACTTACACATGTACAAATGAGATATACATTCACTCACTAACACACCCATGCACACACTCACCCACCCATACAGTCCATCACAGATACACACTTCAAACTATGCACCCAGTGAATCACCCACTCACACATCTATGCACAGAGTCACACACACCCCACCCACACAAACACTCAGGCACCCATACAGATACTCAGACAACCAATCAATAACTCATATAGACACTTATGTAGTTATTCACAAACCCATGCAGTCACTTACACACCAACAGACAGAGGGATACAGAGATTCACACAGTGTAGTCCCTAACCCATGCATTCAGTAACATATGTTTAACCACTCACTTATAGAGTCAGTCACGCACCTAGTAAAACATCCATTCAGACACTTATACACCCACTCATTCTTCAATACGCCTTTACCTATATATATTAAACATATTTAAACTTTACAGAAACACACAGTCACTGGATGATGTCATCAGTGATGTCATGAGTGATGTCACTGACCATGTCATGAGTGATGTAATATGTGACTTCATCAGCAGTGCATTGCGGGGGCGCGAGTTATAGTTAGCTGAACTAACTATAACG
This sequence comes from Calotriton arnoldi, assembly GCA_963921515.1. Lineage (NCBI taxonomy): Eukaryota > Metazoa > Chordata > Amphibia > Caudata > Salamandridae > Calotriton > Calotriton arnoldi. The sequence goes on along the minus strand of CAWUFW010003795.1, from coordinate 1,247,252 downwards.
GGGGAATTTCACGGGTTTTGTACGAGTGCAATGTCCAACTAACTATAACTTTCCCTAAAACCTATGGTTTTTTCAGTGAATTTCTAAGGTTTTTTAAATGCTAATTTCTAACTATAACGTGCCTGAAACCTATGGTTTTTTCAGTGAATTTCAAAGGTTTTTTAAATGCTGATTTCTAACTATAACGTGCCTGAAACCTATGTTTTTTTCAGTGAATATATATATGTATATATATATTCACTGAAAAAACCATAGGTTTTAGGGACAGTTATAGTTAGTTGGACATTTCACTCGTACAAAACCATAGAAATTCCCCCGTTATAGTTAGTTCAGCTAACTATAACTCGCGCCCCCGCAATACACTGCTGATGACGTCACATATTACATCACTCATGACATGGTCAGTGACATCACTGATGACATCACTGATGACATCTCAAATGACATCACTCATGACATCACTGATGACATCATCCAGTGACTGTGTGTTTCTGTAAAGTTTAAATATGTTTAATATATATAGGGAAAGGTGTATTGAAGAATGAGTGGGTATATAAGTGTCTGAATGGATTATTTAGTACGTGCGTGACTGACTCTACAAGTGAGTGATTAAACGTATCTTACTGAATGCATGGGTTAGTGACTAAACTGTGTGAATGTCTGTATCCGTCTGTTTGTTGGTGTGTAAGTGGATGCATGGATTTGCGAATAGCTACATGAGTGTCTATATGGTTATTGATTGGTTCTCTGAGTATCTGTATGGCTGCCTGAGTGTTTGTGTGGGTGGGGTGTGTGTGACTCTGTACATAGATGTGTGAGTGGGTGAGTCACTGGGTGCATGATTTCAAGAGTGCATCTGTGATGGACTGCTTGGGTGGGTGAGTGTGTGTATGGGTGTGTTAGTGAGTGAATGTATATCTCAGTGGTACATGTGCGAGTAACTACATATGTAAAAGGCAGTATATATGTGTGTTAGAGTATTTAAATGGCTATAAGTGAGAGTGTGTGATTGTGAGAGTGGCTGTATGGATGCGTGTGTGCTTGTATCAGTTATTGTATAAGAGCGTAAGAATGTGCTAGTATTTGTATGAATAAGTGAGCTGGTGTGTGTATAACTGTATAGGTGAGTAAATGGGTGTGTGATTAATTTTTTGCATGACTGACTAGGTGTGTGAGTACCTCTATGGATTAGTGGCGGTGTGTGAGTGTTTATATAGGTGTATGAGTGCATATGATAGTCCTGTACTGAGTGACTGTAAGTATGAGTGACTGTACGGGTGAGTGAGTAGATGTGTGTGTGTAGACCTAAGAATCAGTGAGTGGGTATGTAGTTATTGGTATTGGAGTGTGTATGGTTTTGAGAATGGCAGTCTGTAATTTAGAGTGGGTGTATCAAAAGTTATATTAGGGTGTGAGAAGATGCATGAAATTATCACATGGATGATGTCATCAGTGATGTCATTTGAGATGTCATCAGTGATGTCATCAGTGATGTCACTGACCATGTCATGAGTGATGTAATATGTGACGTCATCAGCAGTGCATTGCGGGCGCGAGTTATAGTTAGCTGAACTAACTATAACGGGGGAATTTCTATGGTTTTGTACGAGTGAAATGTCCAACTAACTATAACTGTCCCTAAAACCTATGGTTTTTTCAGTGAATTTCAAAGGTTTTTTAAATGCTAATTTCTAACTATAACGTGTCTGAAACCTATGGTTTTTCAGTGAATTTCAAAGGTTTTTTAAATGCTAATTTCTAACTATAACGTGCCTGAAACCTATGATTTTTAAGTGAATTTCAAAGGTTTTTAAATGCTAGTTTCTAACTATGCCTACAGAGGTAGGACATGTGAAGAAAGAAGAAAAACGCACAGAAAGAAGCAAAAGAAATGCAGAAAGAAGCAACAGAAGTCCACAAAGACGAAGAAAAGTGCAGGAAGAAGCAAAAGATGTGCAGAAAGAACCAACAGAGGAGCAGAAAGAGGCCTTGCTGCAAAATCATCCTGTGCCCACAACTTTTTCAGACGGGTACTGGTAGTAACTGACTCTGACTAACCAGAGCCAGTGCTAGGCTAAAAGATACTTAGAATACAGTGAAAACACCTACATACACTAGGGAACACTATGCGTTGGGGTACCCCTGTGATTAGCATGACCTCCTCTGTAAGTCCCTAGTACATAATAGGGCAGGGGGATTAAAACTACCTCTTAAAACGCGCTACAGGGCGCGTTTGCACAGTGGTGAAGGGAGGGAGGGCCTGAGGTGACGTGTGGAAAAGCGCCCTGTGGCGCGTTTTAAGTTGCGGGATTAAGTCCCCTTGAATCCTGAGGGTCCCTGGGGCCCAACTAGCCCCCCAAGTACCTACAGTTAGGACCACAGAGCTGAGTTGCAGAGAGGCGTTCTGAGGCCACGCACCTTTTTTCACCTCTCTGCAACGCAACTCTGTTGTGCTTACTGAAGGTACCTGGTGGGCTAGTTGGCCCACAGGGTCCCTCAGGATTCAAGGGGAATTAATTCCCCAACTTAAAACGCACCACAGGGCGTGTTTGCGCACATGTCACCTGAGGCCCCGCCCCCTCCCTTCACCACTGTGCAAACGCGCCCCGTGGCGCGTTTTAAGTTGGGGGATTACGTCACCTTGAATCCTGAGGGTTCCTGGGGCCCAACTAGCCCACCAGGTACTTCCAGTAAGCACCACAGGCCTGCGTTGCAACGCCTGTAACAAATTGTGCAGTTGTGTTTAGGTAGTGAAGGGGGTCGTTCTGGGGGCAGTGTTTTAGGGTTTAGGGTAGTGCAGTGGTGTTTGTGTAGTGTAGGGGGTCATGCTGGGGGTAGATTTAGGGTTTAGGGTAGTGCAGTGGTGTTTGGGTAGTGTAGGGAGTCGTGCTGGGGGAGTGTTTTAGGGTTTAGGGTGGTGCAGTGGTGTTTGGGTAGTGTAGGGGGTCATGCTGGGGGTAGTGTTTTAGGGTTTAGGGTAGTGCAGTGGTATTTGGGTAGTGTAGGGGGTCGTGCTGGGGGTAGTGTTTTAGGGTTTAGGGTAGTGCAATGGTGTTTGGGTAGTGTAGGGGGTACTGCTGGGGGTAGTGTTTTAGGGTTTATGGTAGTGCAGTGGTGTTTGGGTAGTGTAGGGGTTCGTGCTGGGGGTAGTTTTTTAGGGTTTAGGGTAGTGCAGTGGTGTTTGTGTAGTGTACGGGGTAGTGTTTTAGGGTTTAGGGTAGTGCAGTGGTGTTTCTGTAGTGTAGGGGTCATGCTGGGGGTAGTGTTTTAGGGTTTAGGGTAGTGCAGTGGTGTTTGTGTAGTGTAGGAGGTCATGTTTTAGGGTTTAGGGTAGTGCAGTGGACTTTGGGTAGTGTAGGAGTCGTGCGGGGGAGTGTTTTAGGGTTTAGGGTAGTGCAGTGGTCTTTGGGTAGTGTAGGGGTCGTGCGGGGGTAGTGTTTTAGGGTTTAGGGTAGTGCATTGGTGTTTGGGTAGTGTAGGGGTCATGCGGGGGTAGTGTTTTAGTGTTTAGGGCAGTGCAGTGGTGTTTAGGAAGTGTAGGGGGTCGTGCTGGGGGAGTGTATTAGGGTTTAGGGCAGTGCAGTGGTGTTCGGGTAGTGTAAGGGGTTGTGCTGGGGAGAGTGGTTTAGGGCAGTGCAGTGGTGTTCGGGTAGTGTAGGGGGTCGTGCTGGGGAGAGTGTTTTAGGGTTTAGGGCAGTGCAGTGGTGTTCGGGTAGTGTAGGGGTCGTGCTGGGGGTAGTGTTTTAGGGTTTAGGGCAGTGCAGTGGTGTTCGGGCAGTGTAGGGGGTCGTGCTGGGGGTGGTGTTTTAGGGTTTAGGGCAGTGCAGTGGTGTTCGGGCAGTGTAGGGGGTTTTGCTGGGGGTGGTGTTTCAGGGTTTAGGGCAGTGCAGTGGTGTTCGGGCAGTGTAGGGGGTCGTGCAGGGGGTGCTGTTTCAGGGTTTAGGGCAGTGCAGTGGTGTTCGGGCAGTGTAGGGGGTCGTGCAGGGGGTGGTATTTCAGGGTTTAGGGCAGTGGTGTTCAGGCAGTGTAGGGGTCGTGCTGGCGGTGGTGTTTCAGGGTTTGGGGCAGTGCAGTGGTGTTCGGGCAGTAAAGGGGTCGTGCTGGGAGTGGTGTTTCAGGGTTTTGGGCAGTGCAGTGGTGTTCGGGCAGTGTAGGGGGTCGTGCGGGGGTGGTGTTTCAGGGTTTAGGGCAATGCAGTGGTGTTCAGGCAGTGTAGGGGGTCATGCAGGGTTGTGGTGTTTCAGGGTTTAGGGCAGTGCAGTGGTGTTGGGGCAGTGTAGGGGGTCATGCTGGGGGTGGTGTTTCAGGGTTTAGGGCAGTGCAGTGGTGTTCGGGCAGTGTAGGGGGTGGTGCAGGGGGTGGTGTTTCAGGGTTTAGGGCAGTGCAGTGGTGTTCGGGCAGTGTAGGGGGTGGTGCAGGGGGTGGTGATTCAGGGTTTAGGGCAGTGCAGTGGTGTTTAGGCAGTGTAGGGGGTCATGCGGGGGTGGTGTTTCAGGGTTTAGGGCAGTGCAGTGGTGTTCGGGCAGTGTAGGTGGTCATGCTGGGGCTGGTGTTTCAGGGTTTAGGGCAGTGCAGTGGTATTCGGGCAGTGTAGGGGGTCATGCAGGGGGTGGTGTTTCAGGGTTTAGGGCAGTGCAGTGGTGTTCAGGCAGTGTAGGTGGTCGTGCTGGAGCTGGTGTTTCAGGGTTTAGGGCAGTGCAGTGGTGTTCGGGCAGTGTAGGGGGTCATGCTGGGGCTGGTGTTTCAGGGTTTAGGGCAGTGCAGTTGTGTTCGGGCAGTGTAGGGGGTCTTGCTGGGGCTGGTGTTTCAGAGTCTAGGGCAGTGCAGTGGTGTTCGGGTAGTGTAGGGGGTCGTGCTGGGGCTAGTGTTTCAGGGTTTAGGGCAGAGCAATGGTGTTCAGGCAGTGTAGGGGTTGTGCTGGAGGTGGTGTTTCAGGGTTTAGGGCAGTGCAGTGGTGTTCGGGCAGTGTAGGGGTCTTGCTGGGGGTGGTGTTTCAGGGTTTAGGGCAGTGGTGTTCAGGCAGTGTAGGGGGTCTTGCTGGGGGTGATGTTTCAGGGTTCAGGGCAGTGCAGTGGTGTTCGGGCAGTGTAGGGGGTCTTGCTGGGGGTAGTGTTTCAGGGTTTAGGGCAGTGCAGTGGTGTTCGGGCAGTGTAGGGGGTCATGCTGGGGGTGGTGTTTCAGGGTTTAGGGCAGTGCAGTGGTGTTTGGGCAGTGTAGGGGGTCGTGCAGGGGTGGTGTTTCAGGGTTTAGGGCAGTGCAGTGGTGTTCGGCCAGTGTAGGTGGTCTTGCTGGGGGTGGTGTTTCAGGGTTTAGTGCAGTGGTGTTCGGGCAGTGTAGGAGGTCTTGCTGGTGGTGGTGTTTCATGGTTTAGGGCAGTGCAGTGGTGTTCGGGCAGTGTAGGGGGTCTTGCTGGGGCTGGTGTTTCAATGTTTAGGGCAGTGCAGTGGTGTTCGGGCAGTGTAGGGGGTCTTGCTGGGGCTGGTTTTTCAGGGTTTAGGGTAGTGCAGTGGTGTTCCGGCAGTGTAGGGGGTCGTGCTGGGGCTGGTGTTTCAGGGTTTAGGGTAGTGCAGTGATGTTCGGGCAGTGTAGGGGGTCGTGCTGGGGCTGGTGTTTCAGGGTTTAGGGCAGTGCAGTGGTTTTCGGGCAGTGTAGGCGGTCGTGCTGGGGCTGGTGTTTCAGGGTTTAGGGCAGTGCAGTGGTGTTCGGGCAGTGTACGGGGTTGTGCTGGGGCTGGTGTTTCAGGGTTTAGGGCAGTGCAGTGCTGTTTTGGCAGTGTAGGGGGTCGTGCTGGGGGTGGTGTTTCAGGGTTTAGGGCAGTGCAGTGGTGTTCGGGCAGTGTAGGGGGTCGTGCTGGGGCTGGTGTTTCAGGGTTTAGGGCAGTGCAGTGGTGTTCGGGCAGTGTAGGGGGTCGTGCTGGGGCTGGTGTTTCAGGGTTTTGGGCAGAGCAGTGGTGTTCAGGCCTTGTAGGGGGTCGTGCTGGGGGTTGTGTTTCAGGGTTTAGGGCAGTGCAGTGGTGTTCGGGCAGTGTAGGGGGTCTTGCTGGGGGTGGTGTTTCAGGGTTTAGGGCAGTGGTGTTCGGGCAGTGTAGGGGGTCTTGCTGGGGGTAGTGTTTCAGGGTTTAGGGCAGTGCAGTGGTGTTCGTGCAGTGTAGAGGGTCGTGCTGGGGGTGGTGTTTCAGGGTTTAGGGCAGTGCAGTAGTGTTCGGGCCGTGTAGGGGGTCGTGCAGGGGGTGGTGTTTCAGGGTTTAGGGCAGTGCAGTGGTGTTCGGGCAGTGTAGGGGTCGTGCTGGTGGTGGTGTTTCAGGGTTTAGGGCAGTGCAGTGGTTTTCGGGCAGTGTAGGGGGTTATGCTGGGGCTGGTGTTTCAGGGTTTAGGGCATTGCAGTGGTGTTCGGGCAGTGTAGGGGGTCTTGCTGGGGGTGGTGTTTAAGGGTTTAGGGCAGTGGTGTTCGGGCAGTGTAGGGGGTCTTGCTGGGGGTGATGTTTCAGGGTTTAGGGCAGTGCAGTGGTGTTCGGGCAGTGTAGGGGGTCTTGCTGGGGTAGTGTTTCAGGGTTTAGGGCAGTGCAGTGTTGTTCGTGCAGTGTAGGGGGTCGTGCTGTGGATGGTGTTTCAGGGTTTAGGGCAGTGCAGTAGTGTTCGGGCAGTGTAGGGGGTCGTGCAGGGGGTGGTGTTTCAGGGTTTAGGGCAGTGCAGTGGTGTTCGGGCAGTGTAGGGGGTTGTGCTGGGGGTGGTGTTTCAGGGTTTAGGGCAGTGCAGTGGTGTTCGGGCAGTGTAGGGGGTCGTGCTGGGGGTGGTGTTTCAGGGTTTAGGGCAGTGCAGTGGTGTTCGGGCAGTGTAGGGGGTCGTGCAGGGGTGGTGTTTCAGGGTTTAGGGCAGTGCAGTGGTGTTCGGGCAGTGTAGGGGGTCTTGCTGGGGCTGGTGTTTCAGAGTCCAGGGCAGTGCAGTGGTGTTCGGGCAGTGTAGGGGGTCTTGCTGGGGCTGGTGTTTCAGGGTTTAGGGTAGTGCAGTGGTGTTCGGGCAGTGTAGGGGGTCGTGCTGGGGCTGGTGTTTGAGGGTTTAGGGTAGTGCAGTGGTGTTCGGGCAGTGTAGGGGGTCGTGCTGGGGCTGGTGTTTCAGGGTTTAGGGCAGTGCAGTGGTTTCGGGCAGTGTAGGCGGTCGTGCTGGGGCTGGTGTTTCAGGGTTTAGGGCAGTGCAGTGGTGTTCGGGCAGTGTACGGGGTTGTGCTGGGGCTGGTGTTTCAGGGTTTAGGGCAGTGCAGTGGTGTTTTGGCAGTGTAGGGGGTCGTGCTGGGGGTGGTGTTTCAGAGTTTAGGGCAGTGCAGTGGTGTTCGGGCAGTGTAGGGGGTCGTGCTGGGGCTGGTGTTTCAGGGTTTAGGGCAGTGCAGTGGTGTTCGGGCAGTGTAGGGGGTCGTGCTGGGGCTGGTGTTTCAGGGTTTAGGGCAGTGCAGTGGTGTTCTGGCAGTGTAGGGGGTCTTTGCTGGGGGTGGTGTTTCAGGGTTTATGGCAGTGGTGTTCAGGCAGTGTAGGGGGTCTTGCTGGCGGTAGTGTTTCAGGGTTTAGGGCAGTGCAGTGGTGTTCGTGCAGTGTAGAGGGTCGTGCTGGGGGTGGTGTTTCAGGGTTTAGGGCAGTGCAGTAGTGTTCGGGCAGTGTAGGGGGTCGTGCAGGGGGTGGTGTTTCAGGGTTTAGGGCAGTGCAGTGGTGTTCGGGCAGTGTAGGGGTCATGCTGGTGGTGGTGTTTCAGGGTTTAGGGCATGGCAGTGGTGTTCGGGCAGTGTAGGGGGTCTTGCAGGGGGTAGTGTTTCAGGGTTTAGGGCAGTGCAGTGGTGTTCGGGCAGTGTAGGGGGTCGTGCTGGGGCTGGTGTTTCAGGGTTTAGGTCAGTGCAGTGGTGTTCGGGCAGTGTAGGGGGTCTTGCTGGGGGTGGTGTTTAAGGGTTTAGGGCAGTGGTGTTCGGGCAGTGTAGGGGGTCTTGCTGGGGGTAGTGTTTCAGGGTTTAGGGCAGTGCAGTGGTGTTCGTGCAGTGTAGGGTGTCGTGCTGTGGATGGTGTTTCAGGGTTTAGGGCAGTGCAGTAGTGTTCGGGCAGTGTAGGGGTCGTGCAGGGGGTGGTGTTTCAGGGTTTAGGGCAGTGCAGTGGTGTTCGGGCAGTGTAGGGGTCGTGCAGGGGGTGGTGTTTCAGGGTTTAGGGCAGTGCAGTGGTGTTCGGGCAGTGTAGGGGGTCGTGCTGGGGCTGGTGTTTCAGGGTTTAGGGCAGTGCAGTGGTGTTCGGGCAGTGTAGGCGGTCGTGCTGGGGCTGGTGTTTCAGGGTTTAGGGCAGTGCAGTGGTGTTCGGGCAGTGTAGGGGGTCGTGCTGGGGCTGGTGTTTCAGGGTTTAGAGCAGTGCAGTGGTGCTCGGGCAGTGTAGAGGGTCGTGCTGGGGGTGGTGTTTCAGGGCTTTGGCCAGAGCAGTGGTGTTCGGGCAGTGTAGGGGGTCGTGCTGGGGGTGGTGTTTCAGGCTTTAGGGCAGTGCAGTGGTGTTCGGGCAGTGTAGGGGGTCATGCTGGGGGTGGTGATTCAGGGTTTAGGGCAGTGGTGTTCGGGCAGTGTAGGGGGTCTTGCTGGGGGTGATGTTTCAGGGTTTAGGGCAGTGCAGTGGTGTTCGGGCAGTGTAGGGGGTCTTGCTGGGGGTAGTGTTTCAGGGTTTAGGGCAGTGCAGTTGTGTTCGGGCAGTGTAGGGGGTCGTGCTGGGGGTGGTGTTTCAGGGTTTAGGGCAGTGCAGTGGTGTTCGGGCAGTGTAGGGGGTTGTGAAGGGGTGGTGTTTCATGGTTTAGGGCAGTGCAGTGGTGTTCGGGCAGTGTAAGGGTCGTGCTGGGGGTGGTGTTTCAGGGTTTAGGGCAGTGCAGTGGTGTTCGGGCAGTGTAGGGGGTCGTGCAGGGGCTGATGTTTCAGGGTTTAGGGCAGTGCAGTGGTGTTCGGGCAGTGTAGGGGGTCTTGCTGGGGCTGGTGTTTCAGGGTTTAGGGCAGTGCAGTGGGGTTCGGGCAGTGTAGGGGGTCATGCTGGGGGTGGTGTTTCAGGGTTTAGGGCAGTGCAGTGGTGTTCGGGCAGTGTAGGGGGTCGTGCAGGGGGTGGTGTTTCAGGGTTTAGGGCAATGCAGTGGTGTTCGGGCAGTGTAGGGGGTGGTGCTGGGGCTGGTGTTTCATGGTTTTGGGCAGTGCAGTGGTGTTCGGGCAGTGTAGGGGGTCGTGCTGGGGCTGGTGTTTCAGGGTTTAGGGCAGTGCAGTGGTGTTCGGGCAGTGTAGGCGGTCGTGCTGGGGCTGGTGTTTCAGGGTTTAGGGAAGTGCAGTGGTGTTCGGGCAGTGTAGGGGTCGTGCTGGGGCTGGTGTTTCAGGGTTTAGAGCAGTGCAGTGGTGCTCGGGCAGTGTAGGGGTTCGTGCTGGGGGTGGTGTTTCAGGGTTTTGGGCAGAGCAGTGGTGTTCGGGCAGTGTAGGGGGTCGTGCTGGGGGTGGTGTTTCAGGGTTTAGGGCAGCGCAGTGGTGTTCGGGCAGTGTAGGGGGTCATGCCGGGGGTGGTGTTTCAGGGTTTAGGGCAGTGGTGTTCGGGCAGTGTAGGGGGTCGTCCTGGGGGTGGTGTTTCAGGGTTTAGGGCAGTGCAGTGGTGTTTGGGCAGTGTAGGGGGTCGTGCTGGGGCTAGTGTTTCAGGGTTTAGGGCAGAGCAATGGTGTTCAGGCAGTGTAGGGGTTGTGCTGGAGGTGGTGTTTCAGGGTTTAGGGCAGTGCAGTGGTGTTCGGGCAGTGTAGGGGGTCTTGCTGGGGGTGGTGTTTCAGGGTTTAGGGCAGTGGTGTTCAGGCAGTGTAGGGGGTCTTGCTGGGGGTGATGTTTCAGGGTTTAGGGCAGTGCAGTGGTGTTCGGGCAGTGTAGGGGTTCTTGCTGGGGGTAGTGTTTCAGGGTTTAGGGCAGTGCAGTGGTGTTTGGGCAGTGTAGGGGGTCGTGCTGGGGGTGGCGTTTCAGGGTTTAGGGCAGTGCAGTGTTCGGGCAGTGTAGGGGGTCGTGAAGGGGGTGGTGTTTCATGGTTTAGGGCAGTGCAGTGGTGTTCGGGCAGTGTAAGGGTCGTCCTGGGGGTGGTGTTTCAGGGTTTAGTGCAGTGCAGTGGTGTTCGGGCAGTGTAGGGGTCGTGCAGGGGCTGGTGTTTCAGGGTTTAGGGCAGTGCAGTGGTTTTCTGGCAGTGTAGGGGGTCTTGCTGGGGCTGGTGTTTCAGGGTTTAGGGCAGTGCAGTGGTGTTCGGGCAGTGTAGGGGGTCATGCTGGGGGTGGTGTTTCAGGGTTTAGGGCAGAGCAGTGGTGTTCGGGCAGTGAAGGGGGTCGTGCAGGGGGTGGTGTTTCAGGGTTTAGGGCAGTGCAGTGGTGTTCGGGCAGTGTAGGGGTCGTGCTGGGGCTGGTGTTTCAGGGTTTAGGGCAGTGCAGTGGTGTTCGGGCAGTGTAGGGGGTCGTGCTGTGGCTGGTGTTTCATGGTTTAGGGCAGTGCAGTGGTGTTCGGGCAGTGTAAGGGGTCATGCTGGGGCTGGTGTTTCAGGGTTTAGGGCAGTGCAGTGGTGTTCGGGCAGTGTAGGCGGTCGTGCTGGGGCTGGTGTTTCAGGGTTTAGGGAAGTGCAGTGGTGTTTGGGCAGTGTAGGGGGTCGTGCTGGGGCTGGTGTTTCAGGGTTTAGAGCAGTGCAGTGGTGCTCGGGCAGTGTAGGGGGTCGTGCTGGGGGTGGTGTTTCAGGGTTTTGGGCAGAGCAGTGGTGTTCGGGCAGTGTAGGGGGTCATGCTGGGGGTGGTGTTTCAGGGTTTAGGGCAGTGCAGGGGTGTTCGGGCAGTGTAGGGGGTCATGCCGGGGGTGATGTTTCAGGGTTTAGGGCAGTGGTGTTTGGGCAGTGTAGGGGGTCGTCCTGGGGATGGTGTTTCAGGGTTTAGGGCAGTGCAGTGGTGTTTGGGCAGTGTAGGGGGTCGTGCTGGGGCTAGTGTTTCAGGGTTTAGGGCAGAGCAATGGTGTTCAGGCAGTGTAGGGGGTTGTGCTGGAGGTGGTGTTTCAGGGTTTAGGGCAGTGCAGTGGTGTTCGGGCAGTGTAGGGGGTCTTGCTGGGGGTGGTGTTTCAGGGTTTTGGGCAGTGGTGTTCAGGCAGTGTAGGGGTCTTGCTGGGGGTGATGTTTCAGGGTTTAGGGCAGTGCAGTGGTGTTTGGGCAGTGTAGGGGGTCTTGCTGGGGGTAGTGTTTCAGGGTTTAGGGCAGTGCAGTGGTGTTCGGGCAGTGTAGGGGTCGTGCTGGGGGTGGTGTTTCAGGGTTTATCGCAGTGCAGTGGTGTTCGGGCAGTGTAGGGGTCGTGCTGGGGGTGGTGTTTCAGGGTTTAGGGCAGTGCAGTGGTGTTCTGGCAGTGTAGTGGGTCGTGCAGGGGGTGGTGTTTCAGGGTTTAGGGCAGTGCAGTGGTGTTCGGGCAGTGTATGGTGTCATGCTGGGGGGTGGTGTTTCAGGGTTTAGGGCAGTGCAGTGGTGTTCGGGCAATGTAGGGGGTCGTGCTGGGGGTGGTGTTTCAGGGTTTAGGGCAGTGCAGTGGTGTTCGGGCAGTGTAGGGGGTCATGCTGGGGGTGGTGTTTCAGTGTTTAGGGCAGTGCAGTGGTGTTCTGGCAGTGTAGGGGGTCGTGCATGGGGTGGTGTTTCAGGGTTTGGGGCAGTGCAGTGGTGCTTGGTCAGTGTAGGGGGTCGTGCTGGGGCTGGTGTTTCAGGGTTTAGGGCAGTGCAGTGGTGTTCGGGCAGTGTAGGGGGTCGTGCTGGGGCTGGTGTTTCATGGTTTAGGGCAGTGCAGTGGTGTTCGGGCAGTGTAGGTGGTCATTCTGGGGCTGGTGTTTCAGGGTTTAGGGCAGTGCAGTGGTGTTCGGGCAGTGTAGGCGGTCGTGCTGGGGCTGGTGTTTCAGGGTTTAGGGCAGTGCAGTGGTGTTCGGGCAGTGTAGGGGGTCATGCTGGGGCTGGTGTTTCAGGGTTTAGAGCAGTGCAGTGGTGCTCGGGCAGTGTAGGGGGTCGTGCTGGGGGTGGTGTTTCAGGGTTTTGGGCAGAGCAGTGGTGTTCGGGCAGTGTAGGGGGTCGTGCTGGAGGTGGTGTTTCAGGGTTTAGGGCAGTGTAGTGGTGTTCGGGCAGTGTAGGGGGTCGTGCTGGGGGTGGTGTTTCAGGGTTTAGGGCAGTGGTGTTCGGGCAGTGTAGGGGTCTTGCTGGGGGTGGTGTTTCAGGGTTTAGGGCAGTGCAGTGGTGTTCGGGCGGTGTAAGGGGTCGTGCTGGGGGTGGTGTTTCAGGGTTTAGGGCAGTGCAGTGGTGTTCGGGCAGTGTAGGGGGTCATGCAGGGGCTGGTGTTTCAGGGTTTAGGGCAGTGCAGTGGTGTTAGTGCAGTGTAGGGGGTCATGCTGGGGGTAGTGTTTTAGGGTTTAGGGTAGTGCAGTGGTGCTTGTGTAGTGTAGGGGGTCGTGCTGGGGGTAGTGTTTTAGGGTTTAGGGTAGTGCAGTGGTAATTGTGTAGTGTAGGGGGTCATGTTTTAGGGTAGTGCAGTGGTGTTTGGGTAGTGTAGGGAGTCGTGCTGGGGGTAGTGTTTTAGGGTTTAGGGTAGTGCAGTGGTGCTTGTGTAGTGTAGGGGTCGTGCTGGGGGTAGTGTTTTAGCGTTTAGGGTAGTGCAGTGGTGTTTGTGTAGTATAGGGGGTCATGTTTTAGGGTAGTGCAGTGGTGTTTGGGTAGTGTAGGGGGTCGTGCTGGGGGTAGTGTTTTAGGATTTAGGTTAGTGCAGTGGTGTTTGGGTAGTGTAGGGGGTTGTGCTGCGGGTAGTGTTTTAGGGTTTAGGGTAGTGCAGTGATGTTTGTGTAGTGTAGGGGGTCGTGCTGGGGGTAGTGTTTTAGGGTTTAGGGTAGTGCAGTCGTGTTTTTGTAGTGTAGGGGGTCATGTTTTAAGATGCAACGCTCCAATACCTGACCAGTCTGCACTACATAAAACTGCAAAAAAACTAAAAATAAAAAGTGTTTTGCACACTTTTGTCATTGGGCTATATGTGGGCTACATGTGGGTAATATTTGTGCTACATTTGGGCTCTTTTTTCTCTGGTGGCCATCTTGGAAGACTTCTTTGTTATGAAGTTTCCTAATTTCCTCATTTACTGCAGTCTCCTCAGTAGGAAATGCTTTCAGTTTTTTACTTTGATTCCATCAAGAAGGCATTCAGATGTGTCTCACATTTGCCATAAATTCAGAATGTTAGCACTCTAGTTGCTCATTAGATGACTGTAGTAAAGCTACTGCTCACCAGGGAGTTGACTGGAAGTCTGCTGCTGGTATTGAAAGTGATTGTTTCAGTCTGCATTTCAGAATTTTCTAATGAAATAGAAGAGGATTTGAGTTCTCACTTAAAACATGCCCTAATTTTTCTTTCTGCAGCACTAACCATAATTTCTATTTCAAAAAGAACCCCTCATTTTGTTCCTTTTTAAATTAAATGTTTTAAGTTTTACCGGTTTATTCCAATCAAGATGGCTTCAGGTGTGCCATACTTTTGTCATAAGTAAGGCTGTTAGCGCTCTAGTTGTTCTTTACAACACTCTGGGAAGCTGCAGTAGAACACAAGGCATCAACTGGCAGGCTGCTCCTGTTGAAATATAACAGGAAGATATTTGAGATCACACTTGAAACATGTCCTAATTTTTCTTTCTACAGCACTAACCATAATTTCTATGACAAAATGAACCCCATCATTTTGTTCCTTTTTAAATTAAATGTTTTAAGTGTTACCGGTTTATTCCAATCAAGATGGCTTCAGGTGTGCCATACTTTTGTCATAAGTAAGGCTGTTAGCACTCTAGTTGTTCTTTAGAACACTCTGGGAAGCTGCAGTAGAACACAAAGGAATCAACTGACAGTCTCTGCCCTTGTTGGATGTACATGTTTTACTGAGAATGTCAGACTTCATTCTCACATGACTGAGAAAGATAATGTGAATTTACAGAAAATATGCTCTCATTTTAGCTTCTGGAGCACCTTCCAAAACTCTATGGGACAAGCATGTGAAAATAGTTTTCTCTCAAACATGATTCATGATATCGCAGCAGAAGGTTTTTCACAGGGTAAAATCACCTTAGAACACACCACAAGTCCTGGAATTAGTATGGTACCATCAACAAATGAATTCTAATGTAACTAAAGTCTGTTATCACCCTTTATAGTTCTCCTTTTGGTAACCCTCAAAATCTTTGATTCACTACAATGCATTTCAATGGGGTACTATCATTTATATTGGTCCCAAGATGGCTGCCAGCAATTCCAGGATGAAGTGCTGACAGCCAATCAGATCTCACGATGACATGTGTGGTTAGGCTCCGCCCAGATATATATGTGATTTTACTTTTGATTTTCTCATGAACTACTGAACGGATTTACACCATTTAACAAAGAGGCACAACTCTGAACCAAGGGCTACCTTTTTGCCAAATTTGGTGTAATTCCGTTCAGCAGTTCGGGTTGTAGCCTTGCATAAAGTTTCCTATGGGAAATTGATTTTTTGACTCTTAATTTTTGAATTTCTCCGCAACTACTGAACGGATTTACACCATTTAAAAAAGGTCGCTTTCTGAACCAAGCGCTACCTTTTTGCCAAATTTGGTGTAATTCCGTTCAGCAGTTCGGGCTGTAGCCGTGTCTAAAATTTCCTATGGGAATTAACATGGAGAAAACATGTTTTGGGACCACCCTTTTTTCTCGGCCCCCGCTTGCCGAATCACCCTGAAACTTTCAGGATAGGAGCAGACCGGAGCACCCCACGAGTTTTGAAAATTTCGCGAAGATTCATCAACCGGCACCAAAGTTATTGGAAATAGAATGTTGTGAATTTCCTATGGAAAATAGGTCCTAACTATAACTATCTACTGGCGACTGCCAGTAGATAATATGTATATATATATATATATATATATATATATGCATATTCACTGAAAAAAAAGGTTAAAGTAACATTATTAGTAGGCGAACTTGTCAGGGACATTATTAATGTTTCAAACTAGTATAACACAGGATTTCACCAGTTAAAGTTAGGAGCATTAACTATAACTTGCATCCACACCATGCAGTGCTTATGACTTCATATATGAAATGTTCTATGACATCATTTATGGATTCACTCATAACATCTCACTTGAGATCATTGATGACATCATCCATTGAGTGTGTAAGTTTGCTTTATAGTTTACATAGTGGCGGGCATCTACCATATTACTTTTCGACATCATTTTATACGGTATAAGTGTATACAAAGTGCAAGCGCTCCTAATGCAACATAGATGCGTAGAGGTATTGTACATGTTATAGATCTATGTTTTGAAGAGTAGCTCTTTGTGCAGGTGACAGTTGATGTTTGTTCATTATGTTCCACACAAGTTTTTTGGTACTGCAGAAAAAAATTCCAGCAGGGCGAAGATTCTATGTACTACATACTAAGTATTGTAAGCAGCCTTGAGTTTTAGATAGAAAAGTCTCAGCCTGACAATTTCTACTTAACACAGGAGTCTGTGTGCAGCAGGTACTAGTCTATGTATATGTGCTTGTTTTGCTACAGAAGATGGGCTATTTGTAACATTTTCACCACAGTAAGGAAGGCTGTAGGTAGTATGAGCTTTAGCACCTTCAGACCTTGGTTATTGTAAGTGAGTAGCTGCTCTTTGGACACGTTTTGCATGAAGGGTACACCGAGTTTAGTAAATACTTGTCATTAGTCTGTGATGTTTTTCCCAGGAGAGTTGCACTGTCTGCAAATAGTACCCACTTTGCTACTCATACCCACTTCATTTCTCAATGTAGGCTTGGTGACTGTCAGGGGTTTGATATAGGTAGAGCGTCTGTGATAGGGCATTAGTTAGGTAACAGGGCTTGGGTATCTGGAGGAACTTTTTTTTTTTCCTGAACAGATGTATAAAGATTGAACACCGTGTACAGGATAGATTACCTTTTAATCTGTGGTTCATAGTCAACATAAATGTATGTGAAATGTACTGTGTACAGTAAAGGGCTTAGAGCCCACCCATTGTTTCCCATTCATTGGTTTCATTGTCGCTCTTCTTTGATTACTCCTAATTGGCCAGCTCATGCCAAGCGTCGCTCCCTTTCCTTTCTGTGGGGCATGGACCAAGCACAGATTGATCCAACTTAATTAATTGCCGTCTGCTGTGAATCAGGCACTAAGTTTTCTTTCCCCCTCCCACTCCCTTTCCCCATACACCCTCATCTTGCTTTCAGTTATTGCTGCTCCCCAGTGTTTAATTTGTAAAATAATAAGTGCCAGGGCTCTGACCAGGATGCCACTGCAGCTTGCACCACCTATTGCCCCTGTCATCGTTGTGAAAACAATTAACCATCTCTCTCACCTGCAAGTGCAACAGTTCAGATTATTCCTAGTCCCCACAGCTAAAGGAATGGCTGGGGAGGCAAGTATTAATAATTTTTAATGTGTATTGTATTCATAAACACCTGTTGTTATACTGATCTCTAAATTAGATGAGCAGCGCCACCATGTGGCAGAGTGTCATAAGTGTGGTGACAATTAAGTGCTGGTGCCAAGCACTAGAAACCAATTAAGTGGCGGTGCTGAGCAACGGAAACCACAGGGTTCAAATTAAGCACTGCTGCTCCCTCATCCTCTACTCTTGTGTTGCTTTTCTACCTCCCATTGTTGCTGCTCCCACCCTCCCCCTCTGTGCTTCCCTCGTTTTGTATGTCACTTCCACTCGCTTGACACTAGCTGACAGGATGAATCAGCTGATGCAGTATTCCATCCTTTCAAGGTCAGTATATTAAGTGTTTTAAATATGACAATAGTAACACTTGCTACCCATGGCACTTTAAAACAATATACATACATGGAGAGTGTAGACTCAGCCTGAGACATGCACTGAAAGAGCCACAAAAACAATTCTTTATTTATATGCATCTCTAAACGAAACACAGTAATTGTCACTGAGGTGCGCTCTTCCACCACATCTGGGTCACACAGGGGTAAAAGAGGTGCTGGTGTGCCCTGTGTAAGAAGAGCTTTCTTGTGCACCAGGGGACAAGCTTAGACCCCCAAAATCCCCCCACACCAGATAATATTCTACCACACACACTCCCACACACACACATTCAACAGTCACTCCCACCACACAGACTCCTACACACACAACAGCCACCCACACAACCGACAACTACCCTGCACATACACAGTAGTCATTACATGTCACCGATGCTGCATGACTGGTGCTTTCTAGGTGGTCGCGTCAATCCATAATCAATTTCTAAGCACTCTTCAGGGCCTACTCAACTGCTCATCTCAAAAGAGAGGCAGTTCATCAAAATTACTGGGATTAACGACTGGGGCAGAAGCCTGTGGGCAGCAAATTGCATAAAACAGGGGCTTTGCCTTTGTCCAATCACCAGGCTGTCTTTAAATGAAGGGGTGAGGACAGAAGACTCCAAGCCGTGACAGTGGTGTGTTTTTCTGGCAGTCACAACAGCTGCAGACAAAGTTTGAAGTACTTGGGAAAAGTATTATTTCTCTTCCCCTCCACCTCTTTAAATAGTGGTCATTTTTATTTTGCAGCTATTTACTGCACATTGTTTCAAAGTACTACGAAACCCTTTCTGTATTGCTGACGCTAAATGCATGCGATAATAAATAAAACAAAAGTGAGGTGGGTACCATTCGTGGTCTTTCCCTGAGAAGTACTCAAACTAAGTTATAATTTCTAACTAAGCAGATACTTTCTCTCAATTGTGATCAGTCTATAGTTGTATGACAGCATACTTTTGGTAATAATAGACTGAATGGAAAATCTAGTGCTTATTTTGAATCACTTCCAGTTTCAGTATATGTATTGAAACATGGGTTTTAATATACTGAAACCAACGCCAGGCATTTTATTTAAACGGATGGAACCCAGAGCAAATTACACTGAAACTGCGCTTGTCACCCACATTTTGCCTGCACATCTATAAAATAGCCTGTTAATTGAGCTTTCGCTCTATTTGAGACAGCACATCATCAAATCCCACTGAAGATGCGCAACGTTCAAATGCACAGTGCTGACCAGTCCCTGTGCAGGTCACGTGACTTTAGTGAGTCAAGTGGCATAGGCATCAGTAGTACAGCAGGTACATTTGTACTGAGGGAGTCGTGAAGAACCAAATGCACCCTAATGATGGTTGTCTTTACCAAGTCATAGTGGCACTAGAATGGAAAATGTTCCTTGTTTTTCTTCTGCGCCTTGGAGCTCAGGGCACCCTTGCTGTGCCACTCCCCTGTGCCCAGCACATCACTATGCAACCAGATATGTAACAGTCTCAATGTGAGTGATAAGTCATTGTTCGTTATAGTAAGCTATGTGAAAACAGCTTTGGCAGAGCCAATAGGTTTTGCCTATACAAGATCGGTGGGGCATATTATCAACGGCCAGCGATAATTATCGCTGGCCGTGCTGAGCGACGAATTCCCTAACGCAGGCTATCTCTGGTATTCATCGCCCTGGTAGCGCGTTATTAACAACGCGTTTCCCCAGGGCGATAAAAATTCCAGAGATAGCGAGGTTATCGCCGTTTTGCAGGGAACATCGCTGGTTTTCCAGCGATGTTCCTGCAAAGCAGCGATACTTCTGCTGATACGACCCTGTGGTCGTATCAGCATAATCCACCCCTATGTCTAACATAGGTAAGTCAGGATTTTAGCAGACGTTAGATTTTGGCGAAAACGGGCGTTTTCGCCATAATCTAACGTCTGCTAAAATCCTATGGGCTGCCTTGTAAATATCGCGATGTGAACATCCGATATTTGCAAGGCAGTCCATCCGGGGTACGCCCAGTGACGCCCACTTTGCATCACATTAGAGATGCAAAGGGGGGCGTCGAGAAAAAGGGTGCTAACATGCGATTATGCATGTTAGCATCCTCTTGTTGATAGGGCGATAGTTTTATCTCCGTTTTTCTGGCTTTTAAAGCCAGAAAAACGGAGATAAAGCCCTTGTAGGTATGCCCCTCTAAGCTTTGTCAATGTTTTTTTTAGCTATGTAGCATAGAAGCGCAGCCATTGTGCAATATGGCCGAAAGTAAAAAATAAATAAAAGTGAGCAGCGTTGAGCGCATCATATCGCTTTCATTTCCTTTACTTTCAGCCATGTTGTACAGCGTCTGCGCTGCTGTGCAATATGGTTAAAAAACATTGAGAATGCCGCTAGATCTCTCATGGGTGCAAACTATTGGCTTTGCTAATGCATGCTTGCATTGCTTGTGTATTTATGGAGACGTTAGGTAGCATTAGTAGGGTTGAAGATGCAAGGTTCTTGTTTTGAATTAATATTCCAATCATCCAAGACACATCTGAATTCAAGTGAATTGTGTGTAAATTCAATCTTGATGCTATGTAGATGGCTAGCTCTCCTTTGTGGTGGCCTTTGTCAAATTTCCTTGTTTCTGGTCATTTGAATTTGAGGTATCCAATCAGAGGGAAGGCAGATTCACACCACATTCCTTTAAATAGCAGAATGTCAAATCTTTGCTAAATTCTTGTTACACGTTCATCTCATGCTATGTGTACCAAGCCTCTGAATTTCTATGAGCACACACCCTTGCACTATGGCGCAAAGGTGGGTGCGCAACCCTTAGCAGAAAAATTCAGCTCCAGTACTAGGGAGAGGGGATAAGAGTGCCATATCTCTAGAGATATGGGGCTCTCCTGGTCTCTCCTTGTCATGCAGCGCAGTAACTGTGGGTGCTGAGCTGTAGTGCCTGACACTTTTGTAAATCTGGTTCCTGGTTTGGTATTTCACACAAGTCCCAGGTTACAAAAGTTGCTTCGTTCTCCTGTTACTTGGTTTGGTGCTCAAACTTCATAGCTAATATATTGGCCGATGCTAGGTGTGACATCCTCTTAATAGGACTTAGAAGTTTAAGGATCTCGCCTGACTTTAACACATCAAAGGACAACTTTGACTTGTATGTGTGGTAGAATATAATTTTTTTGATGTTCGTGGATCTATATGCCAAACTGTCTGCAACGTTTGTGCAGTAATTCCACTCAAGAACGGAGTTTAAGCTTTCAGTTTGGCAGTCAAGTTTGAAATATAGTCCTGCGAGTGCCTTGCCCAATTGCATTACCTGGATCAATTGAATTATAAGCATTAAATTCCTTTAGTGGGGATTTATTGGGTTCACTGACATAATATCTTAACCAGAAATATTGTGCAACAGAAATATTGGGTAAACATATCGAGCTCAAAAATATCGTTTTTATATATATATATATTAAATATTTCAACATATAACATTAATATTTTGTAAATTAAATATATTTAAGTAATATTTTAAAATATATATATACAATATACTAATTTAAACACATATATATGTGTGTATGTTTATATACACATATATCATGTCAAAATATTTAAAAATATATTATTTTAAATTACTATTATAGTTTTCAAATTTTTTTTTTTGTAATATAACAAGTATATATATATATATATATATATATATATGCATATATATATATTTACATACACATACAAAAAGAATAAAAAATGTAACAAATGAACTACAAAAACATTTAAAATATTGCCAATTTAATTATACATAAATAATAAACAAAAATGTTTTAGTAAAACTATTTAAGAAATTACATACATTTTATATATAATTAAATACACAAGCACATAATAATAATAATATATATTTAAACAATTTTAACAAAATTACTAAACTCTAGGAATAATAAATAAACTATTCTCTCTCCAATCCATACAACAGTTGGGAAAGCATAGGACTCAGGAGGGGTACAATTTACTATTCCCACTCCAGTCTGTGCAACCGTAGGGAAAGCGTTGGATTCAGGAGGGGTAAAATTTACAATTCCTACTCCAGTCTGTGCAAAAGTAGGGAAAGTGTTGGACTCAGGAGGGGTAAAAATTACTATTCCCACTCCAGTCTGTGCAACAGTAGGGCAAGTGGTGGATTGAGGAGGGGTAAAATGTACTATTCCCACTCCAGTCTGTGCAACAATACGGAAAACGGTGGACTCAAAAAGGGTAAAATTTACTATTCCCACTCCAGTCTGGGCAACAGTAGGGAAAGTGTTGGACTCGGGAGGGGCGTTGGACTCAGGAGAGTACAATTTACTGTTCCCACTGCAGTCTGTGCAACAGTAGGGAAAGTGTTGGCGTCAGGAAGTGTAAAACTAACTATTCCCACTCCAGTCTGTGCAACACTAGTGAGAGATTAGTTCACTTCAAACAAATACCATATTTTAGCAACTCTATTAAATACTCAAAAATATAAAATTCAAACTATAAAAATTATATGTCTAAATTTTAACAAAAAATGAGTTTCTATTAGAGAATGATATCAATGAGGGAAATGTTATCACCAGCATGTCGACAGGAGGCCTGCCAAGCCTGTAATGCACCTGACTGCCGGATTATGAGTGTAATCCAGGCTCATAGCAGACTGCTGCTGCGACAGCACCTGCAGCACGTTTCTTCATGGTGTAGCATGCATGCCACACCGTGCAAGAATGGGGTCTAAATCCAAGGGGGCACAACATGTGCCCTTCCGCATGCACCCCTAGGCACAGATCCGGCAGGTCCTGCATGTCAGCCACCCTTTTCATGGCGGGCTCACCGCCATGAGAAGGGCGGTGGATATGTAGGTCATAATATGCTCAACAGTGGCAGCATTGGCACCACAAACATATGGAGGCCGGTTGCAGACTGCCAGTGCAATGGAATCCTTCATCCCGGCGCAGGCGGCGGTCTCATGGTGGTCCGACCACCACATTCAGAATACTGTGCGATTACCTGCAGTGGGGGCGATGGTCGGAACCGCCACTGCAAGTACGGCGGTACTGAGACCACCGTACTCGCAATAAGGCCCTAAGTCTTTTAAATTCCTTTTTTGACAATGGTTCCAATAAGACTTCCTGAGGACATTGATTTAAGAAAGTGATCAAGCAAAAATTTTCCATAGGTGGTTTTATTAGGTTCTCTATAAGTGGAACCTCCATTTTGTCTGAGGAATTGTGCTCCAAAATGGAGTGAAGATTGAATTACTCATCAAGAAGGTCAAGGGGTCTAGAATCTAATAACATCTTGTTTGCATTGTCTTTTCAACATTGATAGAAAAATTATTATTTGTTTCCATCGTAAATAACCCGCCTCGCCTGAGGTCTCAACTGCTGAGCTGGTGGCAGATGCACTCGCGTTCCTGGTGTGAACACCCACTGTACTGCAGCGCTCACCAATGTCGGCCCATAGTCTGGCCCGCGCTGCATTACGCAGCTGGTCCTCTGGCCCGCCATATAGCTGAGGATATTTGAGTATTACCCCCTTAGCTAAGATGTCTAATTCCCTTTCACTGAAAGGGGGTGCTTTCTCTTCATAACCCTCAGCCATTTTGGGGGAAATAAGGTCGAAAAGAGCAGCAGGATGGCAGAGGATCTGATCTGTGAGAGAGGATGACTCAGAATGAACACAAAATGGCTGCCAACAACTTCCTGTGATGTATTTCCTGTCTCCCACTTCCTTATGTCATTTCCTGTATGAAATAATGGGTTCCGGTTCAATTTCGGAGATTCTGGCCCGGAGGTGGAGATTCCGGCCCGGAGGTGGAGATTCCGGCCCAGAGGTGGAGATTCTGCTCCGGGTGCGGAAACTCCGCTCCGAGTGCGGAAATTCCGGCCCAAGTGCAGACGTAAAGTTAGTAGTCGTAAGTGATTTCTGTGAATACCATAAATCGTAAGTGCCTTCTGTGAATACCAAAAGTAGTAAGTTTAGGATTTTGTCTCAGATTAGTTCTGTGAATCGGCCCCTATGTATGCGTCTGGAGAGCCATTAAACATTCCCCAGAAACATCTAGGACCTTCAACACAGCCAACAGAATTAACCTTGTGATTGTATCAAATACAATTGACCAGTCAATATTTGGTAACTAAATCTAACCCCCCAGACCTAACTTTCCCTTTAAACAGATCCTTTAGAACAAAAACATGATCATGAATGGAGTGTCTTGATTGAAATACTGTCTGGGCAGATGAATATTTTGTTTCTCAAACTAGGGCAACCATGTGAAGGAGGTCGCATTGAGTTTGATTGTAGATGGTTTTTTCTTGTATAAAATTAGAAAACTCCATAGATATATCCATAAATGAAACTTAGACATTGAGTTACAAATCCAGAAAACATATGTTGATCTGACCCTTGGTAATTTTGAAATTTATGATTGACTTCCTGTTAATTAGAAGTTCTATAGAAACTTTATCATGCAAGTTTGGTAATTCCTCTTAGATTAGAAAATGATCACCTACATACCTAATCGAATCTGCTTTATTTCTACATTCACAACTAAAATGAGACAGTTTTCTTCATTTAGGAGTAAATGTTCAGAACTTATGTCTTGTGGTGTCTAACTAGAGAAAAACACATCAAGTAATGCATGTAAGAAGTAGCTAGTCCACCTAACTTAATAGAGAAAGTTTCCATGGAACTCTCCTGAGCACACACAAATTGTTCAATTGCAGGAAGGCATACAAATACCCTAAAACTTTTATTAATAAGGCATAACATCAAGTACAAAATATGAAGACCTTCACAATTGGCAAAAAAAAGGAAAGGATGATTCAGAGATAACACTTGTACAGTTGGCTATCAAGAAACAGATACCTGACTAAAATTTTAGAAACATTTTGACATCTTCAAATTAGATCCAGATTACCTACATCACACCCATATAGATCCTTAAAATATTTTCAAAGAATTAAAAACTAAAACAGAAAACGTTTAAAAGTAATTTTGTAAGGCCTTTCAAACATGCATGAAATAAAAGATTATTAATGAATTGCAATTATACATCTAGAGTGTGTAGTTGCAGGTAGAAACTGGATGTCCACCAAGTCAGCAGAGTACAATCTATCATATTGCAGAATTACCATTGGCGGTGCTAATTTTAGAGTTGGAGTTTCCTCCCCTGTCACTGTTGATATATCTGTCTCTGCCAGTATTAAATAAATAATTTGGGGGAAATGCTCTGCCACTAATCGCCATTTGAGAAAAATGTTAGCCGGATCTCCTAGGGATGCCATGGCGATCCGGGAGGCTAGACAGTCATATAGATCTACTATTAAAGAAATGAAATGTATATTGTTTTTTAAGGATTGGGAGATGTTAGAACTGGCTGTGTCACAAAAGTGCAGTAAGATTTTTGGGGAAACAGTAAACAGGCTCTCTTTGCGCAATGTCACTTCAAATCCCCTTTTAATTTGTAATATCTCCGGACAGGACTGGGTTGAGCATTTTGCCAGCATTTATATTCATAAAGGGATGTCGAACGAGAGGATACATTGAAAAAGCTTTTTATCTCTTCTACTGCACCTCTCCAATTACAGTTTACTATCGGGGAAGTTGAAGATGCTATACGAGCAAGCGCCAGCAGTAAGGCACCCGGCCCAGACGGGATCCCTATAGATCCTTACAAATGTAACCCTGGACTCTGGGGACCCCTACTCGTGAACCTTTTTAATAAATCCTTATGTTGCACTATCCTCCAGAACTGGTCCTTATCTATAATTGTGCCTATTTTTATAAAAGGTGATAGGGGGGACACCTAAATGTTATAGACCTATCTCTTTGGTGGATAGTGCTATGAAGATATTGGGGAGGGTTATTTTTAATCGCTTGCAGACATAGGCTGTAGATAATAGTATTTTATCCAATTGTCAATATGATTTCCGCCCTGGGTTATGTACAGTGGATCAGTGCCTGAATTTACATCTGATAGTGAGTAAGTATACTGTCATCAGGCGCTGTCCGCTGTACCTAGCCTTCATTGATCCTTCCACTGCATTCGATTGCATAAATAGAACCAAATTATGGCTGATGGTAATTAATTTGGGGGTAGATATTGCCTCGGTGAATTTTTAAATGGCCTCTATGAAAATTTGAGTGCAAAGGTTCAGTATGGTCAATCAGGCGAACTCTCCGATAGCTGTTCCCTGGCTAGTGGAGTGCACTAGGGGTGCGTGTTAGCCCCGTTACTTTTTATTTGATATATTAATGATTTAAATGTATCTTTATTAATCTCGACTAAGGATGTACCAACACTCGCTAATTTAGCCATCCTGGCTTTATTATATGCCGATGACGCTGTGTTGTTGGCCAGAACCCCCCGAGCCCTTCGCAATCTTTATGAAAACCCTAGATATGGAAACCAATTTTGAGAAGTCACATATTATGGCGTACGTCCCGGGTAGGAAAGTTGTGCCAGGACTAAATTTGGGTGATAAGCAGCTAAGTGCCGTTACTGATTTTTGTTATCTAGGGCTGGCTTTTGATGCAAGCAATTCCTGGCAGATGCAAGTAAACACTGCTCAACGGAAACTTGGGAGGGCAGCGGGTTCCCTTTTTAATCTAGCCAAGAGGGATGGTAAGTCTACTATTTCCTCTTTCCTTAAAATTTATCAAATGCAATGTGTACATACAGCCACCTAAGGAGCTGGGGTTTGGGGGTTTCTTATTGCTGCTCCCGTTCAGGTGGCAGAGAATACAATCTGTAGGAAATTGCTAAATCTCCTGCCCTCTAATGCCAATTTAAACTAAATCTAGAGTATAAAATAGATTGTATTACATTTCCTCCCCTTTTGTTATGGGTCACTGTATGAAGGAATAAGGAGGATAGTTTTAATTGGGCAGTTATTGAAGACTGCCTGAAGTTGGATTGGGGCTCTGCTATACCTTGGTTGAGATATGTTTTCATAATTTTGGGTAATATTGGCCTCCCTGAATTGTTTAGCACCCCTGATTTGATCACTAAAACTGCTAAAAAATTGGCCATGCATAGATTTTTAGAGCACACTACTACTTTGAGGATTCAGGAGGCTGCTAATAAGCATACTATCTGCATTACTATACCCTGTTTGCAACATGTAGCATGGCCTTATATTTAACACTAGAGCTAACTCGATGGGAAAGGTCCCTTTTATTTAGGTGAGGGATGGTCTGGCGCCTAGCATGTTTTTATGGAACTGAAGGTACGTGGAGTACAGTACTCCCCCCTGTCCCTGTGATTAAAAGTCGGAACAGTCTTTATTGCACTTTATATTCTTTTGTGGATTTTGCCATAAATTCTTTCAATCATGTCCTAAACCTTTATTAATTAAGCTTTCTTTTCGACAATGTAGGGTGGCATTAACTTATCTTCAATTGTTAAATAGTCCTGAAATCTGTTTTAATGTATGTTGCTTTCTTAAGATGGCCATCTGAAGTCAAACATCAACGGAGAGTAGATAAAAAAACATTTTTGCTGTTTTTTGGATTATGAATTGTAGCAATTCTTTGAATTATTTGTTGTACTATAAGGTGATTGTAATGCTGTGATGAAGAGTGTCTGTATGTATATTTTATTGTATAGCTTTTATCTTGTTCTTTTTCTAAGATTGAATAAAGAAGAATTGATTGATTGATTGAATTTGGGGTTTCTACAGTTTTCAGCTTCTTTGGCCTAGGGAAAAGGCTGCTGATGAAGAGCCAATTGGTTTGGTGGATTGTGGAATTTCCAATATATCAGACCTCTGCTGGAAAAACCTTTGCACTGTAGAAAATCTAGTAGCAGAAAATACGCAATGCCTTACACAGCAGCCAGTGGTTATGTGAGAAGATACACTGGCCTCACAAGTGCAAAATCACATATTCTCTGAAGCTGAATTAACACTGCATCAAGGTGGACCATGCCATCTGCTACAGAGCCCAGCTAAGTTGGATGATCAGCAGCTGTTCGAAGTAGCAGTATAGAGCGTGCAAGGCTGCCTCCTTGCACCATAACTGGTTTCATTATACTTTGTCGACTTCCCTACCAAATTATACCAATTAAGCATTTCTCCCTGATATTTGATAGCTACCCACTGCCAGTTATAATATTTGCACATGACATAATGTTAATGGATCTAACTCCTATTGGTGTACAATGACTTTTCACTGCAGGATGCGATTTTCTGATTCTCTAAAACATAAAAGGTTGCCATTTGGTATATCCGATTGATGAACCAAAGCTTGACTCTAAACACAAATCTAATTAGCTGAGATATTTTCTCCTGTAGCTGTTTTAGGAGACATGAACTGGCTCTCTCAAACACTAATGGCCTCATTTACAAGAAACTGACGCATCTGCGTAGATGCGTCAGTTTTCTTGCGCCAGTGCCAAATGTCCGTGCGCCACCATAGATGCACTAGGGCAGATTTACAAGAAAGTGACGCATCTGTATAGATGCGTCACTTTCCCTGCGCCACCCTTAGAAACCCTTGCGCCACAATAGATGCGCCGTATTTACAATACGGCGCACTATGGCGCAAGGATTGACAGATGCGTCAGAAATTCTGACGCATCTGTTGGCGGAAAAGTCACGCATTGCTGGAGTCGTGTCGCAAGCACGACGCAGCTCCAGCAATGCGTATTGAGGCCTATTCCCACTACACTGCATCACTACTTACGCCTGCTTCAAGCAGGCGTAAGGTTTTGACGCAGTGGCGTCCTAAAAGTGGCGCAGTGAAATCTTGTAGATTTCACTGCGTCACTTTTACGAGGCCTTCCTGCTTGGGAACGCCCACCCTGCATACATTATACCTGACGCAGGTATAATGTGACGCAGGGCTTTACAACATGACGCATCTCCCTAGATGGGTCACGTTGTAAATAGGCTGCCTTTTTTGCGCCGCCGTTGCGTCAAAAAAAGTGACGCAATGGCGGCGCAAGAAGGCGCAAGGGGCTTGTAAATCTGCCCCACTGTATTTAGAACACAGTGCTCCATGGCGCAAGGATTAAGAGATGCATCAGAAATTATGACGCATCTTTTGGCACAAAAGTGACTCATTGCTGAAGTTGCTCATGAAAGTGACGCAACTCCAGCACTGCGCCACAACAGATAGGTGAGTCCTATTCAAAAAGCCCTGCGTCATTCCTTACGCCTGGTCTTAGCAGGCGTAGGGATTTTGACGCGGTGAAGGCGTAGAGTGATGCAGTGAAATGTTGTAAATTTCACTGCGTCAGTTCTACATGGCTTTTTGCGTAGGACTGCCCACCCTGCATACATTATACCTGATGGAGGTATAATGTAACGCAGGGCTTTACAACGTGACACATCTCCCTAAATGCGTCACGTTGTAAATGGGCCGCAACGTGGTGCATTGTTTACGCCACCGCTGCGTAACAAAAGTGACGCAACGGCGGTGCAAAAGTGTCGCAAGGGGCTTGTAAATCTGCCCCTAAAAACCTTATTGTGAAAAGCAGAGATGGGACATGCAATAGCAGGATAAGTATACCTTGACCACAACATAGCCTAGGGCATATTCCAAAAGATTGTAATTTTGGCTTTTAGTCTCAATGAAATGTTAACAGTAAGATGCACAATTTGTGAGCTGATTCCCCCTCTTGTGAAGTGGCTTCTGAAATTAGAAATGTTCCTATATGTGCAGCGATTCCATCACTTCCATTCTTTCTTGATCCTCGAGGTTCCACTGCATTTCTTTTTTGGTTCTGTTTAACAGGCCCATATTCACAAGAGAATCCCACAAACATGAGGTCTGTTTCTGGTAAAGTGCATCCTTTGAGCAGCCTGAAATTGGGGAGAACCTAAATTAGTTACCGCACTCGTAGTCATGTGTGGTGCCTGCCCTCGACCTCTTTAAGTAGGTCCTGACTAGGTGCAGCATAATTCAATTTTTAGGGTGTAGTGGCTGAATTATGTTTACCGACCTCCCCATGTAAATTAGTTTCTGTGATCTTCAGAGATCTTCATGTTTATTTTTTAATGAGTGTGGATGATGTTGACCAATATGTACATCGGTTATGCAGTAATAATTGCAAACATCGAAACAAGTGCTACGAGGACACAGATTGTGATCACCTTTAGGTATAAGTGATAAGAGTAAGTTGGAGGAGTGCTGCTGGCCTCTAGAGTTACTAACTGCTTGGTGTCACGTAGGCACCAGCTCCACAGTGCATTCTGGGAAGATGGCCAAGCCTGCTCTCCACAGATTACCAGCTGAGGGAAACAATGACCACCCTTGGTTGATTGGCATTTCAAACCTGTTAGGTACACTGGCACTAATTGGCAATGGGATAATTGTTGATGGTCAATGAGCGTGAATGAAAATTTGTGCCCCGCTCCAGAGCTTAGTGGACCCCACTATAGTGCTTCATGACGATTGGGTGCACATTGCCCATTTCATCAGGGCTAAGAGAAAAAATAATTTCAGTACCTCCATTTGACCCCTAGATTGAACCATCCATTGTGTCTAGATATCAGCAAACCTAACCCCAAATTGGGAGATAAGCATGCCTCATTGTATTAGAATCTTTTTGTTCTTCCTCTATTGAAATACAGTGCTTTCATAAAATGTCTGGCATTCAAATCAGGTAAGTGTTTTACCACTATACTGTGGTCGAAATGTCAACTGCATATATATTTTCACAATAACATTGACTGCCAGCATTTGTGGTCACAGTGGAGTTACTTATAATACATAAACACTTACCTTGATAATATGTTAGTAGGTGATACTAACATCAAAATACACCTGCAATCCAATATTTTAATTGTGATGTCGTGACATACAGCCTTCAAAGAGTGCCAAAAAAAGTGAGTAAGAAATTGGGTTACTGGTTGCGGAGGGTGAAACCCTTTTCAAGCAGCATTCACAATTCTTCTCAGGGTGAAGTCACAAGCAAACTCTAAATTAACTTGTGCTCAACCCTCGGGTAGCTTGGTACAGAGCAGTCAGGCTAAACTCAGAGGCAATATGTAAAGTATATCTGCAACACTTCAAACAGTAACACAGGGAAAACGCAACAATAAAGGAACCCACAACAGATATAAGAAAATAGAGTTGTTTTTAATAAATGATAGAAATCCAATCAGTAGATCCAAAGATATTCAGTTTTAAGGATTTTTGTAAAAATAGCCCCAAAAGGCAGAAAGCGCCAACTGTGGATATCTGATCATGTCGGACCAGAACTAAGTCACAAGTTCAGGCCACCTGCGATGGATCATAGGCTAGCTACAGGGACCAAGTTAGGCCCACTGAACAGAGTACCTTTAATCCTTGTTTGCGGAGCATTGTGAGGATCGGCATCAATGATGCGTTGAGCAGCAGAAGTGATGCATCGCTTCCGAGAGACGGCAAGGTTGTGGTGTGATGTCCCGTTGCATCGACGTCGAGGATCCTGTTAACGAGGGCTTGTGATGTGAAGTCAGGGGTTGGGGATGCGTCACACAGTCATGGCGACGAGTCGGTTCTGAGGAGCTGCGAGGCTGTGATGCATCATCATTGAGGTTGCCGTCAATGAGAAATACGTGGGCCCATGCTGGGAATGCATCACGCAGCAGCAGTTCTGAAGGCAATGTGGGCTGCAGCAGCGATGCAAGTCTTTGCTGTGGATCCAATCCACACATCAGCAGAGGTGCATCGGTTCTGCTTGCGGTTGCGCTGCACAATGGAGATGCAACGGGTCCACTGGATCCACAGAAGCACCTTAAGCTCCCTTTCGAAGGGTCCAGGACTGCGTTGGCACCACTTGGCAGGGTAGACTCACATATGGCAAAGTCCAGGTGCAAGGTTGTTGGACTACTGGGGGTATGCAGCTCTTTGTGTGGAGGCAGGACACAGCCTGTTCAGGTGTAAGTCTGGCTGTGCCCAGCTCCTCCCTCCCATCCTGCCTGTGATGGCCCATCCAGGCACATTTAAACTTGTGGCAGTCTAAGAGGAATGCGAAAAGCTCAACTGTCAGCTACACCTAGTCATGTGACCAGAGACAGGCTACAGGCATTATAAGGATAAGGCCTAAAAGTGACATTTTCAGAATTGTAATTTAAAATCCGACTTTACCATAAGGTAGGATTTAAAATTAGGATTCCACTGACACCAAACATGAACTGGTTACATTTTCCCAATTAGAAATTGCACTTTTAAAATGTAATCCTATGGCATGAAGTACTGAAATACTAATTTAAGAGTTTTTCACTACCAGGACATGTAAAACTAAAAAGTACATGTCCTACTTTTTAAATACATTGCACTTTGCCCTATGGGCTGTCAAGGGCCTACCATAGGGGTGACACATTTATTAAAAAGAAAGGTTTGGGCCTGGCAAAAAGTTGTATTTTGCAAGGTCAAATAGGCAGCTTAAAACGCACACACAGGCTCTGCAATGGCAAGCCTGAGATGTGTTCAAAGGGCTACGTAAATGGGTGGCACAATCAGTGGTGCAGGCCTACTAATAGCATTCAATGTACATGCCCTGAGTGCATGTAGTACCACTTTACTAGGAACTTATAAGTAAATGAAATATGCCAATATGGGGATAAGCCAATGTTACCATGTTTTAGGGAGGGAGCACAAGCACTTCAGCACTAGCTAGCAGTGGTAAAGTGCACAGAGTCCTAAGGCTAGCAAAAACGAGATCAGCACAAAAAATGGAGGAGGAAGGCAAAATGTTGGGGGGATGACAACCTTAAGGCTGACAGGTCTAACAGAGTGTTTTAAAAAAAATAGCGTTTTGTTTGGATGTATGCAATCATCTGTGTTCTCTAATTTAATCAGCAGTATAGTATTCAAATTCAGTTAATTTTCACAGTCGACATTTATCACGGGTAACTTGAGTACTATTTGTTGCAGCTTTATCTTCTTGTGCCTATTTATTTATTTATTTATTTATTTGATTGGTTTGTTGTTCCTTGCCTGATTCTCTATTCTTACTGTGCATGAATTTCTAAATAAACTTTACGAAAGCAACTACACTTTAACAATTTCATTACATCAGTTATTTACACACTGCCAATAAATGCAATCCTATAGAGGTCTATACATTTACCCAAGGTAATTTAAAAAGAAATTGAAAACTTTGTTTTCCATGCTAAGCCTATACTTCCCACGCACTGGAATAATGAAACAATTTATTTCTGAAATATATTTTAGGCACTTCATTAAAACATGCAATAAAGCACTTACTTTCTCAAAACGTTGATGGCAGCTGAAACAAAAATTCATCATCACGGATTATGGAATTTAGGGTTCACCCACACCTAAACGAATCTTAAGTAGACAAAGATGTATTTGCGACTGAATATTGGGCACAAGTATAATGTCATTAATATATCAGTTTTATACTCAAGAAAACTACAAAAGGTATGCAAGAAAGCCTCGTAGAAGTGGCGATGAAATCTACAAGATTTCACTGCGCCACTTTTAGGACGCCACTGCGTCAAAATCTTATGCCTGCTTGGAGCAGGTGGAAGGAGTGACGCAGCACAATAAGTATAGGCCTCCCCATGCATTGCTGGAGTTGCGTCATGCTTGCGACACAACTACAGCAATGCGTGACTTTTGTGCCATGGTGCGCCGTATTCTAAGTACAAAGCATCCATGGTGGCACAAGGGTTTCACATGCAGGCGCAGGGAAACTGACTCAGAGATGCATCAGTTTCTTGTAAATCTGCCCCCTAATCTTACTTCTTACCCAGGTACATCAACTCAACAAAATAACAAACAAGCCCTTACTTGTAGTTTACTGCTTGGTTTAATTTATTATATTACAGAGAAACATTACTCCCAGACATAAAATGTACACCTCGTACTAGGTTGACCTAGTTCTAAACGAATAGCTTCCACTGGAGTAGACTTAGGAAAACTCAATATTCTTTTCAAACACCTTCCTTCAAAGG
Source organism: Calotriton arnoldi (assembly GCA_963921515.1). Taxonomy (NCBI): domain Eukaryota; kingdom Metazoa; phylum Chordata; class Amphibia; order Caudata; family Salamandridae; genus Calotriton; species Calotriton arnoldi. The sequence continues at coordinate 1,214,509 of CAWUFW010003795.1, read as the reverse complement.
TTTTAAAACCTTCACAGGCAGAAATTTAATGTAATATCAAAAGAGAACATCCATAAAGAGCGGCTGGTACTATTTTTTAATGATAAACCTTTAATCATTCAAAATAACACTGGCCGGACTTTCCATCTTTATTAAAACTGTAATAATTGTCTTTTTTTTTAACCCGCTCAGAGGTCTGAATTATGAATAAAGTGTAAAATTCTGACTCCTGTGGAAACCTTTGTTTGCACAGCTCCGCAATTCTGACAGTCAGATTTTCCCGAATTAATTTTGTCAGGTCAAATCTGCCAGAGTTAACCAAATGAAAAATGGCTGGAAAACAGAGGCAGATAATGCGGCGTATTATTCACTATTTTAAAGGGGAAACTTATATGTGGTTGTTTTTATCTCGATAAATAAAAATCCCCATGGTATCATTATTTTCAGAGTATGATAATTTACATCCAAATGCCAAGCATATCATAATCCAGGAGTCAGACTCATGTTCCCACCACATCCTTGGTGCTCGGTCTCAAATTATTGCAAGGCACAGTTTGTCTTGCAAGCCAAGAACCCAGGGCCTCATTATGATGGCGGTGTGACCGCCACCGTCAGGCCGTCGGTGGTGGTTCTACCGCCATCGGACCCGGCATGTCCGCCTGCCGCATTATGATGGGGAGCGGATGGAGGGCGGGCGGAGAGACTGACCGCCACGCATCCAACGGGCTCAAGCAGCCCGTCGGACCGGTGGACAGACTTGAATCCCTACAATAGTGGCGGTGTCTGCTCAGGCACCGCCGTAGGGATTACAATGTCCCTTTCCACCGGCCGTTTCATGGCGGGTTAACCGCCATGAAAAGACTGGCGAAAATGGACATGGGGTCCCGTAGTGGGCCCCCCTTCTCCCCTGGCCCTCCGATATGGGCCCTGGGGGTCACCATATCTAACTTACTAACAAATCGCCAAGGACCCCCTACTTTTATACCATCCCTAAGATCCACAAGGATCAGAGAAAACCACCAGGCTGCCCCATAGTGTCCGGCATTGGCTCAATCCTAGAGCCTCTTTCCAAATTTGCGGACGCCTTCCTTCGCCCACTGGTCCAAAAAACTACAGTGTATTTAAAAGACACAAAAGAAGTGCTACAGCTACTATGAGGGATCACCTTTGGCCCTACCAAACACATTTTGATGGGACTGGACGTAGAGAGTCTCTACACCAGCCTCCCACATGATGAGACTCTCACCATCATAGAGGATGTACTATTCACAACCGACTGGGAGTACCAAACTCCACGCAATGTAGTCATGGAGTGCTGTTCCTTGGCACTCCAAAAGAATTTCTTTGCCTACGAGGACACCCTCTACCTACAAAAGCACGGGACCAGCACGGGGAGCACATTTGCTCCCAGTGTAGCTGGTCTCTATGTCTATCACCTGGAGACTAAGAAAATCCTACACCAGAGCAACCCATTCCTAACCCATATTAGGAACTGGAAACGGTACATTGACGATGTGCTGGTAATATGGGAAGGAGACATGGCATCAGCAAATGCTTTCATGACCTGGCTGAACCTACAGAACACCTACCTCAAATTTACCAGCACAGTCTCATGGACAAACTTGGTGTTCCTAGACCTCAACATCTACCCTGAGGATGGTACCCTCAAGACTACCACACATTTTAAAGTCACCGCAAAGAACTGCCTACTGTTATACAACAGCTTTCATCCACGGCACCTCCGGGATAACCTCCCTTATGGACAGTTCCTCCGCTTGAAGAGAAATTGTACTGAGGTCGGAGACTTCAAGAAACAGGCAACAGACCTTCAGGAGAGATTGAGGAAACGGAAATATCCAACAAGAATCATTGACAAAGCCATGAAGAGAGCACGCAACAATGATAGGGAAGCCCTATTGGAACCAAGAATACCAAAGGATCCGGAACAGAGGCCTATATGCGTCACCACATTCAATACAGGCTCAAATCAAATAGCGAAAATTGTGAATAAACATTGGAGGTTATTGAACTGTGGCAACCTTGACCTCCCTAAACCCATGTTTGCACACAAAAGAGGAAGGAGTCTGAGAGACATGTTGGTCCACACGAGACCACGGACTACTCTGACCACTGCAATAGCCCACTCACTTCTCCCTCCAGTGAATGGTCACTACCCATGTGGGAACTGCAGTACTTGCCACCTAACAAGAAGAACCAAACGCATCAAATTCAAGAACGGCACTGAATGGGAACAAAGACGGCTTACGAACTGCAACAGCAAAAATGTAGTCTACATCATCACATGCCCATGTGGTATGGTATATGTTAGGATGACAACGAGACCAGTCAAAACCCACATAGTGGAACATAGGAGCAATGTGCGTTGCAAAAAAAAGTACTACAAAAATGGCTACCCACTACCTGATGACCCAACACACAATAGAGGACTTACAGTGGACTGTCATTGAACAGCTAGACAATGAGAATGGCCTCTTTGAGAAGGAACAATGGTGGGTGTTCCGCCTGGGCACCCACCTCACAGGACTGAACAATGACATACCCTGGGGTCAATTTGGCTAAGGTGTAATTACCATAAGATAGTCTATCCTTATCTGGACCCTCAATATAACACTGAGACTAATACTGTAAGTGAATGGACCTACATTATTAGCACTGCATTTATACACCAACGAGGGGCTCCCCCTAATAGCAAGGGGTAACATACAAAGCCACCACAAGGAGTATGTAGAAAGTACAGTACCACCTTATGACAATCCACAGTTTTGCCTGTCTCCACCTGGTATTTCTACACCAACACCATACCTATCACTGACTCAAGACATTTTCTACCCCCCTGATACGTCAGGCCTCTGACCTTACCAACAGACAGTATGCAACATATAGTTTAATAACAATTTCACTTTATGAGTCATCGGGGACAACTAGGGTCCCGTGCCTTTATCTTGAGCAATCAAAGAATGAAGAATCCGGAATCAACAACCAGAATTGAATATAGAGACATATCATATACAGCTCCGATAGGTGGTACCCCCACCTTTCTCGAATATGCTGTCCGTAGGTTGTAAGTAACAACTATTTTTCTTCGTATTTAGAGGACAGGAAGTGTATCTACAAATGGTCCCATGGAACAGCGGCAATCTTGGACTTTACCGCTCTAGTGTTCCAGTTCGTCCCGAACGTTCATTTATTTGCCATAGTATGAATGCTCCTAAAACAATCGGGCTCAGATTACCACCTAGTGAATAAACCTACTTCTATCTGGGGCCCCCCTTATTTTGGGAATAGCCATCACTTTCCGCCAAAAAACTCCTGCGAGTTGCGGGAACAGGAAGTGCCCCTAGTTCATCTGTGATAAGGTCCCAATAAACCCGGCGGCCATCTTGGGTTTCACCGGTCTAGTGTTGCTAACAATTAACTTTGGTTTCCTGCGCTTGCGGAGACGAATGGGGCATAAATAGGTTCTCCCCACGTGACTCAGTGTTCCACGGAGCCGCGGTGAGGTAATACCCAGGAGAGTGAGTAACCTTGACAACGTATAGCCGCATCCTGCCCCTTGAATCGAACGCTTTCACAAAAGCAACCTTGACAAGCCATACTGAGGTTTTTTCTCTCATTTTTGTCAAAACAGTGTTTGACTACAGGTGCCCCTCCCCTCCCATTCTACAGGCTCATGGGGCAATTGATGGGCATAAAAAATGTAAGTAATAGGCAGATTGTGCCAAGAGGTATATTTCTTTCCTTAACTTAAATGCACGATGTCATGGCAAACTATGCACGATGTCATGATGACATGGATGCATTCACTGTAGTTCACACGAGAGCCTCAGCTACCTAGTTTAGAATGTGTGGTTTATGTTATATGTTGGTGCGTCATGTACTGTCTAAACAGCACGCAGAGAAAAATATATCACCACGTAAAAATATATCAAGTTTTTTTCAGATTATCATTACAGAGGGTGTGGAATAATTGTGGTATATACCATTTGAAATATTTTTATGATGTCCTTGTTCTTTCATTACAAGAAAACAATACCTAGTAGGGTACAGTATCAAAGTGCATGTTTATTATAATGTGCACTAACTAATGGTTTTTTGATGTAGTATTTATCTTCTATCACCAGCATTCAGAGTGTTGAATGATCTGTCTAGGTCCTGATGAGAAGCCAGGGGAGGGCTTCGAAACATGTCGACAAAGGAAGTACAGCCCATTAAAGCATAGTACCTCCGCTACATTCCCCACTTTTAACAATACCAGCTTATAGGAACATTAAAGTTTATTTTTCCACATAGCCAGGTATTTTTTAACTATCTATCACCTTCACTTAATCACTTCTGACCCTTCCACTCACTCCTACACCACACATAGTATTGTTTAAATCAGTGCTCCCGCGTAGCCGCAGGTCGCAGCACGCCCCGTCCCGCAGCGGGCGGGAAGACCCCGATGATGAAGCATGCCACCAAGGGCCCTTTTGGTGGGTGAGGGGTATTTTAACAAAGCTGTGTGCTTTCCTTGAACGTAGGAGACACACGATTCCTGGAAGGACACCCCCTTTTTTCCCATTTTTCTTTTCCCATTTTTTCCATAAGGGTGGATCCCTTTGTTTAATATATTCTGACTAGAGGAGGACGTATCCACCTCTTATGCTCTTGGAGCACTACCTCTTCACACCCCCCTTTGGTTTTTTGATGGTCACCATATCCCTGCACCATGTGGCAGGCACTGCATGGTGCCTGCCACATAGTGCAGGGACATGAGCAATGTTTTTTTTTTAATTGCGGCATGTGTTGCAGCCCGCAGCACACACCGCAAAACAAAAGATACAGATTGCGACCGCCGTGGAGGCGGTCGTATCATAATCCCGAAGGCGGGACCGCTGACAGCTAGTCGGGCGGTCCCCTTTCCAACAGGATGGCGGTTGGATGAAAGTCCGACCGCCATCATAATGAGGCCCCCAGTGTCCTTGCAGGGAGAAACCCATGTAATATCAACTTTGATATAGCTAGGTTGCTTGCTTGCCGTGCAAAGTCACCAAAAAGCAATGGAACAGAATACAGCCCAGAGTAATTACCAAAGGCATTACAATCATTCTGTAGTGATGAGGTCCGTAGCCAAGATGTAGTTTCATGTAGATTTATTAAGTTCAGTTACAAGTAGATGAGTTGTAGAGATGCAGCCCCACCAGGAGCAGTCTGCCTGCTGCTTAGCCCATACTCCAACTGACACACTCAAGCATCCAGGCACCCAAACATTCCATTCAAGACTCTCACACCAACATTCCATGCATCACATTCACACTGGCTGAGCAGCTAGGGAGTAAGTAACCAAATAAATACAACACAGGTTACTACATACCTTCCCTTCTTCTACAAAACACAAAAATAGCAACCACCAAGAGAGGAAGGTTCAAACAAGGGAAACCCCAAGAAATAGAAAAATGGAAAAGTAGAGAAAAGCGAGAAGAAAGTGAACCCAAAGCGTGAAAGGATCATAGCAAAGAAACCAAAGAAAATCAGGTGTGAGCAAAGAAGAAAATACAATGGAGGTATACAAGAGTAAGCACAATAGAAAGAGAAAATGAAATAACAGGTTAAGACCGAAGTACAAGAGAAAGGAAAGAGAATACAGAGAAAATATACATGAGATGTACAAAAAGTACATGCAATAAAAATAAACAATGTAGAGAAGATGCAGAGATAAATATACATAAAATATAAATTACCCACCCATCATTTTCCAATAATTTTAAAGAAAACATTAGAAATGGGTGACGGACACCCTAACTGACTTTTCCCAACATACAGGTGAATAAATGGACCAGAAACATGGAACATCTACACCAAACATGAACAAATAAAAATGGTTAAGGGGAAAGAAATGTTGACTACTAACCATACAGCTAATCAGGCCTAGTGGCAGACAACCAACGAGTGTGCACAAAGTACGCACATACAATGATACACATGGGATTCATACCCATTCGAACCTCTATGTGACAATAGAACACATGGGACTAGTACCCATTAGAACTACGTAGATGAGACTAACACCCACTACAAAAACATGGGACTAGTACCCATAGAACTACGTAGATGGGACTAACACCCACTACAGACTGCGTAGATGGGACTAACACCCACTACAAAAACAATGGGACTTGTACCCATTAGAACTACGTAGATGGGATTAACACCCACTACAAAAACATGGGACTAGTACCCATAGAACTACGTAGATGGGACTAAAACCAACTACAGACTGCGTAAATGGGACTAACACCCACTACAAAAACAATGGGACTTGTACCCATTAGAACTATGTAGATGGGACTAAAACCATCAACTGTGATAAGGGTGTTTCGTAGCCAAGAACTGTAGTATGCGTAATACAAGATTGCGTGGACACTAAGCGGGGAAAAACTTGCACAATGGCACAACGAAACCCAACGCCGGTGAGCGACCCCTCACCCGAGTATTGCTACTATGGCCACACTCTCGACTTATTGACTCCAACAAGCATGTAACACAACTATCACGCATTAAAAACAAATTGCAAGCAAAGATGGTCACACTAGATTTGGAGTCAGACCAATTCCAAAAACCATTGAGGGTTAAACAGAATAAAAGTGGATTTTTTGACAATCAATGCATTTGCCCCTAAAAGAAAACATTAGCTGCAAACTGAATAAAACTTGAAATGTCAGGGGACCCCACAGGAATTACATGCAGCGTACTGATACAATTTCCAGAGAAGCATGTAAATGTGTAGTAAAGTTTGGTAACCCATTAACAAACTTAGGTAAAGGGTGGCCCCCAGACACAGGTGCGTTACCAAACTAGTTCCATTTCTTGAGCAGAACAGCCGTACTTGGAACTTGCGACGATCCCAGTCTTCATCAAAAACACGTACTTCCATGCAAGTACTGGAGATATCCGGATGAGATGTGATGGAAGCTGGGCAAAACGGAACAAATTACAGTGGTTCTTTTTATCCAAAATGCAGAACGGAGAAGCAGCACACCAGGATCTACTGGTAAAATTCACGGTTGGCAGAAGACTGTCTGTAGATTACATGATACTCCGTGGCTTGTGCACTGCCTCCAACCGCAAAATGGCGGCACACATATGACGCTCCGCAGGATGGCTCACGGCGCGTCTGTGCAGCAGAGCGTACCATAGCAGCCCTAAGCTGTGAAGAAACAAAGACGTCACAGAAGAACTCAAAGCGGCACTGGACGACTGCATAACATGGTAAGATTCGATGCACGTGCACTATTACAAATTTAAACCGCAGCATAGCAGTTTAACCGTCCTTGTGGCCTTGCAGTAGGGAACACTTTGTAAAAGGGGAAAATAACCACTGCATCCTTTAGCAAAAGTTCAAATAACCCCTTCCTTCTGCCTGTACATAGTCCGGATCAGAGTCCAAATTCCCAAAGTGCATTGTGTGAGATCGAGTGGAACTTAGGCTGGCAATGTCACCGGCAAGGGATGCTTGACATGTAAAAATCCTCAGATCATGAAACATTACTTTTAAAATTCCACCCGTTCTTGTAGATTGCCACATGGAGTCAAATTCCATTTAAATTAAAGAGTATTCACAGTTCACGTGTAACTGGTCCCCGCAAAACAGTGTGTACTATGTTTACCAAACACAAAAGCTATAGACATGCCAGGATACATCCCCAACTAGCTGTCGGTCCTGTGTCAGTATGTAGGCATGCTCTTGTTACAATTGAAGACATTGAAGATGGCAGTTCCCCACACTGTCAGTAACGCAAGTTCAGACCAAAATGACTCCAAAATGCTGCTGCCAGGATCTGGCAACAGACGGTGACAGTACTTTAACATAGACACAGCGAGATAATAAATCCACCTGCTTGTTGTAATAAATCCATCCGCCAAAGTGAAGGACACTGGTGAAGTGCTCAGGATCACACAGGATGTCACAGTAGCAGATATTCCAAAAGTACAACCCAATTAAGTACAAGCATATTGGGGCTGTCCGATGTAAAGGACACTGGTGGGGCTGGCACGCCTTGTACTTCACACTAGAGGTTTCTTCTTAGTTTCTGTAGGTTTCCTTAAGAGATTTCTTGTTTCAGAGTCCTTTTTAAAAACACGCATAGTTTCGTTTCAAGAATCGTCGCCAAAAATCTGTAGTGATGAGGTCTGTAGCCAAGATGTAGTTTCATGTAGATTTATTAAGTTCAGTTACAAGTAGATGAGTTGTAGAGATGCAGCCCCACCAGGAGCAGTCTGCCTGCTACTCAGCCCATACTCCAACTGACACACTCAAGCATCCAGGCACCCAAACATTCCATTCAAGACTCTCACACCAACATTCCATGCATCACATGCACACTGGCTGAGCAGCTAGGGAGTAAGTAACCAAATAAATACAACACAGGTTACTACACATTCCAAACATCGTTTTTTTTACAGGCTAAACTGCACAGTACACCAGTTTCGATACTGTTTCCCTATGAACAATCTTTCAGGTCATACTTAGGAGTAGAGTATGTGAAATGACTGCTGGAGCAGGAGAAATTTGTAGTGGTCTTGATAACTGGAAGTTTACAGAACTTTAGGGCATATTAGCAAGGGCCTTATCGCCGCTTTAGCGGCACTTTTGCCGCTAAAGCGGCGATATTTCTATCGTCCTATTAGCAAGCTGTCGCTAACAGCTGTTAGCGACAGCTTTATGGCGAAAGCGACCGTTTTGGTGCCGCTTTGCATGTCAGCGATATATATTGCTAATGACATGCAAAGTAGGCGTTCCCAACTAAAAGCGACTGAAAACAGTCGCAAACACAACTTCCCACTATTAGCAATGCCCGCAAAGCGATAAAATAATTTGCGCTAACCGCGATTATCGCTGGAATCTAACACCTGCTAAAAACCTGACTTAACCATTCTAGTCAATGGGAGGTGGATTATAAGGTTAAGTCCTCACCTGCCTGTTAGCAAGCTTTTCATTAGCTCGTTGAATTTATCGCTGGATTTCTCGCGCTATTGCTGGGTTTCTCCGCTATCGCTGGATTTTTTATCGCCTTGGAGATAAGCGTTGATAACGCGTTATCCCCGCGATGAAATCCAGCGATAAAAAAAACAGTGCTAAGCGCGCTTTGCGATAATTATCGCAATTCCTTGGTAATATCCCCCATTGTGTCCCTACTTTTTCTATATCATTGTGTAATCCTCATTGTAGATATTATCTTGTGATATCTACGTGGTTAGTCAGTTATATATTTTAGGGTTTCTGGTTTTAAGTGAAAACCAATTGTAAGTGATAAAACACCACCAAAGGGAGTATTTGGCTTTTGAGTACAAACCGGAAACTGGATTTTGCTGCACATTTACTGCTTTGGTACCATCTGGTGTCAAAGCAGTAGAAGTATTTCCACTACCCCTAAGCACTCTTCTGTGTTGGATGCTCACTATATGCCCCACTCCTGCCATGGGAATCCATTTAACATGCCTATGCAACCCTCCACATTGGCCCTGGACCGCAAGGACATACTCCACAGCTATTTTGTTTCTATAGTTCACCTGATATGGTTTCGACTCACTGTGCATTGCATCTGTACTGACTGTACTGAGCTTAATTTTATTGTATGGCACTGTGTATAAATGTGCTATTTATTACACCTCTTCACTAAGCTCTGCACCATCTGCACTACTATTTTTTTTTATGGGCGTTTTATATAGCGCGAACTCGACCCAAAGGTATCAGAGCGCTTTACATGAGCACCAGTTGCGTGACACAAGGACACATTCATTTTTTTTAGGCAAGGGGAGGTTAAGTGATTTGTCCAGAATCACAGGATGTTGAGCGTCGTTGCCAAGACTCGAACCCCGTTCCCCAGATTTGAGGTCCATCGCCCTAGCTGTCAGACTACATCCTCTCCCCAAATTACTATATTGATTATGTGTTTTTTACAATGTAAGATTCAAATGCATCCTGTTGCATATTTATGCATGTGTTTTGCCTCCTAATTTTTCATAAAATGTTTTATAATTATGGTGTGGGATAATTAAGCAACCACAATTGATAATTGGTGTCACTTTGCTGAAACATATTGGCATTTGGGTCCCAAAGAATATGAGGTTGACAAGTTCATGTGATTATCTATTATTTAAAGTCGGAGGCAAATATGTTTTGATCACTGGATCAATACTTCTCACTACTGCGTTGATTATAGAAATAACATTTTGCTTGGAACTCAGGGGAAAATTCACCACAAGTAGTACTAGAGGAGTACTGTTTAACTTATTCTTAACTGTTTTTGTGGATCTGCCCAAAAATGTCAAACTTCCTCTTAGTAAAAGTACAAAGAGTGCATTTTCTATTGTTAGTATATAAACATTCCCGGAATACTCCTATTTTATTCCCATTTTAGATGTTTTGGGGCCAATTCACAAAGACATGTAAGAGTACATAAAAGAGTGCTATAGGAGTACTAACTTAAATACTCCAAAATGCACAAAATCACAAGAACCTCATGATACAACTACTCTGACCAGACAGGAAGACAGGAAGGCAATATTTGTTTTACTACACACTGGTATTGAGGTATAGCAATAGAAACACCGTCCTTACTTGGACAATCCCAAAATATGCCCTTGCTCTCATTCTACTTCTGGTTTTAGTGATATCTACAGGCATTCAAATGGAGTCCAATAGAAATATACACTGTGTCAGTCACTAAAGTACCCAAGTGGGTTGCACATCCAGTTATGCCCAACTAGGACAGGGCCAACAAAGAGTGGATCCTATTCTGGCCAGTGTTTGTTCTTGCTTTGTAATCCCAAAAGATATCCCACGATGTACCATTTCAAGGGGAAAATTTCATTCTCATTTAACATGTCCCAATGCATGGTATGCATGAGTACATGGAATTTGTAGATGGCACTAAATTGAGTAAACAATCAGTTAGCAATAATGCAAAGCCATCACCCAGAATTCCATCTATGATTCCTTATAGTGGATGGACTAGTCAACAGGGGCTCCCAGCCTAGCACCTTTGGCATAATGTTCTGATGATAACTACAGCTTTGAGAGCCGTCTCATAGGAATTTCCAGTATTATATTTGGTGTAATATATTACTGCTCAATACTACCATCATGCCAAATACTACAATTGCAAATATTGGTTACTTCCTGAACTTTTTTACACACATCTGATTTGTACATAAAGACTTTTTTAATTGCTTAATACTGCACAGGACTCATATGCCTTGTCTGACAGTTTCACACTATATACAACTGTACATAAATAATTAAATAAATGTTCAAATATGCAAGTAAATAAAGAGTAAATAAAATCTTAAAATCATTTTCTCTGATGAAGTGTGGTTCTCAGCAGTGCTCCACCAGCAATAAAACGACCTGTGGAGATTGTTCCACAGCTTCAGGGCTAGGAATGAAAATGATTGACCAGCTTTTTGAAATCGAGGAGCTTTGAAAAGTAGAAGTTCGTCAGATCGCAACAAATGACATGAGGGCCGTATTGCCAGTGTTTTTGCCCGATTTCGTATGCTGACGACACACAGCTGTTGTTCACATGTGACAAGGGCGAGGACTTCATAGACGAGAAGATCAACAACTGCCTGATGGGGGTCTTTACTTGGCTTAGGGAGAACCAATTAAAATGCAACCCTGAGAATTCCGAAATAATCTTTTTCGGCTCTTCTCTTCATGACGACTGGCGACAGTGGTGGCCATCAGACACGCCATCTCCTTCAACCCCAGTTAATACAGTTAAGAACCTGGGGGTTAAGTTGGATGACACCCTGTCCATGAAAGCTCAAATTCAGGCAGTTGCGGGTTCCTGTTTTGGCCTTCTACGAATGCTAAAGAAATTTCTCCCTCTACTTCCTATTACCCACAGGAAGACCGTGGTCCAAGCCCTCATTGTCTCCAGGTTGGATTACGTAAACATTCTGTACCTGGGTCTCCCCGAGTACCTACTAAGTAGGCTTCAGGTGGTCCAGAATGCGGCCGCCAGGACGATCCTCATGTTGGGACCCAGAGCTCAGATTTTGCCTGACCTGAAAGCTTTGCATTGGCTCCCCGTCTGGAAGAGAATTTGCTTCAAAGCCTTGGTCTTGGCTTTCAAGGCTTTTCATGATATGGGCGCTCATTATATCAGGAAGAGAGTTCTACACTATAACCCTGCCAGAACCCTGAGATCCTCTTCTCGGCAGCAGGCGATTGTTCCTAAGTTTTTTCGCACCAGCCCCAGTTTGCTGCTCCTTCCAAGTTCAGGCTACCCGTGTGTGGAACCTCCTGCCGTTATCACTCAGACAGGTGCCTGACTTACTTACCTTCATGAAGCAGCTGAAAACTTGGTTATTTTGTCAACAACCTTAAACCTTCCCCCTTCTTATTAACAGCAACAGTCCTGCCGTGAGATCCTTAGCACCGGGACACTCTTCCTGAGTAGCTGTGTGCTCTATAAGTACCCATAAATATAGCATAACATAACACTTTGCGTGTCCCCTAAGGCACTTTGGTATTACAGAAGGTGCTACCAACACTTGTGGGCCCCTTTTGTAATACAAATAGTGCTGGTGCACATATTGCACCAGCGCTATCATCAGAGGGCGTTTCCTCATGTTTATGGGGCGTAGCAATGAGGGAAAACCCTTTGCCTCTGAGCCAGCACCATATTACAGACATGGGAGCAGAGGCAAAGAAGCTGTCAGGAAGAGCACTGATATTGCACCACCAAAAAGCCGGCACTGTTAGTGCGCCACCTGATAGCAGCCCTCTGGAGAGGGAGGAAGGGGGTCCCATGGACCCCCTGGACATCCCCTTTAAAGGTGCAGGTGGGTTGCCGCCTGCACTGTGAAACACAGAGGGGTATATTCAAAAGAACGTGCGATAACTACCGCAAGAGTAGCGTAACGCAACTTTCAATATCGCAGCCTATCGCGGGAAAATAACCCCGTGTCAACGTGGAATTCAAAACATGGCGGTAGCAAGCGATAGTCTGCCGAAACCGAATGTCCGCGATACAACTACCATGATGGAGATAAAAACACAAACCACAACACCAAAAAACACGCGATGGGCAAAGTGCAATGAGGAAATCAGCGACAAGCAGCACCAGGCCTGCAACACACACCTGGCAGGCGTCAAAAATCACCATAAAAATAGAAAAAACACCCACACACAAACTGACCAACACCCAAGCACCATGGAGGCAGCCGGAGCAGGCGCAGAGGACGAGCGCAACCCCACAAGCACCCCGGACGACCAGCCTGGGCCCTCGGGGACAGGGAAGGGCATGGACAAGAAGACGAGGAACACCAAGTTCAGTCCGCAGGTGAACAGGATCATAGTCACGGAGGTGATGGAACACCATCAACAACTCTTCGTCACCTCCAACGTGTCATTGGGCACCAAAACTGGAATATGGCGGGACATCATCGAGAGTGTGAATGCCGTCGGAGAGCACAAGCGGACAATGGACGAGGTCAAGAGGCGATGGAATGACATCAAGCAGAAGACCAAGGAGAAACTTACCGCCAACCAGAAGGCAGCAACGCAGACCGGAGGTGGGGGCCCAGCGCCACAGCTGGAGCTGGATGACATTGAGGAGCTGGTGTCGACAGTCATCAGTGTGGAGACTGTGGCTGGAGTCGGGGGACCGGACACTGCTCAACAGGACACAACACAACCGCAACAGGGTGAGTGACCACCAGGTACTGGGGGGACGGGTGGAGATGGCCATAATGGCACACATGCACAAGCAAGAAGGGCACAGTGCACACCCACAATGACCCTGGGTCCTTGCCCAGACCCACAGACTGTCACAATGTACAATGCCATGCTGTCTGAATGTCAACCTGTACCATGCGGCTACATACATGTGGACACATTGTAATACACCATCTCCCCTTCACATCGCAGGGGCATCGTCAACACCTCCTGCAGAGCAGTCCCAGCCACTCTTCACTGATGACGAGGAGGACAACACCAGCATCGCCACCCAAACCATCCAAGACATCATTGACCTCATCCGCCACTCACCTCCAGGATCAGGGCAGCCCAGCTACATCGATGAGACCCCAGCCACCACCCAAACCACCCAGCAGGAGGCACCTACAGCCCCGGCACCCTCACAAGTCCCCCAGGAACAACAAATGGCCTTCCAACGCCGTGTGCTGGAGGGCCAGAGGGAGACGGCCGAGCAGGTGCGGGTGGGGTTTGACCTCTTGGCTACCAAACTGGACGCAGTCCTTGGGAGTCTATGTCCGCCCCATGGTCTCCAACGAGCCCTGACTGACATCGCTGGAGTCATGACGTGGAGGGAAGAACAGCTGTCCGCTCAGAGTGGCCCCAGCGATGCCAGCCGTGAGCTAGCACACATGCGCAAGCTCATGGAGGACATGGTGCGGATGGAGGCGGAAAGGATGGCAGCCACCGCTGCACACCATCGAAGTGTAGCAGGGATCTACAATGCCCTGCAGTACTTCATCATGGCATTGCTGCCACAAGGCG